>CM075990.1:811120-888333 GCA_038087875.1 Malacoraja senta | reverse complement strand
AAACATGAATACTTTCATACTGAGCTTGACCAAAGGTAAAGACACACTTGATAACCATCACGAAGTAGTTTCAGTACCACACTTACATCCCAGATTGTCACGTACCTAGGTTTCGGTGGTTTGGAATTAAAGATTCCTTTCATTATTCTGAAAACAATTGGGTGTGACCCAATTGAGTTTCTTTCTGAATCCAGAACCAAATATGAGGACAATGCACTTCTGGCTGAATTAATTACACTACAACTCAGACCTTCATCATAATAAAGTTTTGACAGAATTTCTAAACATTTGAAATATCTGCAGTACTTTATTGCACATTCTTTTGTACCCAGAACTTTTCCCATTTCTTAATATAAGAAAGGTACTGTTTTTGAGTGCTCTTCCTCCAGGCTGCCGTAAGCATGTCCACAGTATGCTCAGACAGTCCTCGTCCCAGAAAAGGCATTCTTAAAACCTGCAAATCAACAAATCCAAACGATCATATAATGGATGTTGTTCCCCTGTACAGGGAGCAGCAATAAATTACTCTTTTTTGGGACTTTCATCAACATTTGTGTTGTTAATTCTAATATCAACGGATACCATGGCTGTGTAGGCCAATCTGGTAGTACCAATACCCTTGAAGCAGCATCTTGCCTGATTTTAAGCAAACATTGGCTTATGAGGCAGAAAGGTGGAAATATATATGAAAACATACCACCCCAATGTAGCGAGAAAGCATCAATCGCCACTGCTCCTGGATCTGGTTTCCATGAGACATATCTCGATAGCTGATGATTCAAGTCGATGTCGGTCATTCCAAATCTGATGACTATATCCTTGAATACCTCTTGATTCAACATCCATTCTTTATTATCATGGAACTTTTCGTGACTTGGTGTCTGCTATCGTTCATTCTACCTGGTAGATAGATAGCTGAAATCCAAATGTTCTTTTCAATACACCAAGCCCAAAATTGATTAACCATTTTGTCACAAGACACCGACTTAATTCCATATCATTAATATAAACAACTACTGTTGTGTTATCAATTTGAACTTGAACATGCTTATTAGTTGTGTTAGAACAATAAGCTTGGAGCCCATAGAAACATCCTAGCAGCTCCAAATAGTTAATTCCCCATGTCTGCAGTAACAATGACTCTTCCTGATTCCATCTGCCTCCTCAGCTAGACGTTAAGTCAGTTGCACCCCATCCTGGTGCACTGGCATCAGTTTGTAATATCATGGAAGGTTGTTCAATCAGCACTTTGCTGGAACTGCTTGAGACATGTAGAATCCACCACTGCAGACCAGAAACAGCATTTGTTGTTAGTTGCATGGTTCTATCAAAATGACCAACATGCATTCTCGGTGCCTGTTCTTTAAGTCTCTGCAGCTGTTGATAATGTAATGGTCCAAATTGGACTGCTGGGAATGCTGCTACTAATTTTCCCAGTACACGAGCCACCTGTCTAATTGAAGGTTTTTGCTCGTTTAGGAGATTACTGCAATCTTTAATCAAATCCACCCTTTTCCCTGGGCAAAGTGATATTCATTTGGACTGAATCAATTGTGAACCCCAAATAATTAATAGAGGTACATGGTGTTAACCTAGATTTCTGTGGATGAATTAGAAACCCCAACTTTTCAAAAGTTGATTTCACAACTGCAACAGATACTTCTGTTGACTGTTTTGTCTTTCCTATAATCAAGACATCATCCAAATATGCCATTAGTACATGCCCCTGGCTACTCAGCAAGCCCAGAATTGGTTTTAACAATTTTTGTGAATATTCTGAGTGCAGATATTAACCCATTAGGCAGAGCTATGAACTGCCACAACTGGTTCATCCATTAAATTTAAGATACTTCCTATCTTGTGAATGAACAGACACTGAATAATATGCATCTTTCAAGTCTATAGTTGCCATATAACATGCTTCTGAAATAAGCTGTTTGGCAATCACAAATGTTTCCATTTTAAAATGTCTAAATTGCACAAAAGGATTCAGATTTATCAAATCTACAAGAATCCTACATCCTCCATCCTTTTTTGATCGAGGGAATATTTTTGACACAAATTGGTGACTTTGGTAGACTGATTTTTCAATAACCCCTTTTTTTTATATAGGGTTTCAATTGCAACCTGAACCTCCATCACTTCTTTTTGTACAAAGTGCAGAGTTCGGCTAGGAACATGCTGAACAGGCAAATCATAATTTGGATTGAATTCAATTCGAAATCCTTGTATATTATTCAGGATTACCACATCTGAAGTAATTTTCTTCCAATTATTATAGAAGAAATGTAACCTGCCTCCAACTTTTGGACTTAATCCAGTTAGTATGTTCCCATGAGAACCAGGTCCACCTACCTCTTGAGTCATTTCAGTACCCTGAGATTCCTGGGTTCTCCCGGAAGCACGCCCACTGGTTCTTGCTCCCGCTGCAGGCCGCCAACTACGTCCCTGCGTTGATGAGCGACTTGGTCCAGGATCCGTATGATGTCTGAAAGGATACTTCCTCTTTACAGACTTCACAACCATTGATGTCTTCATCAATCCTGTTTTCGCTTCATCTTCCAACTCTTTAATATGTCTCCCGAGATCTCTCCAAAGAGTAAGTTGGGTAATTTGTATATTACTTGGTTTGCAGAGTGCTGCGAATTTCGGATTCATAGTAGACCGTATAGCACTTCTCGAAGTGGGTGCTGCATAGCAACCCCAGTGCTTGCTGATGCAACTTCGTCATCTTTTGGTTGTTACCTGCTATTCTGGTAAAAGCAGTTATTTCAGAACCCAGCAGCTTTAATATTCTCTGCAACTGATTCCAGATACTCTTGCAGTCTCATCCATTTCATGCTGTTCCAGCTAATGGTAAACCAAGTAATTTATTAAGGAGGCCAGTTCTTCCTAATGGCTCTCCTGACCCTGACGGGGCAGCGAATCCTACTACCAGGGTTGGAACATCTGGCAGCTGCCTTTCATCGCCTTGTACAGCCTCACCGTCAGAGTCGGGGTCTGAAATCTCATGACCCGTAGCACGCTCCTCATTCCTGAGGGTGCATTCCATCAGCCCTGAGCCAGGTGCTGTTAAGCTGCTCCTGCAGCTTGGATTACAGTACACTCCTTCCTGAGTGAACTTTTGCTCCAACAACCTATGAAAAAGGCTTCTATTTGGGCAATACGCTCGAAAGCAGTATCTAGCCCTGTACCAGGAGCTGTTTGAGCTGTTTCCAGCAGCTTGGCTTTCAGAACACTCCTCACTGAGTGAACGTTGCTCCAACAGCCTGTGTAAAAGGCTTTCTATTTGGGCAATACGCTTTAAAGCAGTATCTAGCCCTGGAGCTTCTTCATTGCCTGGGACTCCCTCCGTTGGGATTTAAACTTTGTCTTTTGCCCGACAGGCACTGACTGTGTTTTCACCAGCCCCCAGGTCCACAGTCGCTATGCTCACCGCTGGCGACTGTACCGGGGTTTAGAGGCGGTTGGTCTCTAACCGCGGACTCCCGACTTTCCCGACTTCTGTCGGCTATGTCGCTCGCCTCTTCCCCCTGTCCGTTTTTTCCCATGGCGTCTGTGGAAAAAATCGCCATAGACCCACAGTAAACGGACCTGGAAAACCTGTAAAAAAGTTTTTACTTACCTTGTAGTTGAAAAACTACAAACCACTCGAGGAGCACTGCTCCTCACGTCCGTTTGCGTCAAGGCGTCTGACGTAATGACGCGCAGGCGCACTGACGGGCTTCTTCACGTAGTCACTCACGTGACTCCGAAGTAAAATTTAAAATTAAGAAACTTATCACTTTTATTACCTATAGTCAATAACCCTTCGTTTAGTCCTTCTATTATAGATAAAGCTTATACACAATGGTATAGACTAGGAATTAATACGCTTGGTGACTTGTATGAAACTGGAAAATTACTTTCATTTCAACAATTACAAATAAAATATAAACTCGGAAATAATCAATATTTTAAATATTTTCAAATATGCGACTATTTGAAAAAATATACAAAAGATCATTATAATAATCCAGTAGATGTATTGGACGAGGCAATGCAGATAAAAGCGGAATCAGCAAACTTAATATCATATTTGTATAATATTATCTTAAATGTACAAATACCACCTACGGAGGGTATCAGAAGAGACTGGGAACAAGAGTTAGCTATTAAAATTTCAAAGGAAAGTTGGAATGAATACTTATTAAACGTGCATAAATGCTCGATTAATGTAAGACACACTTTAATACAATTTAAAATTTTACATAGATTATATTATTCGAAAACTAAAATTCATAAAATTTTCCCAAACGTATCATCTATTTGTGATAAATGTCAATCCCAAGAAGCATCTATAGCGCACTCATTTGTCTTCTGTACAAAAATCCAAAAATTTTGGAATGAAATTTTTGAAATCTTTACAAAGTTATTTAAAACAAGACTGATACCCAAAGCAGAATGGATTATCTTCGGAATAACGGAAGATGATCCAGAAGTAAATGTGTTTCAAAAGAAATTAATGGACTATGGGTTAATAACTGGAAAAAAGCTAATTCTAAAATTTTGGAAGAAGGCTCCAATACCAACTATAAATATGTGGATTTCAAATATGTTTGAAACATTACACCTAGAAGAGATAAGACTCCTCCTAGCAGGTAAACCAGATCACTTCCACCTGACGTGGTCTGCATTTATAGAATTATTACAAACATAGGGTGCAAAAGTACTTAAAAAAAATTAAAAATTGAGGTCAGGTAAGGGGGGATGATAGTTGAAGAGTTGGTATGTCCTATTTACGTGATGCTCAAAAAAAAAACATTTGTTTTTCTTTTTTTCTCTTTCTCTTTTCTTTTCTTAGGGCCTATTTCTTAACTCTTTTTCTTTTTGTTTTTAATTTCGCTCTTATAGGGTCTTCGTCCTTTTTTGTTGTTACATTTTCTACACTTTTCTACACTTGCACTTTTTCCTTCACTTTCTTCTTTCTTTCAATCTTTTCCTTTTCTAGTGTAAAAAAATAAATAAAGGGAGTACATTAATTGTAAGAAGATATAAATGACGAGTATTAATGTATGTGGTTGTAATGTAATGTACTTCTAATAAATAAAAATTAAAAAAAAAAATAATAATAATAATAATAATCTGCCTTCTCGTTCTTGCCACAAAAGTGGATATCCTCACATTTATCTGCATTAAACTGCATCTGCCATACATCTGCCCACTCACCCAACCTGTCCAAGTCACCCTGCATCCTCATAGCATTTTCTTCACAGTTCACACTTCCACCCAGCTTAGTGTCATCTGCAAATTTGCTAATGTTACTTTTAAATCCTTCATCTAAATCATTAATGTATATTCTTTAAACTGTGTCTTTGGCTGCTCAACAAACTTTGGGTTTTGCACCATTATGTTTCTTAAGCATTGGGTTTATTAATTTTTTACAATTTTGATAGTTATATATTATCTGTGTGTTCTTACTTTTACAGGTCACGCTGCAGCAAATAAGAAATTCATTGTTCTATTGCTGGTACATATGATAATTAATAGTAAGATTAAATGAGAACTTACCAGTTTGAAGTTTGATCTTTATTTCATGAGGAGTTACATTGAGGGATTACGTGAAGAACACGCCAGCACGCATGCGCGTCAATCTTCAAAGCAGTGGTGTGAGATCACAGATAACAGTTTATTGAACTAAACATAGTAAGATAAGAGAAGACTAGAATACCAGTTGACCTTTATGATAGAGGGTTGGGCGTGGAGGGCACGTAATCCCTCAACGTAACTCCTCATAAAATAAAGATCAAACTTCAAACTGGTAAGTTCTCGTTTAATCTTACTATTTTACTTCGGAGTCATGTGAGTGACTACGTGAAGATTTCAAAGCTCTGTGATATCATGCCGTGGAAACGAGTCCATGCATCACTCACTGCATCAATTGACCAATGATGAGTGAACAATAATAATGCAGTCAGACATGACATTGATATAGACATGTTGATGCTTTTAATGCATAATTAATGATAGTAGTAACCTCCCTCAACCGGGAGGAAACTATAAACAGAACCGAACATAGCATTGGCAAATACCCCAGGCCTGGCAATGGGTTAGTTCTAAAATGTTTGGAAGATCGTTCATTTGACCATCCTGCAGCCGCTAGGATGTGGTCCCGTGAAACGTCCATAACGCTGCTGCTGATGTTGTTGCAGCCCTGGTGGAGTGAGACTTAAAAATGTCAGTGTTCACTCCTGTATAAGCCAGAACCCGTTAACCACCTGGAGATGGTCTGTAGTGATACGTACTTATGAGGCTTTATGTAACTAACAAATATTGCTAGTTCAGAGTCTTTAAGCTCTTAGTGACCTTAACATACTGGTGTAGATGTGTGATCACAAACAACCGAAGGTCCAAGGGATATGCCAACAAGTCTAGTTTAAGACCTGATGCCCCTGGTCTATTCTGCTTGACTAAGACATAACCATAAAATGTTATTTTGCCTGCAGATATAATCATCCTGTCCAGACCCTAGCTTATGCAATGACTGGACCCGTTGCGCTGGACTCAGCGCCATGAGCATAACCACTTTGTAAGTGAGTTTGACCAAGGACAGGGGTGTAGCTGGATCCCACTGGCGAAGCGGCGTTAGCACAATGTTAACATCCCATATTTCTGCGTACCTGGGCCTGGGAGGTTTTGAGTTTGAAGATACCCTTCATAATTTAGATATCAGAGAGCGAGACCCGACAGAGTGGATTCTGCTCCCCGAAGCCAATATGATGAGAAGGCACGTTCGACACAATAAATGGCACTTTAACTTAATATTTGTCAAAACCCATATAACCTGAACTTCAAGACGTCAGTCATCTGTGCCGAAACATGTAATATTAGCATAAAACAACTACTTCCCATCTCCTTTTGAGGAAAATACTGCTTATTTGGTGCTATCCCTGCAATCTGCAGTGAGCATACCCATGGTTTGGTTTAACAACCCGAGCCACAGGAACGGTCGTCTCAGAGTCTGCAAGTCAATGAATTGATTTTATCATGCAGAGGATGGTTTACCGAGTCATAGCTAAACCAGCAAATCTTTGTGTCTAGAAATAACCATATAAGGTTCTATTATCATTCCCCACATCAGCGGGAACCATGGCTGTAAATGCCAGTCAGGCACTACGAAGAAGCCTGAAGCGGGAACTTCCTGAATTTTTTGCAAGACCCGTCTGATGAGGCAAAATGGAGGGAGACATAAAAGAACATTCCTCCCCAGTGTAGCGAGAATGCATCCATCGCCACTGATGTGCCACATATTTTTTGCAACTGGTGATTGAGCCTGGATGCAAATATCTCGATCTTTTAGTGTTCCAGCGAGCCACAATGTCATTAAATACTTTGTGATCCAACATCCATTCTATGTTATCATTGATTTTACATGATGATACACCAGTGCCAAATGAGGGTAGGTAAACTATCACCGGACACTTTGACTTGGTTGTACCCACGTGATTAACATACCACCACCAAAGTGTATCAACTTGGACTTGAGCATGCAGGTCATGCATATCCGCACAAATCTTTAACCCATAGAATGCACCTAGTGTCTATAGGTAGTTGATACCTTATAACTGAATAATTGGCAACTCATGCAATCCCATCCGCCTCCGTAACTAGAGATGGTATTAGTAATTTTCCATCTTTGAGCAATAGCATCAGTTTGTAATTAACTGAAGATTTACTGCTGAAAAGTTAGTGGAGCAATGCTGAATACTGTTTGTCCACCATGGTGACTTTGATAGTTTCAGCTGGAATAGCATAGGTCTGGTAACAATGACCTACTTAGTACTTGAGAGCTTGCTCCTTTGCACGTTGTATACTGATAATGCAAATGCCAAATAGCACAGCTGAAAGCCAATATATTGCCAATTACAATTGATGAATAGAAGGCTGCTTGATAACAACAACAAGGTTGTTACAGGCTTCAATTAATTCCAATCTCTTGCTTCAGGGCGGAGTCCCAGACAATTTAATAGAGTTAAAGGTAAATCCCAATAATCAATAATTTCAGTTGGTATCAACTTAAATATAACTGGATGGGTGAGAAACCCAATTTCTCAAATATAGTTTGGTGGCTGATACAGCTAATTTAGCAAAATACAACGTTTAGAATATCTGGGACTGGTGCAGAAGGCAGGGATTCAAATTTCTGGATCATTGGGACTTCTTTTGTGGAAGGTTCGACCTGTACAAAAAGGATGGGTTGCACTTGAACCTGAGGGGGACCGATATCCTGGCGGGGAGATCTGCAAAGGCTACTGGGGAGACTTTAAACTAGAATGGTTGGGGGGAGGGACTCAAATAGAGAATGCTATTAGACAGTGTGTGAGGCAGGAGGCAGAGAAGGAAAGCACTCAGACCCAACATGTAGGGGGGAAAGAAGAAAACAATAATAAACAGAGAATAAGAGGTGGTGGGGTTCTTAAATGGGTGAGCAGAGAAACAGAGGGGTGTAAAATGCGGGCGGAAGCAATAGGTAGCAAGGTGAAAGGTAAAAGTGGCAGGCAGACAAATCCAGGACAAAAATCAAAAAGAGCCACTTTTCAACATAATTGTATAAGGGGTAAGAGCGTTGTAAAAACAAGTCTGAAGGCTTTGTGTCTCAATGCAAGGAGCATTCGTAATAAGGTGGATGAGTTGAACGTGCAGATAGCAATTAATGATTATGATATAGTTGGGATCACGGAGACATGGCTCCAAGGTGACCAAGGCTGGGAGCTTAACATCCAGGGATATTCAATATTCAGGAGGGATAGAGAGAAAGGAAAAGGAGGTGGGGTGGCATTGCTGGTTAGAGAGGAGATTAACGCAGTGGAAAGGAAGGACATTAGCTTGGAGGATGTGGAATCGGTATGGGTAGAGCTGCGAAACACTAAGGGGCAGAAAACGCTGGTGGGCGTTGTGTACAGGCCACCTAGCAGTAGTAGTGAAGTTGGGGATGGCATCAAACAGGAAATTAGAAATGCGTGCAACAAAGGCAAAACAGTTATAATGGGTGACTTCAATCTACATATAGATTGGGTGAATCAAATTGGCAGGGGTGCTGAGGAAGAGGATTTCTTGGAATGTATGAGGGATAGTTATCTAAACCAACATGTAGAGGAACCAACGAGAGAGCAGGCTATTCTAGACTGGGTATTGAGTAATGAGGAAGGGTTAGTTAGCAGACTCGTTGTGCGTGCCCCCTTGGGCAAGAGTGATCATAATATGGTTGAGTTCTTCATTAGGATGGAGAGTGACATTGTTAATTCAGAAACAACGGTTCTGAACTTAAAGAAAGGTAACTTTGAGGGTATGAGACGTGAATTGGCCAAGATTGACTGGCAATTAGTTCTAAAAGGGTTGACGGTGGATATGCAATGGAAGGCATTTAAAGACTGCATGGATGAACTACAAAAATTGTTCATCCCAGTTTGGCAAAAGAATAAATCAAGGAAGGTAGTGCATCCGTGGATAACAAGGGAAATCAGGGATAGTATCAAAGCAAAAGATGATGCGTACAAATTAGCCAGAAAAAGCAGCATACCAGAGGACTGGGAGAAATTCAGAGACCAGCAGAGGAGGACAAAGGGCTTAATTAGGAAAGGGAAAATAGATTATGAAAGGAAACTGGCAGGGAACATAAAAACTGACTGCAAAAGTTTTTATAGATATGTGAAGAGAAAGAGATTAGTTAAATCAAATGTAGGTCCCTTGCAGTCAGAAACAGGTGAATTGATCATGGGGAACAAGGATATGGCAGACCAATTGAATAACTACTTTGGTTCCATCTTCACTAAGGAAGACATAAATAATCTGCCGGAAATAGCAGGGGGCCGCGGGTCAAAGGAGATGGAGGAACTGAGTGAAATCCAGGTTAGTCGGGAAGTGGTGTTGGGTAAATTGAATGGATTAAAGGCCGATAAATCACCAGGGCCAGATAGGCTGCATCCCAGAGTACTTAAGGAAGTAGCTCCAGAAATAGTGGATGCATTAGTGATAATTTTTCAAAACTCTTTAGATTCTGGAGTAGTTCCTGAGGATTGGAGGGTAGCAAACGTAACCCCACTTTTTAAGAAGGGAGAGAGAGAGAAAACGGGGAATTACAGACCAGTTAGTCTAACATCGGTAGTGGGGAAACTGCTAGAGTCAGTTATTAAAGATGGGATAGCAGCACATTTGGAAAGTGGTGAAATCATTGGACAAAGTCAGCATGGATTTACGAAAGGTAAATCGTGTCTGACGAATCTTATAGAATTTTTCGAGGATGTAACTAGTAGAGTGGATAGGGGAGAACCAGTGGATGTGTTGTATCTGGACTTTCAGAAGGCTTTCGACAAGGTACCACATAAGAGATTAGGATACAAACTTAAATCACACGGTATTGGGGGTTCAGTATTGATGTGGATAGAGAACTGGCTGGCAAACAGGAAGCAAAGAGTAGGAGTAAACGGGTCCTTTTCACAATGGCAGGCAGTGACTAGTGGGGTACCACAAGGCTCAGTGCTGGGACCCCAGCTATTTACAATTTATATTAATGATCTGGACGAGGGAATTGAAAGCAACATCTCCAAGTTTGCGGATGACACTAAGCTGGGGGGCAGTGTTAGCTGTGAGGAGGATGCTAGGAGACTGCAAGGTGACTTGGATAGGCTGGGTGAGTGGGCAAATGTTTGGCAGATGCAGTATAATGTGGATAAATGTGAGGTTATCCACTTTGGTAGCAAAAACGGGAAGGCAGACTATTATCTAAATGGTGTCCGATTAGGAAATGGGGAGATGCAGCGAGACCTGGGTGTCATGGTACACCAGTCATTGAAAGTAGGCATGCAGGTGCAGCAGGCAGTGAAGAAAGCGAATGGTATGTTGGCCTTCATAGCAAGAGGATTTGAGTATAGGAGCAGTGAGGTTCTACTGCAGTTGTACAGGGTCTTGGTGAGACCACACCTGGAGTATTGCGTACAGTTTTGGTCTCCAAATCTGAGGAAGGACATTATAGCCATAGAGGGAGTGCAGAGAAGGTTCACCAGACTGATTCCTGGGATGTCAGGACTTTCATATGAAGAAAGACTGGATAGACTTGGCTTATACTCGCTAGAATTTAGGAGATTGAGAGGGGATCTTATAGAAACGTACAAGATTCTTATGGGGTTGGACAGGCTAGATGCAGGAAGATTGTTCCCGATGTTGGGGAAGTCCAGGACAAGGGGTCACAGCTTAAGGATAAGGGGAAAATCCTTTAAGACCGAGATGAGGAAAAACTTTTTCACACAGAGAGTGGTGAATCTCTGGAACTCTCTGCCACAGAGGGTAGTTGAGGCCAGTTCATTGGCTATATTTAAGAGGGAATTAGATGTGGCCCTTGTGGCTAAAGGGATCAGGGGGTATGGAGAGAAGGCAGGTACGGGATACTGAGTTGGATGATCAGCCATGATCGTATTGAATGGCGGTGCAGGCTCGAAGGGCCGAATGGCCTACTCCTGCACCTAATTTCTATGTATCTATGTATCTATGTATCATCCTGGCTGTCAAGGCCAGTCGATAGGTCATAACAATTTGTTTTCTAGCTTTAAGCAGCCAAAGCACTGGTTTTAATAGTTTCGTAAATAACCTGGGAGCTAGAAGTTAGCACATTTTGCAACGCTTTTAACCCCATCCAGCTAAATTTCAAATATCTCTGGTGCCGTGAATGGAAACTGATCCCATGGAAGTTAAACAGTCATGAAGTTTCCTATTCAGAAATGTCTATACTGCACATGTGAGTTGAACCTGTTGACAATGAACAGGCCACATCTAGCATAATTGCGAGCCTGCCTTGAAAGGCAACTCCAGCCATATTTCCGAGAACTCTGGCCAAATTCTGTGCCTGTCTCGCTTGTATACTGTGCAGTATAAACTAATCTCATGTTATCATTTTAATTATAAACAGAACTGAATCTTATGTTATCATTGCCATCTGTACAAAAACAAGTGTAAATATTACCCACTTGTAAATGGTCCACATACCCCATGTTTCGGAAAGAACCAGACCCACCTACCTTCATGGTTATCGGTGGTTTTATGGTAAGCCCAAAGGCCCCTGATGCAGGTTCTATTTCCGTCCTTGATTTGGATAGTAGGACTCCTGGTGTACGTGGATCCCATATTTTCCCTTAGGGCTGGTTTTGGGCATTGGCCTAAAAGACCTGCGCTCAGCTTTCAACCTGCCACCAGCTTCAGTGAACCGCTTCCTGCCGATGAAGGCGTGGGGTGTGTTGTCCCTGACACAATGAAGCTTTGCTTGTCGTTGGTACTTTGATTAGTCCGACAGCTTTTGTTTCCTCATCCTGGTCTTACCTGTTTGAACAGGTTTTTCCCCGTGAAGAGAAAATTTGGTGGCTGGACATTACTGGGTTCATGCTGCCACCAATAACACCCCAGATAGCGCTGTTCACTGCTGGCACTTTCAGGAACCCTTTCACATGTTCCTATAATGATGTGATGTGAGGTAGCTGCTGCTCCATGAGGGGAACTCTGGCCCCTCCGGGTTTTCTGCCAATGGCTAGAAGTCAACTTTTCCAGCAGGAGCTCCTTCGTTTGCGAGGATATCGCAACCCTTGATGCCATGACATAAATTTCTGGAACCTCACGTATGTACTCCAATATGATCCCCTGACATACATCTGAGTTTGGAGTCAGTTACCAACTGACCCCTCGCACTCACCTTCACAGATAGGGAGATTTCCATGGACCATATGAGGATGGAGCATTATCTTAGTGGGATGAACGCCCTGTGGACGCTATCCAAGCTCCATCTGGGTAAAAACGTCCGAGGACATACCCATATTGGAGGGGAACCCTCCTGGCCTGACTTCAGTCTAGGCCTTTCAGACTCTGTTAGGCTCTTACCCTCTGCGGGCTGCCGGAGTCTGCAGTCGCCGCCGGCTACCCGCACTTCCGCGGTCCATAGCCGTGTCTTCCACACGGGTCCCTGTAGCCGAGGTCTCTCCCCCCCGAGCCGGGTTACCCGCGGTCTTCCCACGGTCCCCGAAGCTGGATTCAGCGGTCCCCGCAGCCGGGCTACCTGAGCCGGGTATCCCCACGGTTGTTGCAGCCGGCATTCTGTCGGGTATCCCCAAGTCGGTTATACCTGCTGTTTCCGCAGCCGGGATTTCCTCGCGGTCCTTGAAGAAGGGCTTTCCCGTGATGTCTGTGGTCGGGCTTCACCCGAGCCGGAATCCCTCCAGTGATTCTTGCAGCCGGGATTCCCTCGCGGTCCCTGAAGAAGGGCTTCCCCGCGAAGTCTGCGGTCGGGCTTTCCCCGACCTGATATCCCCGCGATTTTGCAGTCGGAATTCCCCCTCGGTCCCTGTAGAAGGGAGCCTGGTGGAGCCAGGATTTCAACCCTGGAATGTCTCCAGCAGGAACTCTGTAAAGAGCTTCCTGCAAGGAGAAAACAGGCCTGGAAAAAGTTTAAAAAACTTACCTTCATGTTTGACCGCTAGTGGAGCAACGCTCCCCCAGCCCGTCGTTGCGCAATGCGTTAGACGATATGACGCGCATGCGTGCTGATGGGTTCTTCACGTAGTCACTCACGTGACTCCGAAGTAAAATCACACTTGATTCTCTTGACACTTGAATTGACATTTAGCTTTTGCTAAGGTATTTTGAATTTCTGGATATTTATCAACAACTGGAGATGCATATTGTTTGCTTGGATTGTAAAGTGGCTCATGAAATTTAATTCCTTTCACCCTCAGCCATTCTACTGATAATCACATCCTGGGATAAATAAATAAAAAGACACAAAGTGCTGGAGTAACTCAGTAGGTCAGGCAACATCTCTGGAGAACATGGACAGGTGATGTTTCGGGTCGGGACACTACAGAATACACGATTGCTTTTAGACTAACAAAGCAAGTCTTGCTCAGAAGAATCCTTACCCTGTCACCCAGGAGTCCAGCAAGGAAAAAATGCACTTACAATTCTCAGTTGAAGCTATTTAACCCGCAGGGACTCAGTGTTCACAAGGTCACAGTTCACAAGTTGTAGGAGTAGAATTAGGTCATACGGCCCATCGACTCTACTCCGCCATTTAATCGTGGCTGATCTCTGCCTCCTAATCCCATTTACCTGTCTTTTCCCAAGTTCAGTCAGACTGCAGAACAACTACATTTAATTGTCTAAGCTGACATAGCATTGCCCTGACAATCAAATCACAGAAACCACAAACGTCTTTGACTTGCTTCGTTCCCAACTGGCACAACGTTTTGTGCAGATGTTTAGTGGAATGTCGCCTCCGCATCGACAGCAGGATCTTAATCCGTTGGGCAAGGGGTTGAGGAACGGTTAATGGAGTTTAATGCAGATAGGTGCGAGTCAAACCAGTGCAGGACCTTCACAGTCAATGGCAGGGAGTGTTGTAGGGCAGATGAGTCCTGGAGTGGAGGTCCATGGTCCCTTGAGAGTGGCATCAAAGGTAGACAGGATGATCAAGAAGGTTTTCGGTACTTTGGCCTCCATCAGTCAGGGTATTGAGTTGGGACGTTGCATTACAGCTGTGCACGACATTGGTGAGGTCACATTTGGAGTATTGCATTCAATTTTGGTCAGCTTGCTCCAGGAGTGATGTCGTTAAGCTGGAAACAATGTGAGAAGATGCAGGAGTGCAGGAGGATGAGGAGTGGTTTAGAGATGTATAATAACATGAGGTGAATAGATAGGGTAAATGTACAGAGCCTACTCTGCCCGCAGTAGATGAATCAAGAACCAGGGGATATAAGTTTATAGAAATAAAGTGTAGAAACAAGGAACTGCAGATGCTGGTCTATACCAAAGATAGACACAAAGTGCTGGCATAACTCAATGGGTCAAGCTGCATCTTTGGAGAAAAAGGAGGGGTGATGTTTTTCGGGTTGGGACCCTTCTTCAGATTGAAAGTAGGGGTGGGGGGGAGGGGAGGTGAAGAGCTGGAGGCGAGAAAAGACCAGGGCCATCCACAAATGACCTCAGGTCCATTGATGGCTAGGGAAGGTGTGTTCTCAAGGGAAACAATATGGGTCTAATATGGACTGGTGGGACTAGTGTAGATGCAGCATCTTCGCTGGCATGGACAAGTTGGGTTGAATGGCCTGTTTCCGTGCAGTGTGACTATCATTCTATGAATTTATGACTCAGATTCCTATTAAATCTTTCTCTGCAACATTCTTCTCTGCATCATTCTTTAAATCTCTGCACTCTTTCCAACTTAACAACCCCTTTCCTACAGCAGACCAAAACTGAGCAGAACTATTATGTACACTCTATATCATTTCTCAGAGAATAACTTCCCAAAGATAATCAAAATAAAAGTGTTTTTGGTCCACGCTTTTTTGCAGAATATTGGCACCAAGGGGTTAAGGTAATTTTGAGAAAACAAACTGCACACTGCAAATCAATCTGTGACTTCATGAAATCTCTGCATGCATAAGGGGAGAAAACGTGGAATGACATAAAACACTACAAACATAAGAGGCTGAGCTCAAGAGGCTGGTGATATATATGATAAGAGGCTGATTATTATTCATGTACAAACCACGATCTCTAATCCATTGCAATAAAATGTCGAGGCAGGAACTGATTTCTGAGGCAGGGGATAAAACCTGATCTGGGAAACGCTATTTCTGAGGTCCTGGAGAATTCCAAAGTTCTACAAAGTTTGATACGTCTTTAATAGTCTGCACGGTGGCGCAGTGGTCGAGTCGCTGTTTCAAAGTGCTTACAGTGCCAGAGACCCAGGTTTGATCCTGGCTACAGGATCCTGTTGTAATCTGTGTTGGTTTTCTACGAGAACTTCGGTTTCCCGCCCACACTCCAAAGATGTACAAGTTTGTGGGTTAATTGGCTTGGTATAAATATAAATTGTCCCTAGTGTAGGATAGTGTTAACGTGCAGGGATCTCTGGTCTGTGCAGACTCGGTAGGCCGAAGGGCCTGTTTCCGCGCTGTATCTCTAAAACTAAAAACTAAACTAGATCAAGCAGTTTTATTGAGTTATTTTATCTTCCTGTTGTTCAATTACCAAAAAAATATTCATTGTATAGAAAGGATTGATATCATATACTCATGAAGGGGTTTATACTCAGAAAAGGTCCAGAACAATTCATTTATACACGGGGTTCCTTACACACCAACAATATCAGCACGGTTATAGAATACAAAACATACCTGGTCATACCGCACAAACTGTTTTTGCCGTTTCAATGTTTTAAAATAGAAAAATATTTGGTCGTTGAATTAAGTGATCTTTCTTCCAGCTTATGGGCTGTGACTGAAGAGAGCAGGTCCAGCATTGAGGTCTACCCAAAGCTGGACAGGGAGGCAGAGGAACAATGAGGGAGATAGAGAGGGTGAATGCACAAAGTCTTTTAGTAGGGGATTCAAGACCCAGAGGACATAGGTTTAAGGTGAGAGGGGAAAGATTTAATAGGAACTTATTGGGGCTCATTTTTCACACAAAGGCTTGTGCGTGTATGGAACAAGCTGCCAGAGGAGGTAGTTGAGGCAGGTAATAAAACAACATTTAAAGACATTTGGACAGGTACATGGATAGGAAAGGTGCAGGATGGTATGGGTTCTAGTATATGATTATTTCCCCTTTTAAGGGTATCTCCATTACTTTTATTTTCCTCTTATATTTGAGCTCCCAAAATACAACACCTCTCACTTTGCTCAGATTGAACTCCTTCGCCCATTTCTGAAGCTGATCTACATCCCGCTGTATACTTTGACAGCCTTCCTCACAGACAATGACTTAAGCAATAATGGTGTCATCTGAAAATTTATTAACCAACCCATGCACGTTTACATCCATGTCATTTATATATATCATAAACAGCAGCGGTGCCAGCACAGATCCCTGCGGAACTCCACTGGTCACTGGTTATCTTCAGCCTGAAATTGTCCTTGACCACAACACTCTGTCTTCTCTCAGTGAGCCAGATCTGAATCCAAATGAACAAGTCACTATTAACCCCATGCATCTTAATCTTCTGCAACAATGGGGGATTTTATTAAATGCCTTACTGATGTAAAATCCATGTAGACAACATCCGCCACCCTACCCACACCAATGACCTTCATCCTTTCCTCAAAAAATTTGATCACGATAGTAAGACTCGACCTTCCATGTACAAATTCATGCTGATGGTCTCTTCCAAATGGAAATGATTCCTATCCCAAAGAACCCTCTCCGATAGTTTCGCCGCCATTGATGTGAGTATCACCGGCCTATAATTACCTGGATACTCTCTTCCCTTCTTAAATAAAGGACAAGAATAATTAGTCTCCAGTCCTGTGGGACCTGGCCTGTGGATAGAGAAGATGCAAAAATCTTCATCAAAGCTCCCGCAATCTCCTTTGTTGCCTTTCTCATTAAACTGGCAAAAAATCCCATCGGTTCCTGGGGATTTATCCACATTAATGCTCTTCCTGAGCCCCAGCACCTCCTCCTTCTTCATCTCAAATTGCCCTTGAAAATTAATATTTTCCATACTGATCTCACTGTCCTCCATGTCTTTCTCCTTGGTGAAAACAGATGCAAAGTACTTGTTTAGTACCTCGCCTACATCCTCAGACACTAAGCACAAATTCTCTCATGTATCCTTGAATGGTCCTACCTTCTCCCTGGTTATCCTCTTGCTTTTAATGGAGGTATAAAAAGCTTTGGAATTTTCTTTAATCTGTCTCACCATAGCCATTTTTGGCCCCTTTTGCCCCTTCTAATTGACTGCTTGAGTTCTTTCCCCCTTTCTTTATATTGCTAAATGGGCCTGCCTAATTGCAACCTCTTAAGTATAACATGTGCTTCCTTTTACATCTTGATCAAGTTTTAACCTCTTTGGTCATCCAAGGTTCTCTTAAATTGTCATCCTTAAGGGCCTGTCCCACTTACGCGACCTTTACAGGCGACTGCCAGCACCCGTGATAGGTCACCAAAATTTTCAACATGTTGAAAATTCAGCGTCGACCAGAAAGACGCTACGACTCTTTGGAGACTTCTCACGACCATAGGAGACCTCGCACGACCATACAGACGACCCCTGGTGACATGTCGCGGGTGACCTCTCACAACCATAGGAGACCTCTCACAACCATACTGCTTGTAAACATGTTAAAAATGTTGGCGACCTATCACGGGTGCCAGCAGTCGCCTGTAAAGGTCGCGTAAGTGGGACAGGCCCTTTATCTTACTTCCTTACTGGGACATGCTGGTTCTGCACATCAATTAACTGGCCTTTGAACAACTCCCACAGATCAGAATTGTCTTCCAAGATGCTAGCAACCGAAGCAGATCTACAAACTCATATTACAATCGCTCCACACTCTTAAAGTTTATACACTGGAAAGGAATTGATTGTAATCATGTATTGTCTTTCTGCTGACTGGTTAGCACGTAACAAAAGCTTTTCACTGTAAACGTGACAAGAAACTAAACCGAAACTGAACTGTGGACTTATTCAATAACAGTTGCTCCAGATGTACTCTGAACATCTGCCTAATAACATTGTAATTTGCCTTACTCCAATTTAGCATCTTCCGCTTGGTCCAGCCTTCTTCGTATTCAAAACATTCTTGAAAAGTATACAGTTATGATCACTATCTACAACCTGTTCTTCCACTGAAACACCAGTCTCCTGGCCACTCATAGAAACATAGAATATAGAAACATAGAAAATAGGTGCAGGAGTAGGCCATTCGGCCCTTCGAGCCTGCACCGCCATTCAATATGATCATGGCTGATCATCCAACTCAGTATCCTGTACCTGCCTTTCTCCATACCCCCTGATCCCTTTAGCCACAAGGGCCACATCTAACTCCTTCTTAAATATAGCCAATGAACTGGCCTCAACTACCTTCTGTGGCAGAGAATTCCAGAGATTCACCACACTCTGTGTGAAAAATGTTTGTCTCATCTCGGTCCTAAAAGACTTCCCCCCTTATCCTTAAACTGTGACCCCTTGTTCTGGACTTCCCCAACATCGGGAACAAAAAACTCCTGCATCTAGCCTGTCCAACCCCTTAAGAATTTTGTACGTTTCTATAAGATCCCCCCTCAATCTTCTAAATTCTAGCGAGTACAAGCCGTGTCTATCCAGTCTTTCTTCATATGAAAGTCCTGACATCCCAGGAATCGGTCTGGTGAACCTTCTCCGTACTCCCTCTATGGCAAGAATGTCTTTCCTCAGATTAGGAGACCAAAACTGTACGCAATACTCCAGGTGTGGACTCACCAAGACCCTGTACAACTGCAGTAGAACCTCCCTGCTCCTATAATAATAATAATAATAATAATAATAATTCATTTTATTTGCTGGTGCCTTTCTAAGACGCAAGGGCACCTTACAAGGCATAAAATCACAAAAATACAAAACACATAATCGGAGTAAATTAAATATAAAAACACCACAATACACAAATCAAGGACAGAATTCAATTACAAAAGCACAAAAAGAAAATAAGAAACACAATTTGAGGTTTCAAATCCTTTTGCTATGAATGCTAACTCAATGTTATACTCAATGTTATACTCAAATCCTTTTGCTATGAATGCTAACATACCATTCACTTTCTTCACTGCCTGCTGCACCTGCATGCCTACTTTCAATGACTGGTGTACCATGACACCCAGGTCTCGTTACATCTCCCCTTTTCCTTATCGGCCACCATTCAGATAATAGTCTACTTTCCTGTTTTTGCCACCAAAGTGGATAACCTCACATTTATCCACATTATACTGCATCTGCCATGCATTTGCCCACTCACCCAACCTATCCAAGTCACTTTGCAGCCTCCTAGCATCCTCCTCACAGCTAACACTGCCCCCCAGCTTTGTGTCATCCGCAAACTTGGAGATGTTGCATTCAATTCCCTCGTCCAAATCATTAATATATATTGTAAATAGCTGGGGTCCCAGCACTGAGCCTTGCGGTACCCCACTAGTCACTGCCTGCCATTCTGAAACGGACCTGTTTACTCCTACTCTTTGCTTCCTGTCTGTCAGCCAGTTCTCTATCCACATCAATACTGAACCCCCAATACCGTGTGCTTTAAGTTTGTATACTAATCTCTTATGTGGGACCTTGTCGAAAGCGTTCTGAAAGTCCAGATATAATACATCCACTGGTTCTCCCTTATCCACTCTACTAGTTACATCCTGAAAAAATTCTATAAGATTCGTCAGACATGATTTACCTTTCATAAATCCATGCTGACTTTGTCCAATGATTTCATCACTTTCCAAATGTGCTGCTGTCCCATCTTTAATAACTGACTCTAGCAGTTTTCCCCACTACCGATGTTAGACTAACTGGTCTGTAATTCCCCGTTTTCTCTCTCCCTCCCTTTTTAAAAAGTGGGGTTACATTAGCTACCCTCCAATCCTCAGGAACGACTCCAGAATCTAAAGAGTTTTGAAAAATTATCACTGATGCATCCACTATTTCTGGGGCTACTTCCTTAAGTACTCTGGGATGCAGCCTATCTGGCCCTGGGGATTTATCGGCCTTTAATCCATTAAATTTACCTAACACCACTTCCACGCTAACCTGGATTTCACTAAGTTCCTCCATCTCATTTGACCCCCGGTCCCCTGCTATTTCCGGCAGATTATTTATGTCTTCCCTTAGTGAAGACAGAACAAAAGTAGTTATTCAATTGGTCTGCCATGTCCTTGTTCCCCATGATCAATTCACCTGTTTTCTGACTACAAGGGACCTACATTTGTTTTAACTAATCTTTTTCTCTTCACATATCTATAAAAACTTTTGCAGTCAGTTTTTATGTTCCCTGCCAGTTTTCTTTCATAATCTATTTTCCCTTTCATAATTAAGCCCTTTGTCCTCCTCTGCTGGACTCTGAATTTCTCCCAGTCCTCTGGTATGCTGCTTTTTCTGGCTAATTTGTATGCTTCATCTTTAGTTTGATACTATCCCTGATTTCCCTTGTTATCCATGGATGCACTACCTTCCCTGATTTATTCTTTTGCCAAACTGGGATGAACAATTGTTGTAGTTCAGTCATGCAGTCTTTAAATGCTTTCCATTGCATATCCACCATCAACCCCTTCATTTCCCAACACAAGATCCAGTATGTTCACTTCTCAGGTTGGACTATCCACATACTGTTTCAAGAATGGTGGCGGTCATGGTGGCGCAGCGGTGGAGTAGCTGCCTTACAGCAATTGCAGCGCCGGAGTCCCTGGTTCGATCCTGACTATTGGTGCGGTTGCTGTCTGTACGGAGTTTGTACGTTCTCCCCGTGACCAGCGTGGGTTTTCTCCAAGATCTTCGGTTTCCACCCACACTCCAAAGATGTACAGGTTTGTAGGTTAATTGGGTTGGTAAATGTAAAAAACAATTGTCCCTAGTGGTGTAGGATAGTGTTACTGTGCGGGGATCGCTGGTCGGCGCGGACTCGGTGGGCTGAAGGGTCTGTTTCCGCACTGTATCTCTAAACTATACTAAAACCCTCTTGGATAAACCTCACAAAATCCACTTCTTTTCAGCCTTTGGCAATGAGCAAGTCCCATTCAAGCTTAAAATCACCCACAAAGTCAACCCTGTTGCTTTTCGGTAATCTGTCTACATATCTGTTTAGTTTAGTTTAGAGATACAGCGTGGAAACAGGCCGTTCAGCCCAACGAGTCCACACTGACTAACGATCCCTGCACACTTACACTATCCTACACACACTAGGGACAATTTCACATTTATACCAAGCTAATTATGCTGCAAACCTATATGTCTTTAGAGTATGGGAGGAAACCGAAGATCTCGGAGAATACCCACACAGGTCAAGGGGAGAATGTACAAAACTCCATACAGACAGCACCTGTAGTCAGGATCGAACCCGGGGCTTCTGGCGTTGTAAGGCAGCAACTCTACCACTGCGCCACAGTGCCGCCCATATCTCCCACTTACTATTGGAGGGTCTACATTACAATCCCATTAGAGTGGTTGCACCTTTCTTATTTCCAAGCTCCACAATACCGCCTCAGCAGACCCTCTAGTACGTTCTCCATGAATGCTGCTTTGACAGTCTCATTGACCTGTAGCACAACTCCTCCACTGAAACCCCGGAACATTGATCTGCCAGTCACGATCGTCCCACAGCCACGTTTCCACAATTGGCACAACACCCTTGTCCCAAACATCAGTCCAGGCTATGTTCATCTGCTTTCTCCATTCTATGCAGTGGAGTTTGCCTGTTCTCCCCGTCACTGCATGGGTTTTCTCCGGCTGCTCCAGTTTCCTCCCACACACCAAGGACGTGCACGTTTGTAGATTCATTTGTTTTCTTAAAAAGAATAAATTGTCCCTGGTGTGTAGGATTGTGTTAGTATTGCTAGTTGGCAGTGACTTGGTGGGCCGAAGGGCCTGTTTCCATGCTGTATCTCTAAACTAAACTAAACCATTCCTTGCAATGAAATAAACACATTTCAGCCCATGTATCACCATATTCCTTCATCTCTCCCTGCCTGTCTTTCCTTTTAGATTTACTGGTCCTGACCTCTATCTTCCCATCACATCTTCCAATTTCTGACCTACTACTCTGGTTCCCACACCACTGTCTAGTTTTAACATTCCTGAGTAGCACTAATGAACCTCCCTGCAAGGATACAGGACCCCTCTAATTCAGATGTAACCCATCCATCTTGTACAGGTCACCACATGGCAGAGGGAGTTGTCCAGAGATTTCTACCGTCGGGGTCCTGTGGAAAAGGTCATAAGTGATAGGAGTAGAATTAGGCCATTTGCCCCATCATTTAATCATGGCTGATCTATCTCTCATAACCCAATTCTCCTGCCTTCTCCCCATAACCTCTGACGCCGGTACTAATCAAACATCTTTCTATCTCTGCCTTAAAAATTGTGTACAGTTTTGGTCCCCTAATTTGAGGAAGGACATTCTTGCTATTGAGGGAGTGCAGCATATGTTTACAAGGTTAATTCCCAGGATGGTGGGACTGTCATATGCTGAGAGAATGGAGCAGCTGGGCTTGCACACTCTGGAGTGTAGAAGGATGAGAGGGGATCTAATTGAAACATATAAGATTGTTAAGGGTTTGGACACACTAGAGGCAGGAAACATGTTCCCGATGTTGGGGGAGTCCAGAACTAGGGGGTCACAGTTTAAGAATAAGGAGTAAGCCATTTAGAACGGAGACGAGGAAACACTTTTTCTCACAGAGAGTGGTGAGTCTGTGGAATTCTCTGCCTCAGAGGGCGGTGGAGGCAGGTTCTCTGGATGCTTTCAAGAGAGAGCTAGATAGGGCTCTTAAAAATAGTGGAGTCAGGGGATATGGGGTGAAGGCAGGAACGGGGTACTGATTGTGGATGATCAGCCATGATCACATTGAATGGCTGATCATGAATGGCTCGAAGGGTTGAATGGCCTACTCCTGCACCTATTGTCTATTGTCTATTGTCTATCCACTGCCTTGGCCTCTACAGCCTTCTGTGGCACAGAATTCCACAGATTCATCACCCTCTCACTAAAGAAATTTCTCCTCATCTCCATCCTAAAAGAACGTCCTTTTATTCTAAGGCTATGGCTTCTAGTCCTAGACTCTCCCATTAGTGGAAATATCCTCACCACATCCACTCTATCCAAGCCTTTCACTATTCTGTAAGTTTCAATGAGGTCCCCCCTCATTTTTCTAAATTCCAGCGAGTACAGGCCCAGTGCTAACAAACACTCATCATAGTCATTCCTGGGATCATTCTGTAATCTTCTTTGTAATATTCTGCCTAACTTCTTATATTCACTTCACAGTACATCATCCCTTTTCCTATCTATGTCATTTATGCCAACGTGTACAATTTTCCCCCTTGAGAATCTTTGCCCCACCCCTTGAGACTCTTCTGCAACTGCTTGGAGACATCATATCATTGGTTAACTTATGATCAGCATTTAATGGCTCTGGGCCTGCATTTTCTGTAGTTTAGAGGGATGAGGGGCATATTTTACCAAACTTACCAAACCATTGAAACTTACCAACTAATGAAAGGCTTGGGTAGAGTGGATGCGGAGAGGATGTTTCGACTAGTGATAGAGTCTAGGACCAGAGGGCACAGCCTCACAATAAAAGGATGTACCTTTAGAAAGGAGACAAGAAGTACTTTCTTTGGCCAGAAGGTGGTGAATCTGTGGAATTCGTTGCCACAGATGGCTGTGGAGGCCTCTTTGGGTATTTTTACTGTGGAGATTGATAGGTTCTTGATTAGTAAGGATGTTAAAGGACACGGGGAGAAGGCAGGAGTATGGGGTTGGGAGGCAAAGATATGATTGAATATGCCACGATAGAATGGCGGAGCAGACTCGATGGGATGAAGGGCCTAATTCTACTACTAATACATGAAATTATGAACATCCTGGACCTGACACCAGAGAGGCAACGCACCAACCTGGAGCCGGTTGTAGAGCACATTCCTCAGCCTCTTGCCCAGCTGAGCAAGGGCACTGCCGTTATATTTGATAACTGTCTTCACTGTCTACAATACCGCCTACGTTACCAACTTACCATTCATGCCCTGTGCATTCTCATCCAAATCGTTGATCTAAACCACAAACAGTAATCTCTGAGGCACACCACTAGACACTGGCCTCTAGTCTGAAAAGCACCCTTCCACCACATCCCTCTGCTTCCTTCCATGAAGCCAGTTCTGTATCCAGTTAGCTAGCTCTCCCTGGATCCCATGCGATCTAATCTTCCAGAGCAGCCTGCCATGAAAGGCTTTGCTGACGTACATAGAGACAACATCTACAGTTTCTACAGTTTAGCTCAGCTCAACGTTTATGATTACTTCAATCTATTTCATAAGACATGATTGGATGTAAAACAAAGCATTTCACTCTACTTAGTTACATGTGACAATGAAGTATCATTGAATCAACCTGAATGAATGATAATATATTGTCACATGTGACAAGTCACAGTGATATTCTATAGTTTAGTTTAGAGATACAGTGCGGAAACAGACCCTTCGGCCCACCGAGTCTGCACCGACCAGCTATCCCGCACATTAACACTATCCTACACTAGGTCCATTTATACCAAGCCAATGAACCTACAAACCTGTACATCTTTAGAGTTCAGAGAAAATCCACGAGGTCACGGGGAGAATGTGCAAACTCTGTACAGACAGCGCCCGTAATCAGGATCGAACTCGGGTCTCTGGTGCTGAAAGCGTTGTAAGGCAGCAAATCTACCGCTGCGCCATCGCTAGCTCCACTCCTGATGCCTCTGTGGCACCAACCCAGAGACCAGCTGTGCAGGGGCGGAAATCGCTATTAAAACATGGAAGGGACACAATTTGGGGGGCGGGGCACAATTTCTTGGTGGCCGCGCGCACACACACACACGCAAGGCTTTGGAGGCTTCAGCCGTGGGTCCTATGGACGGTAACATCGGGAGCTGACCTGGTTGGTGGCCGACTTCGAACTCCAGCAACAACAGCTTCATCCACCCCGAATTGTGGGACTTGAATCGGCCCGTTTGCAGGGCCTTTCATCGCCCGGCGCAGCTTAAAATCGGCCGGCGGGGGCTTCAACATCGGGAGCCTCGATCGCCTCGACGCAGCAGTTTGATTTTAAGCCGCGCCGGGTGATGAAAGGCCCCATGAATGGGCCGATTCAGCCCTTAGAAAGCGTCTGATAACCGCTTGAATCTTTCAAAAACTACAATGTGATGAATAACACTTAAACAAATAAAACTGAAGCAATTAAAGGCAAACAGAAGAAACAACCTTGGAGGGGGGGAGAGAGAGAGAGAGATAGATGGGAAAAAAATACGAAATAACGTGAGTGATCGTGAATGAGGGACTTACCTGCAAGCCAGCCACCCGTTCGACCGGAGCCCTTAATGACCTGGCCCATTTAAATCCGATACCTGTTTAAATCTTTCCCATCCACCAATACATCCAATTAGTTCAAATGGTAATTGTACCCGCATCAGACAGGTTTAAGAAATTCTCCATGAATACCTTCAGTAATACTTGAAGGTCAAAACACAATTGGTGGCACATCATGTTAATACGATGTTAATAGATACATTTGACAAGCGCTTAACAGTGACACCCCCACTGTCTCACAGAAAACGGAGATTTTAATAGATTTGTTTTCACTGAATTTCAAAATCCAGATGACAAAACATGGGGGGGATTGTCCCCCACCTCTCAAAACATGGGAGGGACGTGCCCCCACCCCCCTCCCATTCCCTCCCAGGATTTTCGCCCATGGTGGGGATCCGCGCCCGGCTGCCCGACTTTTTCGTGGCCTCCTGGGAGGCATCTGCCGCTACAGGGAACCTACGTCTCTCCAAGGTGAAAGGACTTTGATCTTTCAACTAACTATCTCGACCTTAAGCATACCCAATTATCTGGGTAAAACTTAAATTGGGATACGGAGTTCCAGAGATTCACTACTGTCAGCAAAGGTCTCTCGCAGTTAACTCTAATTGACCATACATCGATTATCTTTACTCGTGATGTTCGCAGATAGATCAGCAGGGTGTTTTTGTTCCGTTTTCTCTCTGTCTATCCTGATTAGTCAAGTGATTTAGCTCAGAGTATATCAGCGTGAGCAAGTTCTGCATGTTTCAAGTAATGAAATCAAATGCAAGCAAACTAAACTAAATAAATACAACTAATTAGTTAGAACCGGGTGGCTGGGCAGAAGATGTGTTCTGGTTGGCAACTGCTGGACCCTAGGAATGTTAACAGTGACCACATCTGCACTCATCCTTCACTCAAATCCACTTGGTAATGAGTCTGTAGAAGGGTCTCGACCCACAACGTCACCTATTCTTTCTCTCCAGAGATGCTGTATGACTCGCTGAGTTACTCCAGCTTTTCAAGTCAAGAGTCAAGAGTCAAGAGAGTTTATTGTCATGTGTTCCAGATAGAACAATGAAATTCTTGCTTGCTGCAGCACAACAGAATATAGTAAGCATAAATACAGAACAGTTCAGTGTGTCTATATAGCATAGACCATATATATACGCATAAATAAACAGATAAAGTGCAATAGGCTGTTATAGTTCAGAGTTTGTTTGATGGCGAGTTTAATAATAGCCTGATGGCTGTGGGGAAGAAGTTGTTCATGAACCTGGATGAACCAGATTTCAGGCTCCTGTACCTTCTACCTGATGGCAGCGGAAGAGATGAGCGTGTGGCCAGGATGGTGTGTGTCGTTGATGATGCTGGCAGCCTTTTTGAGGCAGCCACTGCGATAGATCCCTTCGATGGTGGGGAGGTCAAAGCCGATGATGGACTGGGCAGTGGTCACAACTTTCTGCATTCTTTTCCGATCCCGGACGCACAAGTTGCCGAAACAAGCCACGATGCAACCGGTCAGCATGCTCTCTACTGTGCACCTGAAGAAGTTCGAGAGAGTCCTCTTTGACATACCGAATCTCCGTAATCTTCTCTGGAAGTAGAGGCGCTGATGTGCTGTCTTTATAATTGCATCAGTGTGCTGGGACCAGGAAAGATCTTTGGAAATATGCACGCCCAGGAATTTGAAGTTCTTGACCCTTTCCACCATTGTCCCGTTGATATAAACGGGATTGTGGGTCCCTATCCTACCCCTTCCAAAGTCCACAATCAGTTCCATGGTTTTGCTGGTGTTGAGGGCCAGGTTATCGTACTGGCACCATTTGGTCAGTCGGTCGATCTCGCTTCTAGAGTCTGACTCATCACCATCAGTGATTTGTCCCACAACAGTGGTGTCGTCGGCGAACTTGATGATGGAGTTCGCACTATGTCTGGCTACGCAATTATGAGTATAGAGTGAGTACAGCAGGGGGCTGAGCACGCAGCCTTGAGGTGCTCCCGTGCTGATTGTTATCGAGGATGACACATTTCCACCAATATGGACAGACTGTGGTCTGTGGATGATGAATTGAAGGATCCAATTGCAGAGGGATGTGCAGAGACCCAGATCTGAGAGCTTGGTAACCAGCTTGGAGGGGATGATCGTATTAAATGCCGAGCTGTAGTCAATGAATAACAGCCTGACATATGGGTTTTTGTTGTCCAAGTGGTCCAGAGCGGAGTGGAGAGCCAGTGAGATCGCATCCACTGTTGATCTGTTGTGGCGGTAAGCAAACTGCAGTGTGTCGAGGTTCTTGTCGAGGTAGGAGTTGATGTGCGCCATAATCAACCTCTCAAAGCATTTCATCACCACAGGCGTTAGTGCCACTGGTGGATAGTCATTGAGGCACGTCACCTTGCTCTTCTTCTTGGGCACCGGTATTATTGATGCCCTTTTAAAGCAGGTGGGAACCTCAGACCTCAGAAATGAGAGGTTGAAAATGTCCGTAAAAACTCCAGCCGGTTGGTCCGCACAGGCTTTTAGAACACAACCAGGTATGCCATCATGTCCAGGCGCTTTATGAGGGTTAACCCCCCTGAAGGATCTTCTGACGTCGGCCTCTGTGACTGTGACTGTAACACCGCCAGGGCGAATAGGGGCTTGGGAAGGCACATCAGTGTTCTACCTATCGAACCGTGCGTACAACGCATGAGCTTGTCCGGGAGTGATGCTTCGCTGACAATTGAGCTGTTTCCTGATTTTGCCTTGGAGGAGGTGATGGCACAGTTGCCGAACATCCATATCATCCTCCAGCTTGGAGCAGGGCCCTTTTGGCCTTGTAGATGGCCTTACCAAGGTCGTATCTGGACTTCTTGTAGACCTCTGTATCTCCAGACCTGAATGCCCGGGATCTGGACTTCAGAAGAATGCGGATCTCATGGTTCATTCAAGGCTTCTGGTTAGGAAACACTCGGAAGGTTTTTGTTGGGATGCAGTCCTCCACACATTTCTTTATGAAGTCTGTAACGACTGTGGCGTATTGATTCAGGTCCATTGCCGAGTCCCTGAACATTGCCCAGTCTACAGACTCCAAACAGTCCTGGAGTTGTTCCTCTGCCACCACCCCCCCCCGACCCGCTCTGTACAGTCCTCACCTCTGGGAGTGCGCTCTTCAATTGCTGCCTGTAAGCAGGAAGAAGCAGCACTGCAGTATTGTCGGATTTACCAAAGTGAGGGTGAGGGATAGAGCGGTAGGCATCTTTGATGGTGGTGTAGCAGTGTTCGAGGGTGTTTGATCCTCTGGTGCTGCAGAGAACATGTTGGTGGAAGTTAGGGAGTGATTTCTTAAGGTTGGCTTTGTTGAGGTTCCCGGCTATGGTGGTAAATGCCTCAGGGTAAGCCGTCTGGTCTTTGTTGACCAAGGCGTGCAGCTCCCCCAGTGCCAGATGAACATCAGCCTGGGGTGGGATGTAGACCGCGGTCAGGATGATGGAGGTGAATTCCCTCGGTAGGTAGAAGGGACGGCACTTCACTGCCAGGTGTTCCAGGTGTGGAGAGCAGGAGTTGGATAGGACCGCCACGTCTATTTGTGCCTATCCTGGCCTGTCAGGAAGTAATAGGGATCAGAGCTGTATACATGGGAGGGGTCACTGCTGCAAAAGATCGAGTCTCCTGGTCCTTATATTTAACCCCACCGACCTACACATTCAACACATCGGTCTCCAACAATCCCACCACCTTCCACCACCCACCCATGTGCTTCCACCACCCATCCTGGTACTTTTCACATCCTGGTACTTTTCTGCTCTCCACAAAGACAACTCCCTCTGCAACTCTTTGGTTCACTGATCCCTTCCCACCCAAACCACGGCCTCTCAGGTACTTGCCCCGATAACCGCATGAGATGTAACTCCTGTCCCTACATCTCCCTCACATCCATGAAGGGACCCGAGCAGACCTTCCAGGTGAGGCAGGGACAACATGCATTTCCTTTAAACACATCTTCTGCATTTGGTGCTCCCATTTGGTGGCCTCCTTTACATCAGTGAAAGGAAGGGTGGAATGGGCAACCATTTCACCCAAAGCTAGCATTCGATCTGTGAAAGGATGCTGGATCTCACACCAATATTTCTGTCCTGGGCCCCCTCCATGGCCAGAGTGAGGCCACAGACTAGCTCAAGGATCTTCACCTCATATTCCTCGCGTAGTTTGCAACCCTATGGTATAAACATTGAATTTTCCAATTTTAGGTAACAAACCAATAACACCCTCCTCTATTTTCTCTGCTCTCTCTTCCCTGTGCCCCACCTGGATGCATACCTAGTTCTCTCACTATCCCATCCCCGTTTTCCCTTCCAGCTACATCCCTTTCTCATAATTCACAGTTCTTCTTTCCTTATCTCACAGCTCTTGTGTCCTTTATAACTTTGGCCTGTGTCCACCCATCTGCCAACCAAATGTGGGGTGGCACAGTGAAGCAGCTGGTAGAGAGAGCCAGAGACTCAGGTTCGATACTGACCTCTAATGCTGTCTGTGTGGAGTTTGCATTTTTACCCTGTGATCGCGAGGGTTTCCTCTGGTCCAATTTCCTCCCACATCCTAATGATGTGCAGTTTGTAGATTAATTGGCCTCTGTAAAAATTGCCCCTAGTATGTAGGGAGTTAGTGAGAAAGTGGGATAATTATAGAACTACTATAATGATCAATAGTCAGCGAGGATTGGGTGGGCCAAAGGACCTATTTCCACGCTCACCTATATTGACCCATCTGACTTGCCTGGCTTTGTGTTTCCCCACCTCTCTATCATGTTCTCCAGTGATGCTGACTGACCGGGTAAGCTACTCCAGCACTTTGTGTTCTGGGCTCAAGATTCCAGTGCATGCAGTTTCAAGTGTCCAAGTCTCTACATTGGCTATTCAATGGCTTGACTGGATACTTAATTGTGGGAGTATCTGCCACCAACACCTTAGAGAATTTAAATCATACCATGAAACAGAAAAGAAACAGCTATCTAGATAGCTAACTATCTAGATAACGAAGTAGCTGACTATCTAACTAGCTATCTAGCTGTCTAACTATCTAATGAACTAGCTAACTATCTAGATAATGAACTAGCTAACTATCTAACTAACCAGTTATCTAGTTATCTAATTATCTAACGAACTAGCTAACTATTCAGATAGCTAACTATCTAGATATGGTACTTGCTAACTATCTAACTAACTATCAAAGGGTTTTTTGAAGAAGGGTTTCGACCCGAAACTTTGCCTATTTCCTTCGCTCCATAGATGCTGCCTCACCTGCTGAGTTTCACCAGCATTTTTGTCTACCTTCGATTTTCCAGCATCTGCAGTTTCTTCTTAAACATAGCTAGATAGCTAGATTGCTGAATAGCTAGATAGCTAGAGAGCTAGATAGCTAGAGAGCCGGATAGCCAGGTAGCCAGGTAGCCAGATAACCGGATAGCCGGAGAGCCGGAGAGCCGGAGAGCCGGAGAGCCGGAGAGCCGTACAGCCGGACAGCCGGACAACCAGACAGCCAGACAGCCAGACAGCTAGACAGCTAGACAGCTAGACAGCTAGACAGCTAGATAGCTAGATAGCTGTTAGTTGAGGGGAAGTGAGTTAAGGGTATGATTGTGGACCTGAGAGTTTAACTCTATTTCTCTTTCCAGAGATGCAGCCTGACCTGTTGAGTGTTGTCAGCATTTTCATTGATTTATTGAACCAATATTCTGCTTTTTATTATGGATTTTCAACACCTGCAATTTTTATGATTTTAGAATGTCTCAATGGATTCTAAATTGTAAAATGTCATTTGATTTGATTATCAGCCAGACAATAACATTATGGTCTTCTGGATTGTCACTTATGTTTTTGAATCTTTGGGTAGATTGTTCACGATGTAGCAATGTGAGGTTGCAATATTTTTCCCAGCCATGGATATGGAATGTGTCCAGATATATGTTCAGTGTCCACTTCCAACATGCTCCCAGTCTTTCTGATTTATTTTCTTTGTCTCCCAACCAGGATTCAGTTTTCAAAACCCACCTCCGAATCGGATGCCCGTGTGGGTTTAAAAGTTTAGTTTGTGAACGTTGCAAGTTTTTTGGATGAAGCATTATCTGCTTTCTGAGATCAATGTAAGATACTCTTTGCTGTATTTGGAAGAAGTCTGGGAAAATTCAATTGAGTATCCAGTTTATTATTGAACCAAAATGGCCAAAAAAAAACTCAATTTTCTCTGGACATAGCACAGTGCTATTCGTGAGCGCACAGGCTGCCATATTTTCTGTATTACAACAGCAATTGCACTTTTAAAGTATTTAATAGTGTAAAGTTCTTTGAGGCATGGAAAGCATATATATTTTTTTTAATTTTCTACTTCAGATTAAACCACATAAATTATGAATTAAAAAACCGACAAGTGTCCCAGTGTTTCTCCAGGATGAAATTAATGCAAGTTGTTTCTAATTATTTACAGATACAAACATTCATGCAGTAAGCATTTAGACATTGCTCAGAAGCTACTGATATTTGATAAATCAATTTTTGCTCTGTATTGTGAGGAATATTGGTGTAGGAAAAGTCAAAGTCAAAGTCAAATTTATTTGTCACATGCACCTGAGGGTGCAGTGAAATGAATTTGTCAGCAGCGATACACTTAAAAAAAGAACACACAATACACAATAGAATTGAACACAAACATCCACCACAGCATTCTTCACTGTGGTGGAAGGCAACAAAGTTCAGTCAGTCCTCCTCCCTTGTTCATCCGTGTTCGGGGCCATAAACCATCCGTAGTCACCGCTATGGACGGCCGGATGAACAGGCCCTCTTGTCAGGATGATCCAAACTCTGACGTCGGGACGGTCAAACACACTCCCGAATGGAGCGTCCGAATCGGCACTTTCCTACCGGAGACCGTGGTCCCAGGATGTTTTAGGTCGCAGGCCGGCGGTCAGAGCTCTTCTCCGGCGATCCCCAGCAAGGGATCACAGACTCCGGATGGTAAGTCCACTCCACGCCCGCGGCTGGAAGCTCCGCAGATCACAGCCCCACGATGCCAAAGTCACCAGTCAAGCGATTGGAGCACTCCTCTCTGGTGACCCTAGGCAAGGGTTCGCCCGCTCCGCGATGGAAAAGTCCACGCTACACCCGCTGCTTAAGCTCCGGGCCCGACTCCGGAAAAGGCCGCTCCAATCCATGCTGTTAGGCCGCGAGTGAGGCGACATGGAAAAAGACGCCTCTCCGTCGAGGAGGCGACTGAAAAATAGTTTCCTCCTTTTCCCCCCGCACCACCCCCCACCCAAGACACACCGAGAGACACCTAAATAAACATTTGTACACACCAAAAAAACCCAAAAAATGTCGAAATAATGAACACGCTGCTGGCAGGGCAGCTGACTCGCAGCGCCCCCAACCAACCAATCTGGAACTGCAGATGCTGGTTTAAACAAGATAGACACAAAATGCTGGAGTAACTCAGCGGGACAGGCAGCATCTCTGGAGTGAAGGAATTGGTGACATTTCGGGTCGAGACACTTCTTCAGACTGAGAGTCAGGGGTAAGGGAAACGAGAGACAGAAATGAGGTATATTGGGATGGAACTACTGTAGGCCTTCCATTTTATTTGATCAAAGATCTTTTTTTAGTTCCTCACGTCCGCTACCGAAGAACTATCAATGTAAATCGCAGTGCAATATAATTACTGGAACTATGAAATGTACAAAATTTCATGGAGCTATACAACAGATTGCTTCAGCAGTCCTGCTGCAGAAGTTTCTATTAATTCATTCTCATGTTTTTTGTTGCAGGAGAGATTTCCATCACCATTCATACGAAGTAATGCCTTCTGACAGCCCTGCTGAAAGGCTTGTCTTAAATTTTATGGTCATGCCTCATGTTCTTGACTGCCAAAGAGATATTATAATGTAGCTTTAATTTTCCTATCAAATTTAAGCCTCTAATATTTTGGGAGTAGTATTCTTTCTATAAATTTAAACAAATCTAATTTGTCTCATACGAAGCACAGAAAATTAGGTTGAAAGCACACACTTCACTGTTAAGTGGAAAACCATTTACCTAATGTATGTGCAGGACAATTTTATGCTTTTAAGAATTAAGGCGATTATCACATGCCAAAGTTAATGATTTCATTTATTTCCATAATGAGAATGTTTAAAGCAGTTAATTCTCATAATGAGAGTAATTAAAACATTTATTTCAAATGCAGACTGTAATTAATCTGTGGTAAACTTTAGTTGGGGAACATTTTTTGCCATTTATTGGAGTTTTATTAATTGGTTTTATTCAGTGCTTTTAACCATAAGTGTCCTCCTCTGTGACCTTTCCTTCATCTTGAAACAAGAGGTGGAGACATTTATTGAAGATAGCACAATATTAACTCCATTTGTAATTGCTAAGATGGTAAAGTCCGTGCCGATGTATAGGCGATATCTCACGGCTGTTAAATTGGAAGCAACACTTGTGCTACCATAAATTCTAGGTAACAACTCTTCTCAGAAAGAGAGGCACAAAAAACTGAAGTAACGCAACATCAGGGTCAGGCAGCATCTCTGGAGAAAAGGAATAGGTGACCTTTCAGGTCGAGACCTTTCTTCAGACTGATATAGAACAAATGAATGAAAGAAATGCAAAAAAGTAATGATGATAAAGGAAACAGGCCATTATTAGCTGAGGGCCAGGTGAAAATGAGTTACAGACAATGAGAAGCGAGTACGAGTTGGGTGGGGGAGGGATGGAGAGAGGGGATGCCAGGGTTACTTGAAGTTAGAGAAATCAATATTCATACCGCTGGGTTGTAAGCTGCCCTACCATATTTCACTAACAAGGCCTGTTCCCTTTATCATCATTACTTTTGTGCATATCTCACATTGATTTGTTCTATAAAACCATCCATATCTCGTTTCCCTTTCCCCTGACTATCTGAAGAAGGGTCTCGACCCAAAATGTCACCTATTCCCTTTCTCCAGAGATAGTAGTGTATATTTAGTAGTAGTATATATTTTAGTAGTATATATTTTATTTCGAACATGCAAACCAAAAAAAGTTAAAACAAAGCAAAATAACAATAAAATGAAATGAACAATAAAACGTATACACAACTCATTGAATAACATCTCATAAACATTGCAAATTAAATCTTACATGTTCGAGAAGGATTAGGAAGTATACACTTATTTATTCCTACCCCTTCTCCGTTACACATCAATTAACTCACAAACTTTATCTCATCTATATATATATATATACATATATATACACACACAGACACAAACATATACAAGTCAAGTCAAGTTTATTCATCACATACACATACGAGATGTGCAGTGAAATGAAAAGCTTGCGAATTGTGCAAAAAAACTACAAAACTGAATGGAACAAAATCACATATTCACATATTACATATTACATATAACATACATACATACATTCATATATGCAGACATAAGCTACATACATGCATATGCACGCACACAAACATATATATATATATATATATACCGTATATAAACAATTATCCAAATTCTATGTACAATGCGAACATCATACTGTGTGAATAAGCTAAAACGTTACTGTCATCACAGCGCTTCCTCATTCTTATACCACTGGAAAATATTTTAAACTGAGTAATGTTTGTGCTTCGCTTGAGTTCCATATCCAAATCATTCCACAATTTCACCCCACAGATTGAAATACACATACTCTTCATAGTTGTACGAACACAAAGTTTCTTTAAATTAAACTTTCCTCTCAAATTATAATCACCCTCCCTGTTAAAGAACATTTTTTGTTTATTACCTGATAGTAAATTATTTCTTGCTACATACATTATTTGTGTTGTATTAAATTTTACTAGATCCATAAACTTCAAGGCATTTGACTTTAAAAACAAAGTTTAGTTTGTTCACGATATCCTACATTATTAACTATCCTTATGGCCTTTTTTTGCAATATGCATAATGGATGTAGGATGCTTGTGTAAGTGTTACCCCATACCTCCACACAGTAATTTAGATATGGCAGTACATTTGTGGTTCAGAATGTGCCTTGTTCTTCCCAGGACTGCAATGCTCCTTGCCAGCTTTGCTCGCACATGTTTTATATGAGGTTTGCTGCAGATTTTGTGGTTTAATATCACACCTAGAAATCTATTTTCATATACTCTTTCTATATCAACACCATCTATCCTCACTTGTATCTTAGTGTTTATTTTACAATTTCCAAACAACATAATTTTTGTTATGTTCAAATTTAATGATAATTTGTTTATGTCAAACCACCTTTCTAATTTTCTCATTTCCGACGTGATCTCCTCCAAAAGCTGCTGTAAATTCTCACCTGAAGAAAAGATATTAGTATCATCTGCAAATAAAACAAATTTCATTATTTTTGATACTCTACAGATATCATTTATATGCAGAATGAACAATTTTGGTCCCAATACTGACCCCTGAGGTACTCCACAAGTAATATCCAAGCATGTTGATTTATGCCCACCTATCTTCACAAACTGTTGCCTGTTACTTAAATAGCCTCTCAACCAATTCAACATCCCCCCCCCCCCCCCGATACCATACCTTTCCAGTTTATCAAGTAATACATTGTGATCATTGGTATCAAAAGCTTTTTTTAGATCTATAAATACTCCCACTGCATACAAGTCTATACAATTAGTCATTTCTTCTTTTAATTCGATTAGTGCCATACTGGAAGGAAGTGGTGGCGCTGCCTTGCAGCTGCGGCTCGCCTGCAGTCCGTTTGTCTTTTCTTTTTTTGTTTTCTTTTGTCCCATTGTTGCGGTTTGTTTTGGTTTATTTTAGTTGTGTATGTGTGGGGGGGTGGGAGAAGCATTTTTTTGGCTCTTCCTTCGGGGGGATGCGACCTTCTTGCCGTATCCCCCGTCTCCATCTCCGTCTGCGCTGAGGCCTATCGCGGAGCTGGCGGCCTCCAACTGGGACCGACCTCGGGGCTCGGGAGGCAGAGCCAGCCGGGACTTGCCAGCTGGCCGACTTCGGGGCTGTGGTGGCGTTGCGACCCGACTTCCGACCCGACTACGGAGCCTCGGAGGCTCGGCGAGGGCCAGTGGACGACACCGTCGGGAGCTCGCAGGTCACAGGTAGGTGACCTGTTTTTCCGTAGCTCCCGCAACAACAGCTGCGTCCGCTGGACTGGAGGGCGGAAGCTTCGGCAGCTTCGACCGCCCTGGGCCGCGGAGTTTGAACCGGCCCGTTCGGATTCAGCCGCAGGACTTACTTACCATCACCCGGCGGGGTCACAACATCGGAGGCCTGGATCGCCTCAGCGCAGAGGGAGAGCAAGGAGGGAAGAGACATGGACTTTGGGACTTTTTGCCTTCCATCACAGTGAGGAGGTGCCTGGTGGACTCACTGTGGTGGATGTTAAACTGTGTTGAGTGTGTGTTTTTGTTATTTATTCTATGTTATGACTGCAGGCTAAACCATTTCGTTGCACTGAAAAGTGCAATGACAATAAATTGAATCAAAATCAAATCAAAAATCAAAACTGTTTGATTTGAATCCATACTGACTATCAGTTCGCAATTTGTGCTTCTCAATGAATTAATCTAGTCTTTCAATTAAGAGTTTTTCCAGGATCTTGGAGAATTGGGAAAGTAAGGAAACAGGCCTATAATTTGTGAAGTGGTGTCTATCCCCAGTTTTATATAAAGGTATAACTTTTGCAATTTTCATTTCGTTTGGGAATTTACCAGTTAGAAACGACAAGCTACAGATGTGCGTTAGTGGTTTTGCAATACCATCAATGACTTTCTTGACTATTGTCATGTCATTTTCATTCCAGTCCGTAGAAGTTTTATTCAAGTTCAAGTTCAAGTGAGTTTATTGTCATGTTCTTACATTTTGTCATATTCTTACATTTATTTACAATATTCATGATTTTGCTTTCTTCTACTGCTTTAAAAAAAAAAGTGAGCTTGGAATTCTTTCTCCATAATCATCATCAGTCCCCTCTTTGGGTTTCTCTGAATCATTGATTTTTTCTGCCAATTTTGGTCCCACACTTACAAAAAAATTGTTGAAACCACTAACCTCATCATCCATATTATTTATGGTCTTATCATTGTCGATGAAATATTGAGGATAACTGGAGTTTCTAGATCCATTTCTAATAATACTGTTTAACACCATATACTTTCAATGTCGTTTTTATTTTTATCTAATATTTCATTATAGTATTCTTCCTTGCATATCGTCATAATATTAGTGAACTTATTTTTATTTGTTTTATATACTGCCTGACCCACTGAATTACTCCAGGTTTTTGTGTCTATTTTTGATTTAAACCAGCATCTGCAGTTCCTTCCTCACTGCTCAGAGAGGCGTTGAGTGGATTACCAATGTCCAGTTTTCCACAATCAGCATTCTGAGAGTCATCAATATCCAGAAGCTCAACTGAACCAGCAAATAAGTTTAATTTAGTTAATTGCCACATGTACCGAGGTTGTGTGCTATCCAGTCAGTGGAAAGACAATACATAATTACAATAAAGCCATTTACAGTGTATAGATACATAATAAGGGAATAACGTTTAGTGCAAGGTAAAGGCAGTAAAGTCCAATCAAGGATAGTCCAAGGGTCACCAAAGAGGTAGATAGTAGTTCAGCATTTGTCACCAAGTTCATGGTAACTCCACCACCTCCCAAGTTGCTCTCCGGTTTGGAAATTTATGTCCGTTCCTTCATACCACCAGGTGGCGCCGCACGATGGCTGCCTCGCCAACAGTCTGTCTTCAACTTTTTCCTTCTTTGTGTTTTTAGTTTGTTGTAAAATGTATGTTTTTAGTTTATCTTTAGTTTTGTATTATGTGGGGGGGATTGATGGGAGAAACTTTTCTTATCTCTTTCCTCGACGGAGATGCAACTTTTTCCGTGTCGTACTTCCGTCCGCACTGCGGCCTAAAATTGTGGAGCTGGTGGCCTCTTGTTTGGGACTTCTAGAGCTCCAAAACCGTGGAGCTTGCGGACTTTAACAACTCGGAGCAGGCGATCACTTTGCCAGGGGTCAGCGCTTGGTTCTCCAACCTGCGGGAGCTGCGGACTTTAACATCGTGGAGCTCACGGTCCCTAATTAGCGACCGACTTCGGGAACTCCAAGCCGCAGAAGTTTCAACCACCCCGACTCGGAAGCTCAGACCGCCCCGACATGGGAGCTCGATCGCCGGTTGTGGATGGTTTGACTCCCCTGACTGCGGGAGGAAAGGAGGAAAGAAGATAAGGTTTTATTGCCTTCCATCACAGTGGGGAATGTGGAGAAGCCGGTGCTTATGTCAAATTTTTATGTAGTTTTATGTCTTGTTGCTTTTTTGGTTTTCCTGTATGGCAAACCAAATTCCTCGTATGTTGCAAAACATACTTGGTTAATAAATTACGATTATGATTATGATTATGATTGTCATTGGTCCTATTACTGACCTTTACCTCATCCACACTTGATCATGAAGGCAGATGACCACCAGCTTGTCAAGGGCAATTGGGGATGGCCTTTGCACCAAAAGAAACATTATGTTACAAAATAAAGAATATCAAGAGCAAGTCAAGGGCTGGATATTCTGCATTTACTATAGTTCATAATTCTCAGCCATAAATATACCTTACGACTGTTCTTACTAACCCTTCTGAGATAGAGTTTCAAAGTTTCACTAGCCTATGTTAAAGACACTTCTCTTTCTCTTAGATGTCTGCAGCCAATCTTTAATCTGGAACTCTGCCTTCAAGAGAGAGCTTGATAAAGCTCTTAAAGATAGCGGAGTCAGCGGATATGGGGAGAAGGCAGGAACGGAGTACTGATTGTGGATGATCAGCTAAGATCACATTGAATGGCAGTGCTGGCTCGAAGGGCTGAATGGCCTACTCCTGCACCTATTGTCTATTGTCTATATTCTCCAGTTAGAGGACGGCACTGGGCCTGTACCCGCTGGAGTTTAGGAGGATGTAAGGGGACCTCATTGAAGCTTACCGAATAGTGAAAGGCTTGGATAAAGTGAATGTGGAGAGGATGTTTCCACTAGTAGGAGAGTCTCGGACCAGAGGTCATAGCCACAGAATTAAAGGATGGCCCTTTAGAGAGGAGATGAGGAATTTCTTTAATCAGAGGGTGGTGAATCTGTGGGATTCTTTTCCACAGAAGGCTGTGGAGGTCGTCAATGGATATTTTTAAGGTAGAAATAGATAGATTCTTGATTAGTACAGGTGTCAGAGGTTATGGGGAGAAGGCAGGAGAATGGAGTTAGGAGGCAGAGATAGATCAGCCACGATAAATTGGCAGAGTAGACTTGATGGTCCGAATGGCCTAATTCTGCTCCTATCCCTTATGACCTGATTTCTACTTCATCATTCTCACCCAGCATATAATTGTAATACATTTTAAGAAGATGAATCTTTATATTTCCAAATATAAGCTCACCCTACTCCATTTCTCCCACAACTTCAGGATCAACCAAGATAAATCTATGGGACTCTCCCACTTGGGCGACCTAATCCACGAGTTCTGGCGAGTTTGCCCTCGACTCATACTCGCAGCATGGTCGACACGAGGTCGTAGGAGGTCTTCGTAACTCTCCCTCATGCTCGAGAGTAGTCTCCGCGTACTCGAGGCCTCAGCTAGGTTGCGGCATTTTTTTTTCCAATATGTTAAAAAAGCTTGTGAGTAAAAAATGGTCACCGTGGAAAAAATCAATACTTTTCTACTCGTAGGTTTAGTCGTAGTAGGTCGTAGTAGGTCGGCATGTTAGCCATAGGTAATCGAGGGTAGTCGAAGGTAGTCATAGATAGTCTTCATCATAGTCGAAGGGAGGTCGAAGGAGATCGAAGGAGCTTGTCTTCACTCTCCACTATTCAGTGTCCAATTTTCCTGAAGTTAGTCGGAGCTAGTCGGAGCTAGTCGTAGCAGGTTTTCAACATAGTTGAAGGAGGTCGAAGGAAGTCTTCTACATAGTGGAAGGAGGTCTTCAACATGTCATTTTTTCAAACTCTTCTAAACTCGCCAATTAGGTCTCCCAAGTGGGACAGCCCTTCTAAGGCAAGTCTGTCTTTCAACAATGTCTCAGGCAGAACACCAGATATGGTCACAACAAACTGACCTGGTCTTTGCTATGTGCAAGATTATAGCTTTTCCCAAAGATCAGAGCCTATCCAAGTTTTAATAGATTGCAAAGAACTGTAACCTAAACAGTATAATAATTGGATAAATTAATCAGGCAAGCAACAACACTGAGAGGACTTAAAGTCAGTGAGCATCTGAGAATTCTACCTGATTTTATCTTCTCAGGTCGATGTCAGCATAGAAAATCCACCTCAAAGACTGCTCAATTAACTGCCTGGTTTTTAGTCCTTGTGCACAAACCTAAATAGCCTAATTCAGCAATTGATAATTGCATCAGGAATTGCTATTACCTCAGCTCATGAACCCAGTCACAAACAGGGCCCCAAATGTCTGAAGAAGGGTCGCCCCGAAATGTCGCCCATTCCTTCTCTCCAGAATTGCTGCCTGATTCGCCGATTTACTCCAGCTTTTTGTGTCTATCCCCAAATAACTTGTTATTTTTGCGAGTCTCCATTGGCAATTCATTATGCTAAGCCCACACCAACATAATTGACCCAACGGTATTTTCAGTCAGAGGTATTCACACCACGTATTATCCCTTTCTCTTTACCTTGATTCGGTTACCCTCATGCAGAGAAAAAGAACCAGGAACACAAAACATTTCATTGAGAGCTCTGGTCCAGATTCCATTCTTTACATCTAAAGATTAAAAACTATTGCTTACCTCATAGTCAACCTGTACTTCCTATTCTTAAATATTTTCTCCCAGATCACAATACTTTAACCATTAGTTTAGTTTAGTTTATTTTAGACATATAGCGCGGAAACAGGCCCTTCGGCCCACCGAAGCCGTACTGACCAGCGATCCCCGCTCATTAACACTATCCTACACACACTAGGGACAATTCACATTAATACAAAGCCAATCAACCGACAAACCTGTACCTCTTTGGAGTGTGGGAGGAAACCAAAGATCTCGAAGAAAACCCATGCGGTCACCGGGAGAACGTACAAACTTCATACAGACAGCACCCGTAGTCAGGATCGAACCCGGGTCTCTGGTGCTATAAGCTTTGTAAGGCAGCAACTCTACCGCTGCGCCACCATGCCGCCCATGTAATTACTATTACTTCAAGATTCAAGATTCAAGAGATTCAAGAGAGTTTGTTGTCATGTGTCCCTGATAGGACAATGAAATTCTTGCTTTGCTTCAGCACAACAGAACATAGTAGGCATGACTACAGAACAGATCAGTGTGTCCATATACCATTATATAAATATATACACACATGAATAAATAAACTGATAAAGTGCAAATAAACAGATAATGGGCTATTAATGTTCAGAGTTTTGTCCGAGCCAAGTTTAATAGCCTGATGGCTGTGGGGAAGTAGCTATTCCTGAATCTGGTCGTTGCAGTCTTCAGGCTCCTGTACCTTCTACCTGAAGGTAGCGGGGAGATGAGCGTGTGGCCAGGATGGTGTGGGTCCTTGATGATACTGCGCCTTTTTGAGGCAGCGACTGCGATAGATCCCCTCGATGGAGGGGAGGTCAGAGCCGATGATGGACTGGGCAGTGTTTACTAATTTTTGTAGTCTTTTCCGCTCCAGGGCGCTGAAGTTGCCAAACCAAGCCACGATGCTCTCTACTGTGCACATGTAGAAGTTAGAGAGAGTCGTCCTTGACAAACCGACTCTCCGTAATCTTCTCAGGAAGTAGAGGCGCTGATGTGCTTTCTTAATAATTGCATCAGTGTTCTCGGACCAGGAAAGATCTTCAGAGATATGCACGCCCAGGAATTTGAAGGTCTTGACCCTTTCAACCATCGACCCGTTGATATAAACGGGACTCTGGGTCTCCATCCTACTCCTTCCAAAGTCCACAATCAGTTCCTTGGTTTTGCTAGTGTTGAGGGCCAGGTTATTGTGCTGGCACCATATGGACAGTCGCTCAATCTCTCTTCGATACTCTGACTCATTCCCATCAGTGATATGCCCCACAACATTGGTGTCGTCAGTGAACTTGATGATGGAGTTTGTACTATGACCAGCCACGCAGTCATGAGTATAGAGTGAGTACAGCAGGGGGCTGAGCACGCAGCCTTGAGGTCCTCCCGTGCTGATTGTTATCGAGGCTGACACATTTCCACCAATACGAACAGACTGTGGTCTGTGAATGAGGAAGTCGAGGATCTAATTGCAGAGGGATGCGCAGAGACCCAGTTCTGCGAGTTTGGTAACCAGCTTGGAGGGGAAGATTGTATTAAATGCCGAGCTGTAATCAATGAATAACAGCCTGACATATGAGTTTTTGTTGTCCAAGTGGTCCAGAGCGGAGTTGAGAGCCAGCGAGTTCGCATCCACCGTTGATCTGTTGTGGCGGTATGCAAACTGCAGTGGGTCCAGGTTTTTATCGAGGTAGGAGTTGATTTGCGCCATGATCAATCTCTCAAAGCACTTCATCATCACAGACATTAGTGCCACTGGTCGATAGTTATTGAGGCATTGGTGCTGTAAGGCAGCAAGTCTGTGCCACCATAAGAACGAGTGTGAGCACATGATCGATGGTCGGCGTGGACTCAGTGGGCTGAAGGGCCTGTTTCCATGCTGAAACACACCACAATATATTTAAAACTCTGCACAAGCCAGCAGCTTGGAGTATGCAGTATGAAGCAGGGGAACTTTCCACTGAAGGTAGACAAAAGTGCTGGAGAAACTCAGCGGGTGCAGCAGCATCTATGGAGCAAAGGAAATAGGCAATGTTTCGGCCCGAAACGTTGCCTATTTCCTTCGCTCCATAGATGCTGCTGCACCCGCTGAGTTTCTCCAGCACTTTTGTCCACCTTCGATGTTCCAGCATCTGCAGTTCCTTCTTAAACTCTTAAGAACTTTCCACTGATCCCTACTGGTGGGTAAGTTTAAGGATGTGAGGGCACAAATTAACTGAAAGTCCTCCATATCTAGGCTCCTTCAATAGCTTTTTCATTCAGGCCCAATACTGAACCATTCATACAACATAGAACATGTAAAAGTACAGCAAAACTATTTAAAATAAAACTGAAACCGAACGCAGAATTGATTATTTTCGGAACAATGGAAGCCAGCTTTGAGCTTCGTTCCAAAAGAGCTTCCTTAATTACGGCTTAATAATGGCAAAAAAACATATACTTAAATTCTGGAAAAATGCTCCCACACCAACGATAAAAGTGTGGATTTCAAATATGTCCGAAATGTTACACCTGGAAGACATGAGATTCCTCCTAGCAGGCAAATCAGACCATTTCCAAAAGATTTTGTCTCCGTTTATCGACTTATTACAAGCCTAGGGTGCAACATAACTTTGAAAATAACTGGTTTCAGGACCTGGTGAGGGATGTGTAAAGATACGCAGTAGGTACATCCCTTTTATCTTATTTTATTCTTATATCTTCTGTTCTCTATTTTTCTCTTTCTTTTTCTTTGGTTTTCTTTTTAACTCTTTCTCATGGTTTACGTTTCTACGGGTTTCTCCTGATCACTCTTTCACGCCCTTACTATCTTATCTAACTTTCTCTATTTTTCTTCTTTTTAAAGTTTAAAACAACAAGTGGTACAGGATATGTATTATGTTATTTTTTAGCTTATATCACTGTAATGTACATTACTTCTTATAAATAAAATATTAAAAAAAAGAAAAGTACAGCACAAGAACAAGCCCATCGGCACACAATATCTGTGGCAAAAATGATACCGGCAAACTAATTTAATTTGTTGATACATATCCTCCATTCCATACAAATTCATGTGCTTATCTAAAAGCTTCATAAACGCTACTGTATATCTACCTCCACCACCACTCCTGGCTACGTGTTCCAGGCACTCCTTACCTCCTGTGTAAAAAAACGTTCCCCGCACATCTCCTTTCAATTTCCTCTCCCATATCAAAGCTAAGCCTTCTATTCTTTTACATTTCCACTGGCCTATACTTCTCTGGAATATCTTTACTTTTCCTCATTAACAAAGGAAACAACATTGGTTATTCTCCAGCCCTCCACGACCTTGCCTGTGGCTAAAAACATTACAAAGATCTTGGTCTAGGCCTCTGACAAATCCTCAGTTGCTTCTCTTAATAACCCGGGATAGAGCCCATCAAGCCATGGGGATTTACCCATCTTAATGCCCTCGAGCATTACACAACCTCCTTCTTGATTTCAAACTGCTCTTGCATGTCAATATTCTGCACACTGATCCCACTGACCTCCAGATTCTTCTCATTTGTGAATACTGATGCAAAGTTTGTTTAGTACCTCACCTACATCCTCTGACTCCAAGCACACATTCTCTATCTTCTGTCTAAAATAGGGTCTCGAACTGAAACGTCACCATATACAAACCCATGGTGGCCTTCCCGATTCTCATCCAAATAGGAGCAAATTCTACCCCAAATAATAGTTTCCCTATCACTGATGTGAAATTCACTGGCCTATAATTCCCGGGAGCCTCTTTAACTTGGTACATAGAACATCGACCAGTAAAGCACAGAAACAGGCCCTTTGGCCGACAATGCATGTGCCAAACATGATGCCATGTAAAACTGATCTGATCTTCCTGTACATGATTCATGTTCCTCTATTCCCTGCACTTATATGTGCCTACCATGACCTGAAATGTCACCTATTCCTTTCCACCAGAGATACTGCCTGACCCGCTGAGTTACTCCAACGTTTTGTGTCAATCTTCCATGTATACAACATCCACAGCCCTACCTTCATTAATCTCCTTCCTCACCTGCTCAAAAAACTCAAGTTCGTAAGACACAACCTGTTATGTACAAAGCCGTACTATCCCGAATTAGACCATTCTTTTCCAAATATGATGAAATCCTATCTCAAAAATATCTCTCGAATACTTTCCCTACCACTGATGTGAGGCTCACTGGCTTATAATTCCCTGGATTCTCTCTGTGAGCCAGACCTGCTTGCCGGGATATTCCCGGCATGCTGATTGCCGGAACACTCACAAAGTCCAGTCTTCTACTATTCAAAACAATCTTAAAACTTATAGAGCTTCAATCACTATCCTCAAAATGCTCTTCCACTGTACTATCAGTCACCCGGCCAGGCCCATTTCCGAAAATAAGATCCAGTATGCTCCCTTCTTGAGTTGGACTATCCACTTACTGTTTCAAGAAATTGTTTCAAGAAATTTGTTGGATACACCTAACAAATTCTAACCCATCTAATCCTTTGGCACCATGAAAATTTCAGTCAATATCAGCAAAATCAATGTTTGATTTGCCCTATTGCTTCTTCATTTTTCCACAATATATTTACATATTAGTTCCTCTATCTCCCATTGTCTATTGAGGGGCCTATACAAGAAACCCATTATACTGATTGCATCTTTCCTATTTTTAAGCTCATGTAGAAACATAGAAACATAGAAAATAGGTGCAGGAGTAGGCCATTCGGCCCTTCAAGCCTGCACCGCCATTCAATATGATCATGGCTGATCATCCAACTCAGTATCCTGTACCTGCCTTCTCTCCATACCCCCTGATCCCTTTAGCCACAATGGCCACATCTAACTCCCTCTTAAATATAGCCAATGAACTGGCCTCAACTACCTTCTGTGGCAGAGAATTTCAGAGATTCACCACTCTCTGTGTGAAAAATGTTTTTCTCATCTTGGTCCTAAAAGACTTCCCCCTTATCCTTAAACTGTGACCCCTTGTTCTGGACTTCCCCAACATCGGGAACAATCTTCCTGCATCTAGCCTGTCCAACCCCTTAAGAATTTTGTAAGTTTCTATAAGATCCCCCCTCAATCTTCTAAATTCTAGCGAGTACAAGCCGTGTCTATCCAGTCTTTCTTCATATGAAAGTCCTGATATCCAAGGAATCAGTCTGGTGAACCTTCTCTGTACTCCCTCTATGGCAAGAATGTCTTTCCTCAGATTAGGAGACCAAAACTGTACGCAATACTCCAGGTGTGGTCTCACCAAGACCCTGTACAACTGCAATAGAACCTCCCTGCTCCTATACTCAAATCATTTTGCTATGAATGCTTTCCTGTTTTTGCCACCAAAGTGGATAACCTCACATTTATCCACATTATACTGCATCTGCCATGCATTTGCCCACTCACCCAACCTATCCAAGTCACCTTGCAGCCTCCTAGCATCCTCCTCACAGCTAACACTGCCCCCCAGCTTTGTGTCATCCGCAAACTTGGAGATGTTGCATTCAATTCCCTCGTCCAAATCATTAATATATATTATAAATAGCTGGGGTCCCAGCACTGAGCCTTGCGGTACCCCAGTAGTCACTGCCTGCCATTCTGAAAAGGACCCATTTACTCTTCACTTTGCTTCCTGTGTCCCAGCCAGTTCTCTATCCATATCAATACTGAACCCCCAATACCGTGTGCTTTAAGTTTGCATATTAATCTCTTATGTAGGACCTTGTCGAAAGCCTTTTGAAAGTCCAGATATAACACATCCACTGGTTCTCCCTTATCCACTCTACTAGTTAAATCCTCGAAAAATTCTATAAGATTCGTCAGACATGATTTACCTTTCATAAATCCATGCTGACTTTGTCCACATTTCACCACTTTCCAAATGTGCTGCTATCCCATCTTTAATAACTGACTCTAGCATTTTCCCCACTACCAATGTTAGACTAACTGGTCTGTAATTCCCTGTTTTCTCTCTCCCTTTCTTTTTTTTTAAAGTGGGGTTACATTAGCTACCCTCCAATCCTCAGGAACTACTCCAGATTCTAAAGAGTTTTGAAAAATTATCACTATTTCTGGGGCTACTTCCTTAAGAATTCTGGGATGCAGCCTATCTGGCCCTGGGGATTTATCGGCCTTTAATCCATTCAAGTTACCTAACACCACTTCCCGACTAACCTGGATTTCACTCAGTTCCTCCATCTCATTTGACCCCCGGTCCCCTGCTATTTCCGGCAGATTATTTATGACTTCCTTAGTGAAGACAGAACCAAAGTAGTTATTCAATTGGTCTGCCATGTCCATGTTCCCCATGATCAATTCACCTGTTTCTGATTGCAAGGGACCTACATTTGTTTTAACTAATCTTTTTGTCTTCACATATCTATAAAAACTTTTGCAGTCAGTTTTTATGTTCCCTGCCAGTTTTCTTTCATAATCTATTTTCCCTTTCCTAATTAAGCCCTTTGTCCTCCTCTGCTGGACTGAATTTCTCCCAGTCCATGGTAGGCTGCTTTTTCTGGCTAATTTGTATGCTTCATCTTTTGTTTTGATACTATCCCTGATTTCCCTTGTTATTCACGGATGTACTACCTTCCCTGATTTATTATTTTGCCAAACTGGGATGAACAATTGTTGTAGTTCATCCATGCAGTCTTTAAATGGCTTCCATTGCATATCCACCGTCAACCCTTTAAGAATCAATTGCCAGTCTATCTTGGCCAATTCACGTCTCATACCCTCAAAGATACCTTTCTTTAAGTTCAGAACCCTTGTTTCTGAATTACCAATGTCACTCTCCATCCTAATGAAGAACTCAACCATATTATGGTCACTCTTGCCCAAGGGGCCACGCACAACAAGACTGTTAACTAACCCTTCCTCATTACTCAATACCCAGTCTAGAATAGCCTGCTCTCTCGTTGGTTCCTCTACATGTTGGTTCAGAAAACTATCCCGCATACATTCCAAGAAATCCTCTTCCTCAGCACCCCTGCCAATTTGATTAACCCAATCTATATGTAGATTGAAGTCACCCATTATAACTGTTTTACCTTTGTTGCACGCATTTGTAATTTCCTGTTTGATGCCATCCCCAACTCCACTACTACTGTTAGGTGGCCTGTACACAACTCCCACTAGCGTTTGTTAAAGAAGGAACTGCAGATGCTGGAAAATCGAAGGTACACAAAAATGCTGGAGAAACTCAGCGGGTGCAGCAGCATCTATGGAGCGAAGGAAATAGGTAACGTTTCGGGCCGAAACCCTTCTTCAGACTGATAGGGGGTGGGGAGAAGAAAGGAAAAAAGGAAAAGGCGGAGGAGGAGCCCGAGGGCTGGGGGAGGGGAGGAGACAACCAGATGGCTGATGAAGGGGAGGGGACAGCCAGGGCTAGCAGAATTGGGAGAATTCAACGTTCAGGCCACCAGGATGTAGACTGCCCAAGCGGAATATGAGGTGCATTTCCTCCAATTTACGGTGTTGCTCGCTGTGGCCATGGAGGAGACCCAGGACAGAGAGGTCAGATACGGAATGGGAGGGGGAGTTGAAGTGCTGAGCCACCGGGAGTTCAGGTTGGTTATTGCGGACCGACCGGAGGTGTTCGGCGAAACGATCGCCAAGCCTCCGCTTGGTCTCACCTTGGTTTCGGCCCGAAACGTTACCTATTTCCTTCGCTCCATAGATGCTGCTGCACCCGCTGAGTTTCTCCAGCATTTTTGTGTACCTCCCACTAGCGTTTTCTGCCCCTTAGTGTTTCCCCTTAGTATTCTCTCAGTGCTGCAGTTACATTTTTCTTGATTAATAGAGCAACTCTTCCAACTCTTATACCTCCCTCTCTATCATGTTTGAAACATTGAAACCCTGGAAAGTTAAGCTGCCAGTCAGAATCTCTTCCGAACCAGTCTCCGTAATGGTCACATCATAGTCCCGAGCACTGATCCAGGCTTTTAGTTCATTGCTTTACCCACGATATTCTTTGTGTTGAAATAAACACACCACAGCCTGTCAGTTTCACCATCTTCCTTCATCTTCCTGCCTGTCTTTCCTTGAGATGTACTGGCCTTAATCTCTACCTTCTCATCAGTCCTTCCATTTGCAGACCTTGTATTTTGGTTTCCACCTCCCTGCCACTCGAGTCTAAACACTCCCAAGTAGCATGAGCCAAGTTCTCTTGAAATATATTGGTCCAGTTCAGATGCAACCCATCCCTCTTGTTCAGGTCAACTCTGCCCCAATGATCTTAAATCCTGAAACCTTCTCTCCTATATCAATTCAAACTGCCTCCTGCCCTTGGCCATATTTTATTCCTAATGCCAGCAGGCATGTTCTACATGAGGCCATCATGACAACCCTTTGTCGAGTGCGGGCGCCGTCGAGTATGATTGCCCAGCCTGCAGCTGTCCGTCCTTTCACCCTTTTTTTTATTTTTAGTATATTAAAAAGTTTTGTTTTGGAGGTCTAATCTTTTTTATGTGGGGGGTGGGGGGGGGGGGGGAAGGGGGGAACTGTTTTTCTCAGTCCCTACTTGGTCGGAGATGCGTCTTTTCTCCGAGCCGTATCTTCGCCCCCTCTTCGCGGTCTAACAACAGGACTGGAGCGGCGTTTCCTGCCAGGACCAGCCAGAACTTCAGCTTCGGCAGCGGCACAGAGCTGAAGCACCTTCGCGGAGCGGGCTTACCCGGGTCGCCGTGTGCTGAGACTGCCGACTCCAACATCGCGGAGCTGTGGGGTCTGCGGAGCGTCCAGCTGCAGCGGCGTTAACTTTGAACACCGCGGAGCCTGGGATCTCTCGCCGAGATAGCCAGTGTCGGAGCTCCGACCAGCGCGGCCTGTGGACTTCGGGAGCTGCGGTCTCCGGGAAGGAAGCGGCCGTTCCAGACATTCCAAGCCGCTGAAGAGTGTTCTCCCGACGCCGGAGCTCCATCATCCAGCGAGAGGGCCTGTAATATCGGGCCGCCGTTGTGGCGAAATAGGCCCGACCATGGGTGAACAAGGGGAAGAGGACTGGACTTTGTGCCTTCCGTCACAATGGGAACAATTGTGGGGGGATGTTTTTATGTTTGGTGTTAAATTCTTTAATGTTGTGTTTTATTTTTTTATTGATGTGCTGCAAACGGCAACTCAAATTTCACTGCACCAGAAATGGTGTATGTGACAATAAATGTCCTTTGTCCTTTGTCCTCGTCCTTTGTGTGTGATAGGAAGATCTACAATGCAAATTTAACTTGCGGGAAAACATCTGTCCATAGTAGCAGCTTTGGTGACAACTGTCAAAAACATCACTGACATCCAGAAAAGTGAAAAATTATTCAAAATCTATTGAAATCTAGCCAAACTTTTGAAAGCTAAAATGTATTCATGTTTAAAAACAACCAAGGTTCCTAAAACAGTAATATAACTCAAACATCTCTAAATTAACTGAAACCTTCCTTAGTCTGCAACAGTTGCTGTTCTTTGGTGAACTGAGTGGAGATGTTATCCCTGTGCCAGGAGTAATTGAACAAATGTATTAAATTGGATTGAATTGAATTGAATACATTTAATCAGCCAAGTATGTATACATACAAGTAATTTGCCTTGGTGCTTTGCTCGCAAGGATAACAACACGATATACAGTAGACAATTAAAAATAAAACATTATAATTTAAACATGTGAAGAATTAAATTAAATACCAGAGCGAAAGGAGGCTACAGACTTTTCGCTGTTGAGTAGAGCTCCTGCTCGTGGAAAAAAGTTGTTTTTATGTCTGGCTGTGGCGGCATTGACAGTCCGGAGTTGCCTCCCAGAGGAAAATGATTCAAAGAGTTTGTGGCCAGGGTGAGAGGGGTCAGAAATGATATTACCCACTCGCTTCCTGGGCCTTGCAGTGTACAGTTCGTCAATGGGGTGAAGGTTGCAGCCAACAACGTTCTCGGCTGATCGAACGATGCGCTGCAGACTCTGGATGTCATGCTTTGGCTGAGCCAAACCAGACCATGATGGAGAAGGTGAGAACAGACGCTATGATGGCAGTATAAAACTGGACCATCATTGCCTGAGGCAGATTGTGTTTTCTCAGCAGCCGCAGGAAGTACATCCTCTGTTGGACCTTTTTGACTGTGGAGTCGATGGTGGCCTCCCATTTAAGGACCGATGATGCTTCTAAGGAATTTAAATGACTCCACAGATGTGACTGTGGTGTTGTTAATGGTGAGTGGGGTGAGGGGAGAGGGGGCTCTCCTAAAGTCTACAATCAATTCCACTGCCTTAAGGGCATTGAGCTCCAGGTTGTTGCGATGGCTCCAGGACTTCCTGTCTATAGGCAGATTCCTCCCCATCCTGGATCAGTCTAATCAGGGTTGTGTCGTCCGCAAACTTGAGAAGCTTGACAGAAGATTCTGTGGAGGTGCAGTCATTGGTGTAGAGAGAGGAGAGGAGAGAGTGTACGCAGCTTTGCGGTGCTCCAATGCTGAGCGTTTGCGGGTCAGACATGTACTGTCCCAGCCTCACATGCTGCTTCCTGTTTGTCAGGAAGTTGGTGATCCAATGACAGTGTGGTTCAGGCACAGTCAACTGGGAGAGTTTGGAGTGTAGTAGCTTTGGCACAATGGTGTTGAATGCAGAGCTAAAATCTACAAACAAAATCCTTGCATAGGTCCCCTGGTGGTCTAGGTGCTGGAGGTTGAAGTGCAGGCCTAGGTTGACTGCGTCATCCACTGATCTATTTGCCCGGTATGCAAACTGCAGGGGGCCCAGCAGGGGGTTTGTGATATTTTTCAGGTGGGCCAGCACAAGTTTTTCAAGGGTCTTCATGACGACAGAGGTCAGTGCGACAGGCCTGTAGTCATTAAGACCAGTAATCCTTGGCTTTTTGGGTACAGGGACAACAGTGGGGACTTTGATGGAGGCAGGGACAGTGCAGGTTTGCAGAGTCTGATTGAAAATGTCTGTAGACAAAAATGCTAGAGAAACTCAGCAGGTGCGGAAGCATCTATGGAGCAAAGGAAATAGGCAACCCTTCTTCAAATGTCTGTGTGGACTGGTGCCAGTTGTTTGGCACAGAGCTTGAGTGTAGAGGGGGAAACATTGTCCAGTCTGAGAGATTTCCGCCTTTTCCGTCTCCTGAATAGCTTTTCCACCTCCTCAATTTCTATTGTTAGTGATGGAGAAGAGGTCAAATTGATGTTTGGCAGCAAGGAGGAGGTGGGTACTGGACAAAGGCCTAGTCTTTGCAGACTGGAATCAGGCTGTAAGTGGGTGGGAAGTGATGATTGGGGAGGAGTGATTGTCCAAGGAGCGGGGGTTTACCTCTGGTAGCTGGTGATTTCTTGCAAGCCCTTCCATACTGAAGATAAGTCATTAGCTGAGAACTTGCTCTTCAACTTCTCAGATTACCTTTCCTTGGCTGCTCTGATTCCTCTTCTCAGCTTGTACTTGGACTGCCTGTAGAGGTCTCCAGCCCCGCTCCTGTAGGCCTCATCTTTACACTGGCGGAGCTGTCTGAGTTCTGCTGTAAAAACCAAGGCTTGTCGTTGTTGAACCTGATCCTGGTCCTAGTGGGAATGCAACTGTCCTCACAAAAGCGGACTTATCATGTCACGGTGTATGTATATTCATCGAGGCTTGCAGTAGCTTCCCTGAACACATTTAAATCAGTGCAGTCAAAGTTCAGTTGGATTCAGTAGGATTTAGCAAACTGATAAATTTCCACAACTTAGACAGACAAAGCAGGAGAAGTTCTCCTCCTCTCTCCGACGAGAGTATTGCTACAACATGCAGCTTCAACCCAGGAGTCCATGAGATGCCTTCAAGGAGGCACAGAGGCTATAGTCACAAGCTTAGGACACCTATATTCTCATGCACTGTGCAGAATCTACCAGCATTTAACAGAATTGCTGATCATTTTGTGTGGAAATTCCTGCTATTCTCTGTAAAATCTGGGCATTTATTGCATGGGAACATTGGTTGGGAGTGGATAAAGAAAGAAAAATCACGTGTATGCCATGTTTCTACAGCTGCAGAGTCAATGCATTTTAACAATAATTGATGGTAGGTGTAAACTAGAATAAAAGTCACAAGCATAATATTTACTTGAGATCTGGAGATTCTGGCTGGCCTGTTTAATCTTTCATTATCTCTGGCCCTTGATTGGAATCCCATATAGAAGATGGTTCTGGAAGTCTCCTTTCCTTCTGAACTGTTGGAAATGAAATGAATTTGCTGATCACAACCCTGATGCTCATGATGAGTGGGTGGAATCAGCTCTGGTGATCACGAGGGAAGTGTACGAGACCAGATGCAAATAATACAAAGGACAACGTGGACATCACAACTCCTTTCAATTGTAGCAGTTTGGAAAATGTTTGTTGTTTCTGTCTTTGGCCTCCATAAGGAAGATTCATCTGCTTTGTGGTACTTGTTGACCTATTCTGTAAGAATATGCGGAAAACGAGGAGATATTTAAAGCTGTAAATTTTAGTTTGCACTGTAATATTATTACTTAGGATCTTCCATGTTGAACATTATGGGGGATGCCTATGTTTGAATACGTGGTGATTATTGAATCCTTGATCTTGACACTTAGTTGCTCTTCAATATTTTTAAACTGTATATTTTGTTTCCTTTACATTCCAAATCATAATCACTATTTATTGGTTAGTCTCAGCAGGAATAATACTGTACAGAAGAAGTTTATTAAGCCCTGTATCAGAGATGCTTCTTTGGTAGAACTGGCCAATTATGTTCATAAGTGATAGGAGCAGAATTAGGCAATTCGGCCCATCAAGTCTACTCCATCATTCAATCATGGCTGATCTATCTCTCCCTCTTAACCCCATTCTCCTGCCTTCTCCCCATAACCCCGGACACCCGTACTAATCAAGAATATATCTATCTCTGCCTTAAAAATATCAATTGACTTCACCTCCACAGCCTTCCGTGGCAATGAATTCCACAGATGCACCACCCTCCGACTAAAGTAATTCCTCCACATCTTCTTCCTAAAGAAACATCCTTTAATTCTGAGGCTTTGACCCCTGGTCCTAGACTCTCCCACTGGTGGAAACATCCTCTCCACATCCACTCTATCCAGGCCTTTCACTATTCGGCTGCTTCCCCGCTTCCCTGCTTTATCCCTGCTTCCTGAACCTGGACTGATATTTATGCAGATCTCACTCTCTGGGTGTTAAGTCCCCTTTACGTTTTCCATTTGCCACGTGGTCGGATTCCCTTGCGGCCCTCACCACTAGATTGGACAAATCGTGTCCTCCATTGCCCAACTGTTCCATCAAGCCCATTGCAGATAATAATGACTCCCTGCATCCTCCAACCTCTGCTGATCCCAGCATAAACATTGAGCTCCTAACTTGCACCTCCACCATCATACAATATAAACTGTGATGGCAGGGGTGGAGTGCATGTTCAGAACATGTGTTAGCCCCCTGTAATTGAGGGGCTAATGCATATAACATGCTCTCACATTTTATTACTGGATGCAGTACTAGTCAAGTTCGGAGCAAATTGGAGGCAGGGAAAGTGCTCAACCTTTAACACAATTTGAGGTTGATCAATGACATGAGGTGTTGTCCAAACCAGCCCATGGCTGTACAAGTGTTTATTGTGGTAACCTTCCTGAACTGATGGAGTGCACATCGACTGTGCCATCATGTCAGTGGTGTACGAGATAATAATAGATAATGTTGGTGAGACAGATTCGCCAGGCCCCTCGTGGTAGGATCAGAAGATTAAAATGTACAGGATTCATGGTGACTCAGTCATATGTTTTCAGAATTGGCTTCGTCATAGAAGGCCGAGGGTTGTGATGGAAGGTATATATGCTGGCTGGAGGTTTGTGACCATTGGAGATCCTCCAGGATCTGTACATGGACCTATGCTGTTCGTGATAAATATAAATGACTGGTGACACCAAAATTGGAGGAGTTGCAGACAGTGAGGAATGCAGTCAGACGATACAGTGGGATATAGATCAGTGGCAGAAATGGGAAGAGATTTAACAGATGGAGTTGAACCTGAAAGAGTGTGAGCTGTTAAGGGCCTGTCCCACTGTACAAGGTAAATCAAGAGTTCTCCCGAGTTTTCGCCTGATTCGAACTCGGAGAATGTCCATAGCAGGTCCATAGGAACTCGTGGATGTCTCGTAGTGGCTCGTACGAGTAACGGTAGGTACTCGGGAAATCCGGTAGACTCGTGACGTTTTTTCAACACTGTGAAAAATGTCCGCGAGTAAAAAAATACTCGTGATGAAAAAAATGGTTACTTTTTACACGTACGAGCCGCTACGAGACATCCACGAACTCCTACGGACCCGCTACAGACATTCTCCAAGTTCGAATGAGGGGAAAACTCGGGAGAACTCTTGGATTACCTCGTACAGTGGGACAGGCCCTTTAGGGAGCAAGTGTTGAGCGAGTGTTGGGAGATTTAATAAAGGAAGAGTATACAATTAATGGCAAGATGCTTCACAGCATTGATGTGTAGAGGGATCTTGGAGTCCAAGTTCATAGCTCTCTGAAGGTAGTAGCATACAGTAGATAGGATGATAAAGAAGGCATATGGTATGCTTGCCTTCATGATTAGGGGCATTGAACAGAAAGGTCAGGACGTCATGATGCAGCTCTATACGACATTGGTTAGGCTACAATGTAGCCTAACCAGTTCTGGTTACCCCATTACAGGAAAGATGTGGAGGCTTAGATTTTAAAAAGGCCAGTCTCACAGTTGGTTGTCTCAGCGGTTGAGATTTCCATGAGAGAACTGAAGCAAGTTAAACAGGCAATTCTCACAGCTTGGCTAATTGGACAATGATAGGAAGGTAAGCCTCAGTGAAGTGGCCACAGTGAGAGCGGCCATAGTGGGAGTGGACAGAGTGGGGCATTGAGGCTTTGGCTCAAGACATTGGTGCAAGGAGCCTTTGATCTCAGGATAAGATTTGGTCTGTCACTTTCTGTTAGTCTACCTAGTCATGGTAAGGTGCGATGGAAGCTACTGCAGTGGAGTGCTCCACAAGTGGGACGTGGGAACTCAGGAAGACAGCCAGTGTCACTGAGGACTACACCTGCAGGAGGTGCATGCAGGTACAGCTCCTTAAAGACTGCAGCTGGACAACTTCAGGCTCATCTACGAGAGCGACAAAGTTATAGATAGGAGTTATTGAGCGGTGATCACACCTAAGATGCAGGCAGAGTATAGATGGGTGACACCAGGAAAGGGAGGAGGTAAAGAGTTCAGGAATCTGCTGTGGCCATTGCTCTGCAAAACAGTTAGACCACTTTAGATACTGTTGAGTGGGATGACCGTTCAGGGGAGAGCAGCAATAGCCAGGTTTGTGGCAACGGCCCTGGCCCTGGTTCAGTGGGGTACGGTACGTCAGTTGGAGCAATAGTGACAGGGGACTTATTTTTTAGGGGGCCAGACAGGAGATTCTCTGGCATCGATATTATTACATGTGCTTTGAGGGTGACAATAGGAGGATAGGACAGATGAAAGTGTGGCTGAGGAGTTGGTGCAGGAGATGGGGATTCAGATTTTTGGACCATTGGGATCATTTCTGGGCAGAGGTGACCTGTACAAGAGGGACAGGTAGCACCTGAGCTGGAGGGGCATCACTTACAGGCAGGTTTGCTGGAGCTGCTCTGGCGGGTTTAAACTAGAATGGCAGGGGGTGGGAACCAGAGCAGCAGGAGAGCGAATGGAAGGGCCATTCTGAATCCGACCTCTCTGTCCTGGGCCTCCTCCATGGCCAGAGTGAGCACCACCGGAAATTGGAGGAGCAGCACCTCATATTCCGCTTGGGCAGTCTGCACCCTAGCGACATAAACATTGAATTCTCCAATTTCCGGTAGCCCTTGCTGTCTCCTCCCCTTCTCAGCTCTCCCTCAGCCCTCGGGCTCCTCCTCTTCCTTTCTTCTTCCCCCCCCCCCACTCTCACATCAGTCTGAAGAAGAGTTTTGACCCGAAACGTAGCCTATTTCCTTCGCTCCATAGATGCTGCCTCACCCGCTGAGTTTCTCCACCATTTTTGTCTACCAGTGAAAGAAAGCATACCATATGCCTTCTTTACCATTCTATCTACTTGCGTAGCCACTTTCAGGACTTGGACCCCAAGACCCCTCTGTACAGGGCCGGCCTTAGGAGGTGCGGGGCCCAATTGGGAACAATTTTGATGAGCCTCAGGTTCCCAGCCAAGGTCTGTAGATTCATAGAAATATAATTAAAGTCCAATATAGACTTTATATCTCCATGGTAAAATGGAAAGTAATCAAAATGTGCGCTTTAAAAGTGCCTGCAACTTAATGGACCAAACAGATCTAAGCTACATCTATATTACTAAAAGTCTGATCTTGACCGCTTTTGGCTCGCTGTGCTGTAATTTCCGAGAGAACGCCGCCACCTCCGACCGTCATTTTTGGCCCTCGCTCAGAGCCCCCTTCCGCCTTCCTGGACCGGAGGATTTTCCGCATCGATGAAAAATCAGAGAGATATTAATGTTTTAAAAAGATTCGCCATTCTCTCTGCTGCCCCCGCTGGCGGCAGGGGGGAGGGACTGTAAAACCCGGAAGTGTCGTGCCTCACTCAGTCTCTGCCAGATCCAGGAAGCGAGAGGGTCATGGCTCTCTGAGCTGCGAATAACACTGAACGCACGTCTACTCCACGATGAGCCCCCTCAATGTGGCTGTAAAGTGGCTGCTGCCAAATTGTTTGCCTCGCCTTTTAAAAAGTTTGCGTTCACAAAATGAATTTTGGTTGTCAAGTGGCTGCTGCCAAATTGTTTGCCTCGCCTTTTAATAAGTTTTGCTAATCAGGGTGATTGTCACAGTGTAACTCAGTGAGTACATACTGGAGGGTACGTCTACCAAAGATCATAGAGCGGAGCTTTGATGTCTACTGAGGTGTAATGGCTTGCACTCAAAAATAAGAAAGGGGCAAATACTCTAATGGGATTATATTATAGGACAGCCAATCGCCAGCAGGAGATAGAGGATCAATATGTAGACAAATTAGGGAAAGATGTAAGAAGCACACAGTTGTTTTAATGGATAACCTTAACTTAGAGTCATAAAGACATGGGGTGATGCAGCGTGGCAACAGGCCCTTCGGCCCAACTTGCCCACACCGGCCATCATTTCTCAGCTACACTAGTCCCACCTGCCCGCGTTTGGTCCATATCCCTCCAAACCTGTCCCATCCATGCACCTGTCTAACTGTTTCTCAAATGTTGTGATAGTCCCAGCCTCAACAACCTCCTCTGATAGCTTGTTCCATCCATCCACCATCCTTTGTGTGAAAAAGTTACCCCTCAGAGTCCTGTTAAATCTTTTCCTCTTCAACTTAAACTTTTCCCCTTCACCTTAAATCCACATTATTGACTGAGACTTACTCAGGGCAAGATGATTAGATGGGGCAGACTTTGTTAGGTGAAACCAAGCAGCTTTTCTTATGGTATATGGATAATCTGACTGAGGAGGGAGCATGCTGGATCTTGAATTGGGAAGCGAGGTGGTAGAATAATTTTTTGGATCGTGATCACAACTGCACACATTTTAACACTGTTTTGGATTGAGACAGGTCCTGATATTTATCAGAAGGTACTTAATTGAGGCAAAGGCAGATTGCAATGTCATGAGGAAGAGGATTTCTTGGAATGCATGTGGGATAGTTATCTAAACCAACATGTAGAGGAACCAACGAGAGAGCAGGCTATTCTAGACTGGGTATTGAGTAATGAGGAAGGGTTAGTTAACAGTCTTGTTGTGCGTGGCCCCTTGGGCAAGAGTGACCATAATATGGTTGAGTTCTTCATTAGGATGGAGAGTGACATTGTTAATTCAGAAACAACGGTTCTGAACTTAAAGAAAGGTAACTTTGAGGGTATGAGACGTGAATTGGCCAAGATTGACTGGCAATTAGTTCTAAAAGGGTTGACGGTAGATATGCAATGGAAGGCATTTAAAGACTGCATGGATGAACTACAAAAATTGTTCATGGCAAAAGAATAAATCAGGGAAGGTAGTGCATCCGTGGATAACAAGGGAAATCAGGGATAGTATCAAAGCAAAAGATGATGCGTACAAATTAGCCAGAAAAAGCAGCATACCAGAGGACTGGGAGAAATTCAGAGACCGGCAGAGGAGGACAAAGGGCTTAATTAGGAAAGGGAAAATAGATTATGAAAGAAAACTGGCAGGGAACATAAAAACTGACTGCAAAAGTTTTTATAGATATGTGAAGAGAAAGAGATTAGTTAAAACAAATGTAGGTCCCTTGCAGTCAGAAACAGGTGAATTGATCATGGGGAACAAGGATATGGCGGACCAATTGAATAACTACTTTGGTTCCGTCTTCACTAAGGAAGACATAAATAATCTGCCGGAAATAGCAGGGGGCTGCGGGTCAAAGGAGATGGAGGAACTGAGTGAAATCCAGGTTAGTCGGGAAGTGGTGTTGGGTAAATTGAATGGATTAAAGGCCGATAAATCACCAGGGCCAGATAGGCTGCATCCCAGAGTACTTAAGGAAGTAGCTCCAGAAATAGTGGAAGCATTCGTGATAATTTTTCAAAACTCTTTAGATTCTGGAGTAGTTCTTGAGGATTGGAGGGTAGCAAAGGTAACCCCACTTTTTAAGAAGGGAGGGAGAGAGAAAACGGGGAATTACAGACCAGTTAGTCTAACATCGGTAGTGGGGAAACTGCTAGAGTCAGTTATTAAAGATGAGATAGCAGCACATTTGGAAAGTGGTGAAATCATTGGACAAAGTCAGCATGGATTTACGAAAGGTAAATCGTGTCTGACGAATCTTATAGAATTTTTCGAGGATGTAACTAGTAGAGTGGATAGGGGAGAACCAGTGGATGTGTTGTATCTGGACTTTCAGAAGGCTTTCGACAAGGTCCCACATAAGAGATTAGTATGCAAAATTAAAGCACACGGTATTGGGGGTTCAGTATTGATGTGGATAGAGAACTGGCTGGCAAACAGGTAGCAAAGAGTAGGAGTAAATGGGTCCTTTTCACAATGGCAGGCAGTGACTAGTGGGGTACCGCAAGGCTCAATGCTGGGACCCCAGCTATTTACAATTTATATTAATGAACTGGATGAGGGAATTGAAGGCAACATCTCCAAGTTTGCGGATGACACTAAGCTGGGGGGCAGTGTTAGCTGTGAGGAGGATGCTAGGAGACTGCAAGGTGACTTGGATAGGCTGGGTGAGTGGGCAAATGTTTGGCAGATGCTGTATAATGTGGATAAATGTGAGGTTATCCACTTTGGTGGCAAAAACAGGAAAGCAGACTATTATCTAAATGGTGGCCGATTAGGAAATGGGGAGATGCAGCGAGACCTGGGTGTCATGGTACACCAGTCATTGAAAGTAGGCATGCCGGTGCAGCAGGCAGTGAAGAAAGCGAATGGTATGTTAGCTTTCATAGCAAAAGAATTTGAGTATAGGAGCAGGGGGGTTCTACTGCAGTTGTACAGGGTCTTGGTGAGACCACACCTGGAGTATTGCGTGCAGTTTTGGTCTCCAAATCTGAGGAAGGACATTATAGCCATAGAGGGAGTGCAGAGAAGGTTCACCAGACTGATTCCTGGGATGTCAGGACTTTCATATGAAGAAAGACTGGATAGACTTGGCTTATACTCGGTAGAATTTAGGAGATTGAGAGGGGATCTTATAGAAACGTACAAAATTCTTATGGGGTTGGACAGGCTAGATGCAGGAAGATTGTTCCCGATGTTGGGGAAGTCCAGGACAACGGGTCACAGCTTAAGGATAAGGGGGAAATCCTTTAAGACCGAGATGAGGAAAAACATTTTCACACAGAGAGTGGTGAATCTCTGGAACTCTCTACCACAGAGGGTAGTTGAGGCCAGTTCATTGGCTATATTTAAGAGGGAGTTAGATGTGGCCCTTGTGGCTAAAGGGATCAGGGGATATGGAGAGAAGGCAGGTACGGGATACTGAGTTGGATGATCAGCCATGATCATATTGAATGGCGGTGCAGGCTCGAAGGACCGAATGGCCTACTCCTGCACCTATTTTCTATGTATCTATGTATCTAAGGAGGGTAGATTGGGATCAGTCGTTATTTGGTAAGTCCACAGATGACATGTGGGAGTCGATCTTCTGGCGAACGTCCAGTCCCTGGAGAACAAGATGGATGACCTTGGGGCGAGGATCAGATTCCAGCGGGACATAAGAGACTGCAACATCTTCTGTCTGACCGAGACATGGCTGACCCCGCTGGTGCCGGATCAAGTAATCTGCCCAACCGAGTCCTTCACTGTTTTCTGTGCGGACAGAACGGAAGAATCCAGGAAATCCAAGGGTGGAGGAGTTTGCTTCATGACTAACAATGACTGGTGCAACCCTAGGAATATTAAGACACTTTCTCGTTCCTGCTCGCCGGACCTGGAGCATGCGGACACTGACGCGGCACTATAAGCCCTACACAATGTGTTATGTCGGCATCAGAACAAGACCCCTAATGCGGCTATGGTGGTGGCTGGAGATTTTAGTAAGGCAAATCTCAAAAAGCTCATGCCTAACTTCTGCCAACACATCACGTGTGCCACCAGGGGCGAAAGAACTTTGGACCACTGCTGCATGCCGTTCAGGAAAGGCTACAAGGCTGTTTCACTCCCTCCTTGTGGAAAATCTGACCACGCTGCCATTTTCCTGCTGCCGGAGTATAAACAACGGATAGTACGGGAAGTGGCAGTGACGAGGGATGTAAAGCAGTGGTCTGACCATTCAGAGGCCATGCTGCAGGATGCACTGTGATGTCGACTGGAATATGTTCCAAGCAAGTTCCAGAGACGTCAGTGAGTTCGCGGAAGCGGTCATGGACTTCATTGCAACAATAGCCAATAATATCGTCCCCACGGTAAGGGTTAGCATCTTTCCTAACCAAAAACCCTGGGTGGACAAGTCCATTCGCGTTGTCTTGAATGCTCACACTGCTGCTTACAACTCTGGCCTGGCATCCGGCAACATGGATGACTACAAGGCAGAGTCCTACAGACTGTGAAGGGCGGTGAAGGACGCAAAAAGGAGGTACAGGGACAGGATGGAGTCGTAGATAGAGCAACAGGACACCAGACCCCTTTGGCAGGGGCTACGGACTATAACTAACAACCGGAGCAGCTCCCCCTCAACCAGTAGTGCCAGCACCTCCCTAGCCGATGACCGGAACTCTTTATACGCACGATTCGAGACAGGCAACAGCACTCCTAGCTCGCTGGCTAACAACAACACCGCCAGCGTGCTGGCTAGCGAGGCTGGAGGGAGGTCCGCCGCTGGGGATGTGGAGAAAATTCTTTGAGATAGGATTTACACCCATATGGAAGAGAGTGGGCTAATTAGGGATAGGTTTTGTGTGTGGCAAGTCATGTCTTACTAACTTGATTGAGTTTTTTGAGGAGGTAACAAAAATGATTGATGAAGGAACGATGGTGTATGTTGTATGCATGGATTTTAGTAAGGCTTTTGATAAGGTCCCTCATGGTAGGCTGATCCAGAAGACTAAGATGTACGGGATACACAATGACTTGGTCATATGGTTTTGAAACTGGCTTATTCATAGATGTCGGAGGGTTGTAGTGGAAGGTGGATATTCTGCCTCACATAATTCCTGTAGAGGAATGACCCATTTGGAGAGATTGGAGAGACTTGGATAGCTTTCTCTGGAATGTTGGTTGAGGGGAGATGATCGAAGTACATAAAACTATGAGAGGAATAGATAGGATAGACAGACAGAAACTTTTTACCCTGGAGGAAATGTCCAACACTAGAGAGCACAGTTATCAGGTGAGCGGGAGGAAATTTAATGGAGATGCACAGGCAAGATTTTTACACAGAGTTATGGAGGCCTGGAAAGCATTGCCAAGGGTGATAGTGAGGCAGATACAATGGTGGTGTTTAAGAGGCTTTTAGATGGGTACTTGGAAGTGCAGGGAATAAATGAATATGGATCATGTACAGGCAGATAAGATCAGTTTAACGAGGTATCATGTTCGGCACAAACATTGTGGGCCGAAGGGCCTATTCCTGTGCTGAACGTCATGCCTACAATGTTCTGTTGTGCTGAAGCAAAGCAAGAATTTCATTGTCCTATCAGGGACTCATGACAATAAACTCTCTTGAATCTTGAACGTTTCCATGTATAACCAGGTGTGGACATCAATAGTCGGCATTCTCCTTCCACTAGTTTGAGGAAGGACATTCTTGCTATTGAGTAAATGCAGCGTAGGTTCACCAGGTTAATTCCCGGAACAGGTGGGACTGACATATGGTGAAAGAATGGGTCAACAGGGCTTATATTCACTTGAATTTAGAAGGATGAGAGGATATCTTACAGAAACATATCGAATTCTTTACGATAGGCTAGATGCGGAAATTTGTTTTCCCGATGTTGGAGGAGTCCAGAACTAGAGGTCACAGTTTAAGAATAAGGGGTAGGCCATTTAGGACTGAGATAAGGAAAACCTTTTTCACACAGAGAGTTGTGAGTCTGTGGAATTCTGTGCCACAGAAGGCAGTGGGAGGCCAATTCACTGGATGTTTTCAAAAGGTTAGATACAGCTCTTGGGCTAACGGAATCAAGGGATATGGGGAGAAAGCAGGAACCGTTTACTGATTTTGAATGATCAGCCATGATCAGCTGGCTCGAAGGGCCAAATGGCCTACTCCTCCTGCACCTATTTTCTATGTTTCTTTAAAGGCATGTGCCAGAGCTGGACCTTGACGAGATTCCTGAATAGCAGGTCCACAACACTTTCTGGCAGCGTCCGATCAGGAAGGCCCCCTATTTGTCTTCCCATCCTTGCAGAGGAGCTAATACCGCCTGAATCTGTCTCATCAAACTGCTTGACTTGTAATTAACATTTGCTCTCCAACCTTGTAATAACATCTGAGCGAAAAGACAACTGCAAAGACAACCATAAATTCGTGAACCAACAACACTTTATTAACATCAGATCAGTGTTCTCGGTGCTTAAAATATGTGTAAATACTTGTTAGACAGGATAACTGATGAAATAAGTGACAGTCACAAATCCTGTTCATTTATGTTTTATTAATTCTACATGAATGGAATTCTAATTAGACATATTATGAGCCCTGTGTTTTACATTGCTGATTGATAAAGTTCCCTCATTCTTTAGGGAACGAAGGTTCCCCTCTCTGATCATAGATGAGGCCCTCACTCGTGTCCCTTCGATACCCCGCAGCTTCGCCCTTGCTCCCCCTCCCCCTAGTCACAACAGAGACAGAGTCCTCACCTTTTACCCCATCAGCCGTTACATACAACACATAACCCTCTGAAATTTCCTCCACCTTCAACGGGATTCTACACTAGCCACATTCCCTCCGCAACTCACTGGTTAAAGGCCCTGTCCCACTTTCCCGAGTTACTCACGAACTCTCCCGAGCTTTCCCCTTGATTCGAACTCGGAGAATTACGGTAATAGCCGTTCGTAGGTACTCAGGGCTATTTTTTTAAACTCGTGGACATTTTTCAACATATTGAAAAAAAGTCCTGACTTACCTGATGCCCCGAGTTCCTACGGGGCATTACGAGCCGCTACAAAACATTTATGGACTCCATTGGGCTCCTACGAGCTTGCTACCGACATTAGCTGACATTCCCGAGTTCGAATCAAGGGGAAAACTCGGGAGTGTTCGTGAGTAACTCGGGAGAGTGGGATAGGGCCTTAACTCGTCCCTTCCCTTCCAAACCACCTCCTCCCTCAGGTACCTACCCTGCAACCACAGAAGATGCAACACTTGTTGCTGTACCTCCTCCCTCGACTCAGTCCAGGCACCCCGACAGTCCTTTCAGGTTAGGCAGAGGGCCCACTTGCACCTCCTCCACCTCATCTACTGTATCCGTTGTTCAAGATGTGGACTCATACATCGGCGAGACCAAACGTAGAACCGGGCGATCATTTCGCAGAACACCTTTGCTCAGCCCGCCTGAACTACCTGATCTCCCGGTTGCTATACATTTAAATTCTGCTTCCCATTCCGGACACAGACCTTTTTGTGCTAGGACTCCTCCATTGTCAGAGTGAGGCTAAACACAAATTGGAGGAACAGCATCTCATATTTTGCTTGGCAGCTTACAGCCCAGTGGTATGAATTTTGATTTCTCTCACTTCAGGTAGCCCCAACATTCCCTCTCTCTAACCCCTCACCTCACACAAATCACACTAGCTACTCATTTTCACCCTACAAACAACTAACAATGGCCTGTTTCCTTTATCATCATTACTTTTTTGCATATCTTTCATTCATTGTTCTTTATCTCTCTACATCAACATCCATATCTCTTGTTTCCCTTATTCATAACCAGTCTGAAGAAGGGACACGACTCAAAACGTCACCCATTCCAACTCTTCCTGATGTACCAGTGGCCAGAGGATCTGGGGTGACGGAGGAACTGAAGGAAATCCACATTAGGCAGGAAATGGTGCTGGGTAGACTGATGGACCGAAGGCTGATAAATCCCCAGGGCCTGATGGTCTGCATCCCAGGGTACTTAAGGAAGTGGCTCTAGAAATTGTGATGCATTGGTGATCATTTTCCAATGTTCTATAGATTCAGGATCAGTTCCTGTGGAATTATAGACCAGTTAGCCTGATATTGGTGGTGGGGAAGATGCTGGAATCAATTATAAAAGATGAAATAGCGGCACATTTGGATAGCAGTAACAGGATCGGTCCGAGTCAGCATGGATTTACGAAGGGGAAATCATGCTTGACTAATCTTCTGGAATTTTTTGAGGATGTAACTAGGAAAATGGACAAGGGAGAGCCAGTGGATGTAGGGTACCTGGACTTTCAGAAAGCATTTGATAAGGTCCCACATAGGAGATTAGTGGCAAAATTAGGGCACATGGTATTGGGGGTAGAGTGCTGACATGGATAGAAAATTAGTTGGCAGACAGGAAACAAAGAGTATGGATTAACGGATCCCTTTCAGAATGGCAGGCAGTGACTAGTGGGGTACCACAAGGCTCGGTGCTGGGACCGCAGCTATTACAATATACATCAATGATTTAGATGAAGGGATCAAAGTAACATTAGCAAATTTGAAGATGACACAAAGCTGAGTGGCAGTGTGAACTGTGAGGAGGATGCTATGAGAATGCAGGGTGACTTGGACGGGTTGGGTGAGTGGGCAGATGCATGGCAGATGCATTTTAATGTGGATAAATGTGAGGTTATCCACTTTGGTAGCAAAAACAGTAAGGCAGATTGCTATCTAAATGTTGTCAAGTTGGGCAAAGGGGAAGTACAATGGGATCTGGGGGTCCTTGTTCATCAGTCAATGAAAGTAAGCATGCAGGCAGTGAAGAAAGCGAATGGCATGTTGGCCTTTATAACAAGAGGAGTTGAGTATAGGGTCCTTCTGCAGTTGTATACGGCGCAAGTGAGACCACACCTGGAGTATTGTGTGCAGTTTTGGTTCCCTAATTGAGGAAGGACATTCTGCTATTGAGGAGTGCAGCGTAGGTTTAGAAGGTTAATTCCCGGGATGGTGGGACTGTCATATTCTGAGAGAATGGAGCGGCTGGGCTTGTATACTCTGGAGTTTAGAAGGATGAGAGAGAATCTTATTGAAACATATAAGATTATTAAGGTTTGGACACGCTAGAGGCAGGAAACATGTTCTCAATGTTGGGGGAGTCCAGAATCAGGGGCCACATTTCAAGAATAAGGGTAAGCCATTTAGAACGAAGACGAGGAAACACTTTTTCCTCACGGAGAGTTGTGAGTGTGGAATTCTCTGCCTCAAAGGGCGGTGGAGGACGGTTCTCTGGATACTTTCAAGAGAGAGCTAGATAGGGCTCTTAAAGATAGCGGTGTCAGGGGATATGGGGAGAAGGCAGGAACGGGGGTACTGATTAGGGGATGATCAGCCATGATCACATTGAATGGTGGTGCTGGCTCGAAGGGCCAAATGGCCTACTCCTGCACCTATTGTCTATTGTCTCCAGAGATGCTGCCTGTCCCACTGTTACTCCAGCACTCCAGCTTTTTGTGTCTATTTTGGCTGGATCTCCTTGCTCTGAATTGGTACTGTCATCCTGGAGAGGTCAGTGGGGAACCTCCATCAGTGGGCTGCTGTCTGTTCCTCCTTATCCGTGCACTTGGTATAAACTCATTTTCCATGTCTATATGAATAATACATTTTATTTTATTAGCCAAGTATATATTCACACAAGGAATTTGCCTTGGTGATTTGCTCGCAAGGATAAAAAACATGATATACAGTAGACAATTAATATTAAAACATTATAATTTAAACATGTGAAAATAAAATACCAGAGTAAAAAGAGGCTACAGACTTTTGGCCGTTGAGTAGAGCTGCTTGTGGAACAAAACTGTTTTAATGACTGGCTGTGGCAGCTTTGACAGTCCGGAGTCCGCCTCCCAGACGGTAGTTGAAAGAGTTTGTGGCCAGTGTGAGAGGGGTCAGAGATGATCTTCCCGCTCGCTTCCTGGGCCTTGCAGTGTACAGTTCATCAATGGGGGGGGGGTGGGGGGGAGGTTGCAGCCAACAAACTTCTCAGCTGATCGAATGATGTGTTGCAGCCTCCGGATGCCGTGCTTGGTGGCTGAGCCAAACCAGACCATGATGGAGAAGGTGAGGACAGACTCTATGATGGACCATCATTGCCTGTGGCAGATTGTGTTTTCTCAGCTACCGTAGGAAGTACATTCCTCTGTTGGGCCTTTTTGACTGTGGAGTCGATGGTAGCCCCCCCATTTAAGGTCCCTGGAGATTATGTTTCCAAGGAACTTAAATGACTCCACAGATGTGACTGTGGTGTTGTTGATGGTGAGTGGGGGGAGGGGAGGGGGAGCTCTCCTAGTCTACAATCAATTCCACTGTTTTAAGAGCATTGAGCTCCAGGTTGTTGTGATGGCACCACAGGACGCCAGCTGTGTCACTTCCTGTCTGTAGGCAGATTCCTCCCCATCCTGGATCAGTCCAATCAGAGTTGTTTCGTCCGCAAACTTGAGAAGCTTGACAGAGGAGTCTGTTGAGGTGCAGTCATTGGTGTAGAGAAAGTAAAGGAGAGGGGAGAGCACGCAGCCTTGCAGTGCTCCTATGCTGAGGGTCAGCAGGTCCGGGATATACTTTCCCAGCCTCACATTGCTGCTTCCTGTCTGTCAGGAAGTTGGTGATCCACTGACAGAGGGCTTCAGGCACAGTCAACTCGGATAGTTTGGAGTGTAGTAGCTCTGGCACAATGGTGTTAAACGCAGAGCTAAAAAACCACAAACAGAATCCTTGCATTGGTCCCCTGGCAGTCTAGGGTGCTGGAGGATGAAGTGCAGGCCTAGGTTGACTGCGTCATCCACTGATCAATTGGCCCGGTAGGCAAACTGCAGGGGGTCCATTGTTGGTGATATATTTCATGTGGGTCACCACGTCTTTCCAAGGATATTCATGATTACCGAGGTTAGTTCTCGACAAGCCTGTAGTCATTAAGACCAGTAATTCCTTGGCTTTTTTTTCCGTCTATATCTGCTTCTGGACGAGTTGGCTAAAATTTTCACTTCATTTCATAGGGCAAATGTCCTTCTGCTATGTTGCTATCGTATCAGTGACAGCTCTCAGAGCGATCCAATTCTCCACTTAGAGTCATAGAGTCATACAACGTAGAGAACAGGCCCTTTGGTCCAACGCGCTCACACCGTCCCAAAATGTCTCATTTACATTAGTCCCCGCCACATGTCTACATTTGGCCCATATCCATCTAAATCCTATCCATGTAACTGTCTAATTGTTTCTTAAACATTGCGATACTCCCTGCCTCATTACTCGTCTGGCAGGTCATCTCCATAAACCCACCAAGCTTTGTGTGGAAAAATCAACAATCAGATTCCTATTAAAGTTTTTTCCCCTTTACCTTTGATTCTCGATTCCCTCCTACTCTGGCAAGGAACTCTGTGCGTCTACCCGATCTATTTCTCTCATGATTTTATACACTTCTATAAGATCACCCTCATCCACCTGCACAACGGAGTAAAGTCCTAGCCTGCTCAATCTCTCCCTATAGCTCAGACACTCAAGTCCTGGCAGCATTGTTGTGAATATTTGTACCCTGGCCTACTTGATAACATCTTTCCTATAACATGGTGCCCAGAACTGAACACAATACTCCAAATACGACCTTACCAACGTCTTATGTAATTCTAACATGATATCCGAACTTCTATACTCAATGGTCTGACTGATGAAGGCCCATATGACAAAAGCCTTTGACCACCATATCTACCTGTGATGCCACCTTCAAGGAACTATGCACATGCACCCTATAACCCTCTGCTTTATAACACTCACCAGAGCCTTACCATTCCCTAGACTTTCCAAGACTTTCTCTGTATTAAATTCCATGAACCATTCTTCAGCCCACCTGGCCAACCGATCTAGATCCTGCTGCAATCTTTGACAACCATCTTCACTATCCACAATGAGAAAGTTTAAATATTTTAAAGTTACAAAATTGATTCAGCTGTAGATTTAGAAGCAACTAGACTAAGTGGGACCCTTTGTGTCCCAGCTTCACACGGGAGGGCTGGTCCCCCAACGCAATTTTCGACCTCTCCACCAATTCCAATATTGTTGGCCAGTGGGGGGGGGGGGGGGGGGGGTGCTTTCTGGAGTGCTAGCATGGGTGTTGTGGGTCAAGTCAAGTCAAGCACAGTGAGTGCAGGGCAAACAATACATTTCAATCCATTTCAAGTCAAGTCAATCCATTTCAAGTTAAGTCAAGTCAATCCATTTCAAGTGAAGCCAATCCATTTCAAGTCACACACACACCCTCCACCTCACACACTCACACACACAGCCTCCACCTCACACACACCCTCCACCCCCCACACACACACACAGACTCACTCTCAATCTCACTCTCACACACACACATACACAGACACAGACTCACACACACACAACACACTCACACACACCACACACTCTGACACACACACACACACACACACACAGAGACTCGCACACCATATATATGTCAGTAAACTTTCTTGAATCAACTACACGGCTGAGCTCGGCCTCGCCAATGTGGGGCTTCCGCAGTTAGCTGCACTTCCGCAATCAGCATGACTTCTGCACTTAGCAGAAGTTATGCAATCAGTGTGACCTCTGCACTTAGCGGACCGTTCGCAATCAGTGCGACCTGTCCACTCAGCCTAAGTTACGGAATTAGCGGGACCTTTGGATTAAACACAGTGGGGGCTGACAAACCATTTATTGCAAGGACATTAAGGGCTAACCAATCATCATTTATTGCAACCACATTGCGGGGTAACAAAGCATTTATTGCAAGCACATAAAGGGTTAACCAAACATCATTTGTTGCAACCACATTGCGGGGTAACAAAGCATGTATTGCAAGCACATAGTAGACTCACAGTTCAGTAGACTCACAGTTCAGTAGACTCACAGTTCAGTTGACTCACAGTTCATTTGACTCACAGCAGAATCACAGTTGTGGCCTCTCCCTCACGATCTTCCAGAGTGACTCACTCACGTCCAGGCATCCGGGGTTTTATACTCCTGCTCCCCCGGGAAGGGGCGTTACCTTCAATGTGCAATGCTCTGCAAGATAAAGTATTGCTGAATTGCTGATTATTGGGGTATAAATATATCTGATTGAACATTACCTCTTGGTATGGGGATAGAGTGACTCTATAGTTTGTATTGTATACACTGTAAGAGTTTACTGCCACACCCACCTGGGCAAAATAAAGATTTTATTGCTTTATTACTAATTATTGTGTTATCTGTTTGAAGTAAAAACAAATCTTTACACAATACCACACACTCTTGTGTCATCTGCAAACATGCTAATCTGGCCATGCATGTTCTCATCCAAATCATTGATGTAGATGACAAACAGTAACGGGTCCAGCATCGAACCCTGAGGCACAACACTAGTCACGGTCAACCATGTCTTAACCCAGACCCGTTACCACAGTCACACTTGTTTTCTTGGGACTTGCCTGCACCTCCATCTGTTACCTCGTGGGTTCCAGCTCCGGTTCCAGACATCCCAGTTCAGACGCTTCTTCCGGCTGACGATGGCTGCCACTGTGTACTGCTCCTTGCTGTTTTGTATGTGTTTGTTCGTTTGTGTCGTCGGTGAAAACCCTACAAAGATCACTTTCACGAGAGAAGTACTCATTAACATCGGACATACAGTACCTTCAAACATAGTTCCGGATTTCTCTCATTCGCTGGATTATTTGGACATACTCGTCGGCGGGGCTCTGGAGCACTCACCCGACTCCGGCGACGAGAATCACGCACACCGCAACCGAGCATATTCCTGGCAAACGTATTTTTCTCTCAATAATAAAGTGGACCTTTTTTTTCTCTGTGCAGCTGCCGAGTTAAGAGTACCCACGAGTTAATACGGTAGACTCACGAGTCACTACGGTAAACTCACGGGCTACTACGGTATTACAACAAGTTTAAAAGTCTCAAAATTCTCCTTCAAGAGTATATTTGACTCGTGGAAATCTTTCAACATGTTTAAAGTTTTTCACGAGTTAACACGTTTCCCGAGTACCTGCCGTTAGTGTTATGAGTTGCTAATTTACGTCCATGAGCTCCGACGTCCCTGCTATGTTCATTCTACGTGATTACCATGAGTTTGATTTGTTTTGTTTTGATATGTGAAGAGAAAAAGATTAGTTAAAACAAATGTAGGTCCCTTGCAGTCTGAAACAGGTGAATTGATCATGGGGAACAAGGACATGGCAGACCAATTGAATAACTACTTTGGTTCTGTCTTCATTAATGACAACATAAATAATCTGCCGGAAATGGAGAACTGATCATTTTTGGAACAATCGAAGCCAGTTTGGAGCTGACTTCGTTTCAAAAGAGCTTCCTTAATTATGGTTTAATAATGGCAAAAAAACATACTGAAATTCTGGAAAAACGCTCCCACGCCAACGATAAAAATGTGGATTTCTATTATGTCAGAACTGTTACACCTAGAAGATATGAGATTCCTCTTAGCAGGTAAACCAGACCATTTCCAAAAGATTTGGTCTCCATCTATCGACTTATTACAAATATAGGGTGCAACAAAATGTTGATAATAAATGGTTTCAGGACCTGGTGAGGGGTGAGTAAAGATATGAAGTAGGTACATCTCTTTTATCTTGTCGTATCTTATCTTACTTTTTTTTCTTTTTCCTTCTTTTTTTTGTTTTTGTTTAACTCTTTCTTGTGGTTTAGGTCCCTATGGGGTTTCCTGGACCACTCTTTCACTCACTCACTTACTATCTCTGCTAACTCTTTCTATCCTTTTATTAAAGTTTAAAATAAGAAGTGGTACAAGAAATGTATAATTTTATGTTTGTTTGAGATCACTGCACTGTACAATACTTCTAATAAAAAAATAAAAATAAAAATAAAAACAAATAAATAGCAGGGGACCGGGGGTCAAATGAGATGGAGGAACTGAGTGGAATCCAGGATACCCGGGAAGTGGTGTTAGGTAAATTGAATAAATTAAAGGCCGATAAATCCCCAGGGCCAGATAGGCTGCATCCCAGAGTATTTAAGGAAGTAGCCCCAGAAATAGTGGATGCATTAGTGATAATTTTTCAAAACTCTTTGGATTCTGGAGTAGTTCCTGAGGATTGGAGGTTAGCTAATGTAACCCCACTTTTTAAAAAGGGAGGGAGAGAGAAAACGGGGATTTACAGACCAGTTAGTCTAACATCGGTAATGGGGAAACTGCTAGAGTCAGTTATTAAAGATGGGATAGCAGCACATTTGGAATGGTGAAATCATTGGACAAAGTCAGCATGGATTTATGAAAGGTAAATCATGTCTGACGAATCTTATAGAATTTTTCGAGGATGTAACTAGTAGAGTGGATAAGGGAGAACCAGTGGATGTGTTATATCTGGACTTTCAGAAGGCTTTCGACAAGGTCCCACATAAGAGATTAGTATGCAAACTTAAAGCACACGGTATTGGGGGTTCAGTATTGATGTGGATAGAGTACTGGCTGGCAAACAGGAAGCAAAGAGTAGGAGTAAACGGGTCCTTTTCAGAATGGCATGCAGTGACTAGTGGGGTACCGCAAGGCTCAGTGCTGGGACCCCAGCTATTTACAATATATATTAATGATTTGGACGAGGGAATTGAATGCAACATCTCCAAGTTTGTGGATGACACGAAGTTGGGGGGCAGTGTTAGCTGTGAGGAGGATGCTAGGAGGCTGCAAGGTGACTTGGATAGGTTGAGTGAGTGGGCAAATGCATGGCAGATGCAGTATAATGTGGATAAATGTGAGGTTATCCACTTTGGTGGCAAAAAGCAGGAAAGTACACTATTATCTGAATGGTGGCCGATTAGGAAAAGGGGAGATGCAACGAGACCTGGGTGTCATGGTACATCAGTCAGTGAAAGTAGGCATGCAGGTACAGCAGGCAGTGAAGAAAGCGAATGGTATGTTAGCATTCATAGCAAAAGGATTTGAGTATAGGAGCAGGGAGGTTCTACTGCAGTTGTACAGGGTCTTGGTGAGACCACACCTGGAGTATTGCGTACAGTTTTGGTCTCCTAATCTGAGGAAAGACATTCTTGCCATAGAGGGAGTACAGAGAAGGTTCACCAGACTGATTCCTGGGATGTCAGGACTTTCATATGAAGATAGACTGGATAGACTCGGCTTGTACTCGCTAGAATTTCGAAGATTGAGGGGGGATCTTATAGAAACTTATAAAATTCTTGAGGGATTGTACAGGCTAGATGCAGGAAGATTGTTCCCGATGTTGGGGAAGTCCAGAACAAGGTGTCACAGTTTAAGGATAAGTTGGAAGTCTTTTAGGACTGAGATGAGAAAAACATTTTTCACACAGAGAGTGGTGAATCTCTGGAATTCTCTGCCACGGAAGGTAGTTGAGGCCAGTTCATTGGCTATATTTAAGAGGGAGTTAGATGTGGCCCTTGTGGCTAAAGGGATCAGGGGGTATGGAGAGAAGGCAGGCACGGGATACTGAGTTGGATGATCAGCCATGATCATATTGAATGGCGGTGCAGGCTCGAAGGGCCGAATGGCCTACTCCTGCACCTATTTTCTATGTTTCTATGTTTCTATGTTTTTAACTCGGGATAACTTGTGGGTGGACTCGCACCGTGGGTCAGGGGTTTATGAATGTTAAAGCCAAACAGATAATTATAGCTATTGAAACTCAATTAATTTTAAATTAATTAAATTAAATTAATTTAAATTAATTAAATGTAATTAATTCATTTTAAGTGAGATCATTTTTTTTATTGTGTCTTAGTGTCCAGTGAAACTACTTAATCGTTTATTATTGCCTTTGTTTTTAATACAGTATAAACTTGATGTACTTTGCATTTGATGTACTTGATGTACTTTGCATCTTGGACCCGCAGACCCTCAGCATAGGAGCACCGCAAGGCCCTAATTAAAATGCCCTAATTAAAGTCATGTAAAGCTGCCTCATGACATCCTGACTCTTATACTCAATGCCCTGACCTATGAAGGCAAGCATATCATATGCCTTCTTTACCAGTTTAGTGTATCTGTAAAGTTACTAATCATGCTTTCTACATTCTAAACTACATCTTTGAAATAAACCGCAAACAGCAATGGGCCCAGCATCGATTCCTGATGGACAACACTAGTCACAGGCCTCCAGTCCAAAAACAACCTTCCATCATTACCCTCTGGATCCTTACATGAGCCAATTCTCTATTCCATCGACTAGCTCTCCCTGGAACCCATGCAATATAAACTTCCGGAGCAGCCTAACATGCGGAACCTTATCAAATGGCTTGCAGAAGTCCATATAGACAACATCTATGGAAATCCATCCTGGGAAAATGTCTGACTGTCTACTCTATCTAAGCCTCTCATAGTTTTATATACTTCTATCAGGTCTCCCCACAACCTCTGACATTCCAGAGAAAACAATTTAAGTCTGTCCAACCTCTCCCTGTGGTGAATATGTCCTATTGCAGGCATCATTCTGGAAACCCTGCTCTGCACCCTTCCAAAAGCCTCCACCGCCTTTCTATAATGGGGTGATCAAAACTGCACATAATACTGCAAATGTGGCTTAACCAAAGTCCTCCAAAGCTACATCATGACCTCTTGACTCTTACTTGTAATTCCCCAATCAGTGAAAGAAAGCACTGATTGGGGAATTGCAAGTAAGAACCGACCGGAGAACCAACCAATCCCCGTCTACTGATACTCTCTTCCTCCTAGCGGAGCTGGTCCTTATCCTTAATAACTTTTCATTTGACTCCTCCCATTTCCTCCAAATACTAGGCGTAGCTATGGGCACGTGCATGGGCCCTAGCTATGCCTGCCTCTTTGTTGGGTACGTCGAACAATCCTTGTTCGAGGCGTACCGTGTCCCTATTCCCGAACTCTACCTCCGCTACATCGACGACTGAATTGGTGCTACCTCCTGCACCCACACACAACTCACTGACTTCATCCATTTCACCACTAAATTCCATCCGGCACTCAAATACACCTGGACCATTTCTGACATTTCCCTACCATTTCTTGACCACACTATCTCCATCGCAGGTGATAGACTACTGACCGACATCCACTATAAACCCACTCACTCCCATGGCTATCTGCAGTACACTTCTTCCCACCCTGCTTCCTGTAAGGGCTCCATCCCCTACTCCCAATTCCTCTGTCTACGTCGCATCTGCTCCCAGGATGAGGTGTTCCACACCAGGGCATCGGAAATGTCCTCATTCTTCAGGGAACGGGGGTTCCCCTCTTCAACTATTGATGAGGCTCTCACCAGAGTCTCTTCTATACCCCGTGACTCTGCGCTCACTCCCCATTCCCCCACTCGTAACAAGGGCCGAGTCCCCCTTGCCCTCACCTTCCACCCTATCAGCCGTCACATACAACAAATAATCCTACGACATTTTCGCCACCTCCAATGTGATCCCCACCACTTGCCACATCTTCCCATCTCCTCCCCTGTCTGCTTTCTGTAGAGATCGATCCCTCCGGAACTCCCTGGTCAATTCGTCCCTTCCTACCTGAACCACCCCCTCTCCAGGCACTTTCCCTTGCAGCCGCAAGAAATGCCTACACTTGTCGCTTTACCTCCCCCCTTGACCCCATTCAAGGTCCCAAGCAGTCTTTCAGGTGTGGCAGAGGTTCACCTGCACCTCCTCCAACATCATTTATTGCATCCGCTGCTCTAGATGTCAGCTGCTCTACATCGGTGAAACCAAGTGTAGGCTTGGCGATCGCTTCGCCAAACACTTCCACTCGGTTCGCAATAACCAACCTGATCTACCGGTGGCTCAGCACTTCAACTCCCCCTCCCATTCCGGGCTTCCTCCATGGCCAGAGTGAGGACCACCGTAAATTGGAGGAGCAGCACCTCATATTTCACTTGGGCAGTTTGCACCCAAGCGGTATGAACATTGACTTCTCTAATTTCAGGTAGTCCCTACTTTCTCCTCCCCTTCTCAGCTCT
>CM075990.1:779818-810920 GCA_038087875.1 Malacoraja senta | reverse complement strand
CTAGTGTGTGTTAATATGCGGGGATCGCTGGTCAGCACGGACCCGGAGGGCCAAAGGTCCTGTTTGTGCTCTGTATCTCTACACTGAACTAAATTAAATCTGAGAGGTCAGTCAGATGTCTGTGGGATGTGGTTCTAAGTCCTTTTAGAATGGCCATACCTTCTGGTTTGAAACTCAGGGCAACACAGTGGTGCATCTGGTAGAGATATTGCCTCACAGCTCAAGTGACCCAGGTTCAAACCTGACCTTGGGTGCTGTATGTGTGAGAGAATGTAGTCGGAGACATTCTCCCTATAACTGCATGACTAGACTAAGTGGGGCTCATTGGGTCCCAGGTTCACACTGGAGGGCTGGTCCCCCAACGCAATATTCCAACTCTCCACCAATTCCAATATTGGTGGCCAGTGGGGTTGGGGGGGGGGGGGGGTTCTGGAGTGCTAGCATGGGTGTTGTGGGTCAAGTCAAGTCATGCACAGTGAGTGCAGGACCAACAATCCATTTCAATCCATTTCATGTCAAGTCAATCCATTTCAAGTCAAGTCAAGCACAGGGCAGGCGGGGCCAGCCACCAATACAATCCATTTGCTTTCATTTCAGGTGAGCTCAAGCAAAGCAAAGGCAAAGCAAAAGCAAAAGCACAGGGCTGGCGGGGCCAGCCAACAATCCAATCCATTTGCTTTCATTTCAGGTGAGCTCAAGCAAAGGCAAAGCATAAGCAAAAGCAAAAGCAAAAGCACAGGGCAGGCGGGGCCAGCCAACAATACAATCCATTTGCTTTCAGTTCAGGTGAGATCAAGCAAAGCAAAGGCAAAGCTAAAGCAAAAGCACAGGGCAGGCCAAACAACTCATTTAATTTCCATTTCCATTTCAATTTCAAGCACAGGGCAGGCCAAACAACTAATTTCATTTAATTAAGGACTAAGAAATCATTTATTGCAAGCACATTAAAGATTAACAAATCAACATTCATTGCAAGCACATTGCTAGCTAATAAATCATTTATTGCAAGCACATTAAGGGTTAACAAATGATAATTTATTGCAAGCACATTACTGGCTAACAAATCATTTTTTGCAAGTACATTAAGGGTTAACTAATCATCATTCATTCCAAGCACATTACTGGCTAACAAATCATTTATTGCAAGCACATTAAGGGTTAACAAATCATCATTCAATGCAAGCACGTTGCTGGCTAACAAATCATTTATTGCAAGCACATGAAGGGTTAACCACATAAAGCACATAACTACATAACCACATAAAGCACATAAAGGGTAGACTCACAGTTTAGCAGACTCACAGTTCAGTAGACTCACAGTTCAGTAGACTCACAACAGAATCAGATTTGTGGCCTCTCCCTCGCGATCTCCCAGAGTGACTGACTCACGTCCAGGCATCCGGGGTTTTATAGTCTTGCCCCCCCCAGAAGGGGCGTTACCTTCATCATGGTGATTGACAGGCAAGAGGACCAATCAGCTGATCTCAAGATTTCTTAAAAATTCATAACTTTTTTATTTTTCATCGATCGGATAAATCCTCAGGGCTGCCTGAGCGGAGGAGGACTGTGAGTAAGATGGCCAAAAATCATAGCGATATATGCTAGCGTTTTTTCTTAAATCAATGTACAGCACAGACAGGAAGTGGTCAAGATGAGACATTTAGTTATTTGCACAGCTTGGGTTTCTTTTTAGTTCAGAGATACAGCGCGGAAACAGGCCCTTCGCCTATTGAGTCCACACCGACCAGCAATCCTGCACATTATAATTTACATTTATACCAAGCCAATTAACCTACACACCTGTACGTCTTTGGAGTGTAGGAGGAAACCAAAGATCTCAGAGAAAACCCATGGCAAGAACGTACAAACTCTGTACAGACAGCACCCGTCGGGATCGAACCTAGGTCTCTGGCTCTGTAAGCACTGTAAGACAGCAACTCTACCACTGCGCCATCGTGCCGCTCAAACACGTCACATCCCAAAGATAGATGGACGATAAATTGTTCCTTACATTTACTCTAATTGGAGTAAAAGCTTGTTTGATGATGGGTAACAATGGGCTGAAGGGTCTGCTTCCATGAGTTGGAAAGAACTGCAGATGCTGGTTTAAATTGTAGGTAGACACAAAATGCTGGAGTAACTCAGCAAGACAGTTAGCATCTCTGGAGAAAAGGAATGGGTAATGTTTCCGGTCGAGACCCTTCTTCAGACTGATGTCAGTGGAGTGGGTGAGACGGAGAGAGAATGTAGTCAGAGACAGTAAGACTAGTGGGAGAACTGGGAAGGGGGAGGGGATGGAGAGAGAAGGAAAGCAAGGGCTATTTGAAGTTAGAGAAGTAAATGTTCTTACTGCTGGGGTGTAAGCTGCCCAAGCGAAATATAAGGTGCTGTTCCTCCAATTTGCACTGGGCCTCATTCTGGCAATCGAGGAGGCCCAGGACAGAAAGGTCAGATTGGGAATGGGCGGGGCAGTATAAAGTGCTGAGACACCGGGAGATCAGGTAGGTTAAGGCGGACTAAGTGGTGGTGTTCCGCGAAACGATCGCCGAGCCTGCGCTTGGTCTCGCCGAAGTACAGGAATACCTGGAACAGCGGATACAGTAGATGAGGTTGGATGGGGTGCAAGTGAACCTCTGCCTCACCTGGAAAGACTGTTGGGGTCCTTGGATGGAGTCAAGTGGGAAGTAAAGGGATAGGTGTTGCATCTCCTGCGGTTGCAGGTGAAAGAACCTGGGGAGGGGTGGTTTGGGTGGGAAGGGACAAGTTGACCAGTGAATTGCGGAGGGAACGGTCTCTGCAGAAAGCAGAAAAGGGTGGAGATGGGAAGATGTGGCCAGTAGTGGGATCCAGTTGGAGGTGGCGAAAATGTTGGAGGATTATATGCTGTATGCGACAGCTGATGGGGTGGAAGATGAGGACAAGGGGGACTCTGTCCTTGTTATGAATGGGGAGAGGGAGCAAGAGCGGAGCTGCGGGATATTGAGGAGACCCTAGTTCGTGCCTCATCTAAAATGGAAAAGGGGTACACCCATTCCTAAAAAATGAGGACATCTCTGATGACCTTGAATGGAAAACCTCACCCTGGGCACAGATGCGGCGTAGACGGAGGAATTGGAAGTAGTGGATAGAGACTTTACAGGAAGCAGGGTGGAAAGATGTGTAGTCTAGATAGCAATGGGAGTCAGTGGGTTTGTAATAGGTGTCAGTCAATAGTCAGTCTTCTGTGATGGAAATGGTGAGATCTAGAAACGGTAGGGGGATGTCGGAGATGCTCCAAATGAATTTGAGTGCAGGATAGAAATTAGTCGTGAAGTTGATGAACTGAGTGAGTTCTCCATGGGTGCAGGAGGTAGCATCGATGCTTGCCCACTCCCCTGACATCAGCCTGAAAAAGGGTCTCGACCTGAAACGTCACCCATTCCTTCCCGCCAGAGATGATGCCTGTCCCACTGAGTTACACCAGCATTTTGGATCTGCTTCCATGCCATGTAAAATTCATCAGCACCCTGGCTGAACAACAGCCCCATTCTACCTGCATCTGCATGAAGTACAATTGTGAAAACAAAAACCTTCCACGTAACATCTAAACCTTAGCAAGTAAAACACTATTGCACTATTTTATCTTTGTATGCTTTGTTGTCACCTTCCCCTAGTTAACAATGATCTATTCTACATTTTCCTTGAACTTCGTCCCCTTTAATGTTTCATTTTCACACCTTACCCTTCCATATCTCTGTGTTTTTTTCTCCCCTGACTCTCAATCTGAAGAAGGGTCTCAACCCGAAACGCCACCTATTTCTTCTCTCCAGAGATGTTGCCTGTCCCACTGAGTTACTCCAGCATTTTGTGTCTATCTTTATTATTGTAAGGTCAGTCATTTCATAATTTGTTGGTGAAGTCTGAGAAGTGAAATTTAAAATTGACCCCCCACAACAAGATAAATATTATTGTCAAAACACTGAGCATGAATTTGGGTGATTAGACAGCACTCAGCACTGATCACCACACTACAGGAAGGTTGAGGAGCCAACAGAGTTGGGAGTAACAGCCTGCCGAACAACCGCGGCGCTGACTCGCGCCACAGGTCTCCCTGGGGACTGAGGTGAAGCCGGACGACGAGGCCTGCCTGGGTTAAAGGAGCCTCAGCGGCGGCGGCGATGGGAGCCTCAGCGGCGGCAGCGGGAGTTCGGCGGTAGCTTGAGCATCGACAGTAATGGGAGCCTTGGCAGTGATGGGGCCTCAGCTGCAGCGGGAGCCTCTGTGGTGGTGAAACGTGAGGGGGGGAGGGTACCACCATGAAAAACAATGGAGGACACGGCGTGGGGGGACCGCCAGGAGGGATGGTGGGAGAACAAAGGGGGACCCAGTGTGGGGGGACACTCTAGTTTTAAAGCCCTGTCCCACTGTACGAGTTCATTCAAGAGTGCTCCCCGAGTTTGCTCTGATTCGAACGCGGAGATTTACGGTAATGGCCGCTCGTAAGTACTCGGGGCTCTCGTGGACATTTTTCAACGTTGAAAAATCTTCACGAGTCTTCCCGAGCTTACCTGCCATTAGCGAGTCTTCCCGAGTACCTGCCATTCGCGTTATGAGCCGCCAAGAGACGTCCCCGAGCTCCAACGTACCCGCTACGTTCATTCTCCGTGCTTACCACGAGTTTGATTTTTCTTTTAAACTCGGGAGAGCTCTTGAATGAACTCGTACAGTGGGACAGGGCCTTTAGAATCCTCTGCCCAGGAGATAAGCCTGCGTTCGTTTGTTTGTTGTTTGTTCCGGTATGTTCCGGTGAAGGCGCTGTGCACACGGCAGCCAAACAACAGTGGCTTGTCCTTTTCTTTTTTTTTTGCACTTTAAATAACATGTTTTTGTGTACCTTGTGTGTTGTGACTGTCGGCAGAACAATTTCCCTCCGGGGATGAATAAAGTTTTATCGTATCGTATCGTATCGTATCGTATCCTATCATATCTTAAATGCAAAGTTAGCATTTATTTCGAGAGGTCTATAAAAACAGGAATGTAATGGTGAGGCTTTATATGGGCCTCGTCAGGACTGCCTTTGGAGCGTTATAAGCAGTTTAGGGCCCCTTATTTGAAGAAGAATGTGCTAGCATTGGAGAGGGTCCAGAGGAGGTTTACGAGAATGATCCTGGGGATGATTGGGTTAATGTATGATGAGCATTTGATATCTATGGGCCTGTATTCACTGGAGTTTAGAAGGACGAGGGGACACATCATTGAAACTTACTGAATAGTAAAATGCCTGGATAGAATGGATATGGAGAGGATGTTCCACTCAGAATAAAAGGCTGTACCTTTAGAAAGGAGATGAGATGGAATTTCTTTCGTCTCAGGTGGTGATTCTGTGGAATTCATTGCCACAGCAGGCTGTGGAGGCCAAGTCAATTGATAATTTTAAGGCAGAGATAGATACTTTCTTCACACTTCTCCCCTGTCCCCTGTGTCCCACTTGGACTTGCACCTATATCTCCTCTACCCTGCTCTTTCCATCTGCATTCCGTTCTTCACAATTTTCAAATCTTCAATCGTTTTGTCTCACATATCCAAGAACCCACCTGTATCAACCTATTACCTGTCAGGCTGTTCGATCCTGACTAGGGGTGCTTGTCCATAGGCAGTTTGTATGTTCTCCCCGTGACCTGCGTGGGTTTTCTCCAAGATCTTTGGTTTCCTCCCACGCTCCAAAAATGTACAGGTTTGTAGGTTAATTGGCTTGGTATAAATGTAAAGTTTGTCCCTGGTGTGTATGAAGGGTAGCGTTAATGTGCGGGGATCGCTGGTCGGCGCGGACTCGGTGGGCTGAAGGGCCTGTTTCTGTGTTGTATCTCTAAACTAAACTAAATTAAACTAAATAAAGTTTTTCTCGGTATTGCGGTGTATGAGAAAATAACAAACCAATACCAATAGCAATAACAACATTAGCTTGGTTGAAAGAGTCAGAGGGTGATGGTGGAGGCCCGAGACGAACAGTGTGCCCTGTTCATGTTAATAATTTGTTTGAGAACGATTTGAACAGTTTTGTATGTTTGCAAGATGACACCAAAATAGTTGGTGTAGTGGACATAGAATATAGTTATCTTAGACTAGAGTCATCAGTTCATAGAGTGATACAGCGTGGAAACAGGCCCTTCAGCCCAACTTGCCCACACCGGCCCACCTCACCCGCTCGCATTTGGCCCATATCCCTCCAAACCTGCCCTATCCATGTACCTGTCTAAATGTTTCTTAAATGTTGGTGTAGTTCCTGCCTCAACTACCTCGTCTGGCAGCTTGTTCCATACACCCACCACCCTTTGTGCAAAAAAGGTACCTCTCTACAATACTACAACAGGATCTAAGTGAACAGAAGAATTGGATAAGGAATGGCAGATTAAATTTAACTCGGGTAAGTGTCACGTATTGCATTTAGGAAAAAGTACATAAAACCTGGGCGGGATTTACACTGTAAGTTGCAGGGCCCTGGAGAGTTTTTAGAACAGAGTGATATAGTGCAAGTACACAGTTCCCTGTAAGTGGAGACAGGATGATGAAGAAAGCGTTCGGATTGCCTGCCTTTATCAGTCAAAGCACTGAGTACAGAAGTTAATGACATCATGTTATAACCGGGTGGCACGGTGGTGTAGTGGTTGAGCTATTGTAGGGCCGAAGGGCCTGTTACCGTGCTGTATCTTTAAACTAAACTAAAAGTTACCTTTACCAGTAACTCCCACACTGCCCTCAAATTCACATGGACTATCTCTGACATATCTCTCCCCTTTCTTGATTTCTCTGACTCCATCACAAGGGACAGATTATCAACCGGCATCTATTACAAACCTGATTCCCACAGTTATCTGGACTTCACCTCCTCCCACCCTGTCTTTTGCAAAGATGATGTCCTCTCAATTTCTCCATCACTGTCGCATCTGCTCCCAGAATAAGGTTTTCCATCCAAGATGTCCTCTTTCTTTAGTAAATGTGGTCACCTCTCCATGTCATAGATGGATCCCTCATCTATGTCTCCTCTGTGTTCCATAGTTCTGCTCCTGCTCCCTTACCCCCAACCCCCCCAGATGGAACAAGGATAGTTTCCCTGTCCTCAACTTGAACCCCACTCGCCTAGCCTCTGCATCCAATACATCATTCCCAGACATTTTTGCCATCTCCAATGGGATCCCACCACCATTCATATTTCTCATCCCTACCCTTTTGTGCCTTCTGCAGAGACAGCTCCCTCAGCAACACCCTGGTTCACTCACCCCTTCGCACCCAAACCATCCTCTCCTCAGCTACTTTCCTCAGCAACCACCGGAGATGTAATACCTATCCCTCCTGTCTCACATCCATCCAGTGACCCCAACAGTCCTTCCAGATGAGACGGAGATTCACATGTACCTCCTGTAACCTCATCTGCATCTCATCTTCTTGTCTGGAGAAGGGTTTCAACCCGAAATGTCACGCATTCCTTCTCTCCAGAGGTGATACCTGAGCCGCTGAGTTACTCCAGCACTTTGTGCCATTTTTTTAGGCATAAGTTTGAAGTTAGAGCGGGAAAGAATTAAAAGGCACCTGTGGAGTAACATTTTCCTACAGAGGGTCGTGAATATATGGAATGGGATGCTAGAGGAAGCTGCAGAGGTGACTAAAATTCCAATGAGAAAAGGCATTTGGACGGGTACATGGAACTCGATTTTCCATACTCAAGCATTTTGTGTCTACATGGAAATAAAGGTTGATAGGGTAATGCAGGTAAATGGCACTCGCCCAAATATACATTTTCATCTGCATGGAAGAATTGAGACACAGGGCCTGTTTCCATACTATGTAATTCTCTGATTCTATGACATGGGTAGGACACAAGGTGTGAATAGATTTTGCAGAAGCACACTGCTTGACATCACAGTGTGTGGCCTTAGGCACGTTTATATGTCAAGTGAAAGTAAGACCCAGAAATAACCTGTCCAAAGGTACAGTTCATTGCACAGGTGCACATTTCTATCACATTCTTTGCTCTACACTGATGCTTATTGATTTACTGAGTTATCCTGACATGAAAACAGAATGAATGATGTATTTTGTTGAAGCCATGCCAACCTCTGTATGATGAACTCCATTTAACGTCTGTCAATGTCCCTTTTGGTACTGAGGAGCAGAAGATCGTGGATCACGGAGATGCCCAGAACCCTAACAAAACGCCCACGTTTCTTCTCACAACAGTTCCCTGAAAGCTAGAGAGAGATAAAGTGTAGATAGACACAAAAAGCCGGAGTAACTCAGCAGGACAGGCTGCATCTCTGGAGGGAAGGAATGGGTAGGAAGGAACTGCAGATGCTGGTTCAATCCGAAGGTAGACGCAAAAAGCTGGAGTAACCTGAGATAAAGGGTATTTAGTGCCAGTTATGAAGTACACTTTGAATGAAACCCTCCTGTATGTGGCTTTTCCAGTGTGTATACATTTGGATGATGCCAATTCCCAACCCTATCAAGGGACAGGAGTCTGTCATGTAGTTCCTCAAGCTCGTTTCATTTTGAGAAGGGTCTCGACCCAAGATGTCACCCATTCCTTCTCGCCAGAGATGCTGCCTGTCCCGCTGAGTTACTCCAACATTTTGTGTCTACCTTCGATTTAAACCAGCATCTGCAGTTCTTTCCTACACATATCTATTCCCATGATAGTCCCCTCATTATTAGGAAAGACCCAGAAGTAGACATGGAGGTGCATTCCCCATACTTCAAGTATCTGTTACTCACTTCTCTCTGCATTTGAATCCATGTACTGTATCTCATCTTTGCCTGTTAAGACTCCTAAACTTGCAACTGTGTAGGAAGGAACTGCAGATGCTGATTTAAACCGAAGATAGGCATTAAAAAGCTGGGGTAACTCAGCGGGTCAGACAGCATCTCTGGAGAAAAGGAAAAGATGACGTTTTGGGTTGAGACCCTTCTTCAGGCAGAGTCGGGGGAAAGGGAAACGAGAGATATAGATGGTTATACAGAGAGATATAGAACAAATGAATGAAAGATGCAAAAAGTAATGATGATGAAGGAAACAGGCCATTGTTAGCTGTGGGCTAGGTGAAAACGAGTTACAGACAATGACTTGGGTGGGGGAGGGACAGAGAGAGAGGGGATGCAAGGGTTACTTGAAGTAAGAGAAATCAATATTCATACCACTGGGGTGTAAACTGCTCAAGTGAAATATGAGGTACTATTCCTCCAACTTTGTGAATGGAGGAGGACAGAAAGGTCTGAATGGGAAGGCGAATTAAAGTGCTTGTCTCCCCCACCCAATTTTTACAACAGATATACTTTAAATATCCCTTATCGCTTAATAACCCATACATTCTAAAATCATAGTCATATGGTCATAGCGTGGAAACAGGCCCTTCGGCCCAACCTGCCCACACTGGACAACATGTCCCAGCTATACTAGTCTCACCTGCCTGTATTTGGCCCATATCCATCCAAACCTATCCAATCCATATACCTGTCTAACTGTTGGCTTAGTCCTTGCCTCAACTACCTCCTCAGATCACCCCCATCCTCCTGCGCTCCAATGGATTTTCTGTGCCAATGTTGCTGACTCCAAGCAATCCCAATTTTCCCAACTGAGATTGAGAGATTTGAGAAAAGAAAGAAGTTCTGGGTTAATAAGCAATAACAAATGTGGCAAGTAGGATGTGGTTCTAGTCAAGAGTGTTTTATCATCATATGTCCCAGATAGAACAATGACATTCTTACTTGCAGCAGCACAACAGAATACAGTGTATGTAAACATAATGCACTGTAAACAATGTAATAAACAAGAAAAAAATGTCAGTGTGTGTATATATATACACATACTCACACATACACATATATACAGATCATATGTATATACACACACATACACACACACACACTCACACACACACACACACACACACACACACACACACACACACACACACACACACACACACACACACACACACACACACACACACACATAGTTAGAGAATTAAAGCCCTGTCTCACGGTGTGAGCTGACCCACGAGGTACCCCGAGTGAAAGACTCGTGGTTGTGTACGAGATTCCAAGTGTATGATCAAGAGTTTAACCGAGTTCCCACGGGTATGACTAAGTTTGCCGTTTACTTGTCATTTCTGCGATGTTCCAAGTTCCTCCCCCGAGTTACTCTTGAGCCAACCGTGAATGAAGGTCTGTTTTAATAAGCAACAGCGTTAAAGAAGATATCTCCATCCTGCGGCTTTGAGTTAAAGATAGAATTCAGCGCGGCCGCATCTATTGATTTGACCTACAAAGGGTAAATGCGCACCATCCAGTGCCAGAGCAGTTATACTTATGATTTGTTTGAAACACACATCAAGTAGTTAGAAGACCAGCGGGCAGAGGTTTGCTATATTTTAATTGAATTTACTGCCAGGTCTACACACTGTGAGGGTGTGAAAAGTCCATGCCGGGTGCCGGCCGGCCGCAGCCGCTGTTCTTTCACATCAGTTGCGCATCAGATTGTTGGGAGACGGAGCTCAGGGTTCGCCTCCTGAGCTGCTTGGTGCCCAGGCGTGAGTTGAGGTGGAGGGAGGTTGGGGGGGGGGGGGATGCGCGGGCGTCATTAATCTGTCTGGGGTGACAAGGCTCTTGGGTTAGGCTGGGATCATTCTCTGCGGGATGATCTTAGTGCGGGAGACAAGTGTAGGAGAGGTGTACTGACTGTGTGGGCAGACACTTTGGTAGTGATTGTCCACCAGTCTCAAAAGCCGCCGTGTCTGCCTGTCCCTGGGATAGCAGGGGGCGATCAAACAGCACAATACCCCCCTCCCCCTCCACGCCAACATGAAGGGCAACGATCCCAAGGCTTTAACGTCAGAAACAGCGGGCAGGCGACAATCACCCGCCATAACGCGAGAGACATCATGCACTATTGTAGGTCTCCTTTGCACGTCGGTGTTTCTGTCTTTCTCCATCTCATTGTTGGCCCTGTCTGTCGCCACCCCCACCCCCACCCCCCTGCTTCCCGGCCATGTGTGTGACCCCTTCCCTCCCCTCTCCAGCTCCCCGCCCATTGCACCAGGCGCGGGGGCTTTGCACTGTCTTCACGTCGGCGATGCCAGCAGGTCAGTGCCAGTCGCCCCGGGGCAGATGCTCGGGGGCTCTCTCCCAGCGTGGCCCCGGACCGGGGGGGGGGGGGGGGATGGGAGTCAGCGGGCACGCCGGCTCTGCCACACCATGGGCCGCCGCCAACCAAGCCACCCGTCCACGTCCACACGCTCGGTAGAACAGGAGCTGAGACTGGGAACTGTACCGCTCTTGCCCCCTCCCTCTGCAACTGCAAACAACCCCACTCTCCTGCTCACCTAACCTACCCATCCCTTCTCTCTGGGTATTGAAGGCGCTTCTGGTCTGCAGTGTGCAATAGTCACCAAAATACACTGCATCTTTAGAAAGGAAAAATACAAAATATGTCAATCCCACTGGATAGGCCTTAGTCATGGTGCTGTAGAACACGGAAACAGGTCCTTCGGCCCAGCTTGGCCGTGCCGTCCAAGTTGGCGTCTTGGGGTAGTCCTATTTGCCTGCATGTGGCCCATAGCCCTCTAAACCATTCCCATCCATTTATCTGTCGTTAATAACCTCAAGAAAATTCCTGCTTCTGTTTCCTGGTTCCAACGCAGAGAGAAGTCTCCCCCCTTTGCAGGGTTAATCGCTCCACTGTTTATAATGCTCCCAGCATTATGAAGTCCTCGACAGTGAATCGCATGGGCAATCACTACCAAAGTGACTGCCCACACAGTCAGTACACTTGTCTCCCGTACTAAGTGCAGTAGGATTGAGGGCAAGGTAGAGATTAGGTCAAGTAAAACTAGAAGTAAGGACAGAAATGTTGATGTCAATAAACACAATGGAGAGATAGGCTGAAGTGTATATATTTCAACGCAAAGAATATTACAGATAAGGCCGATGAACTTGGAGTCTAGATTAAGGTATAGAACTCCAATATTAAGGCTATTACAAAGACTTAAATGAAGGAGGGGCAAGAAGGGCAGCTCAAAGTTCCAGGAGTCAGATGTTTCAGACATGATAGAAAGTGTGATAAAGAGACAGAGGATTAGCTGATGAAGGAGAATGTCACAGACGCACAGAAAGGATGCAGAAGAGGTTTACCAGAATGATACTTCATTTAGGGGCACTGCAGGGAGAGCTTGGACAGAGTTGGATTGTTTTCTCTTGAATACCAAGGTTGCGGAACGGCCTGATAGAAGTATATCAAATGATGAGGCATAGATAGAGTAAACAATCGGAACCTATTTTGACAAGTCATTTGATAAGGCTGGTTGGCTGCTCTGAAGGTTAGGATGCATGGGATCCACAGAGAGCTAGCAGAGTGAATAGAGAATCAGCTTCATGGAAGGAAGCATAGAGTAAAGGGGCTGTCCCACTGCAGCGACCTAATTGGCGAGTTTAGAAGAGTTTGCCGTCGACTCATACTCGCAGCATGGTCGACACAAGGTCCTAAGAGGTCTTTGTAACTCTCCTTCATGCTCGAGAGTAGTCCCCGCGTACTCGAGGCCTCAGCTAGGTCGCGGACTATTTTTCAACATGCTGAAAAATGCCCGCGAGTAAAAAAGGTCACCATGAAAAAAAATCAATATTTTTTTTACTCGTAGGTTTAGTCGAAGTAGGTCGGCATGTTATTCGTAGGTAATCGAGGGTAGTCAAAGGTAATCGAAGGTAGTCGAAGGTAGTCGTAGATAGTCTTCAACATAGTCGAAGGGAGGTCGAAGGAGATCGAAGGAGGTCGTCTTCACTCTCCACTGTTCGGTGTCCAATTTTCCTGAAGCTAGTCGTAGCTAGTCGAAGCTAGTCTTCAACATAGTCGAAGGGGGTCAAAGGAGGTCTTCTACATAGTCGAAGGAGGTCTTCAACATGACATTTTTTCAAACTCTCCTAAACTCTTCTAGACTCGCCAATTAGGTCGCCGAAGTGGGACAGCCCCTTAACGTGGAGCTCACGACAGGGTGTCATACTTCTGTAGTTGTAACATCATACGTTGGAGATGTGCTGGAGCTGATAGGGTTGATAGGGTTGTCAAGAGGCTTTTGGAACATTGGCCTTCATGAGTAAGAGTTTTGAGTATAGAAGTTGGCAGGTCATGTTGCAGTTGCACAAGACATTTCTGAGGCAATGTGTTGTGAAGCTGGAAGGGTGCAGAGAAGATTTACAAGGATGTTGCCAAGACTAGAGGGTCTAAGCTATAGGGAAAGGTTGAGTAGGCTGGGACTCTATTCCTTGGAGTCCAGGAGGATGAGGGGTGATCTGAGGACTATCATAGTGTATATAAGGTTTATACGATCATGACGGGATTAGATTGGGTATATGCGCAGAGAAAATTACCCAGAGTAAGGGAATCAAGAATCAGAGGACATACAGTAGGTTTAAAGTGAGGGGGGAAAGAGTTAATAGGAACCCGAGGGGCAACTTCTTTTTCAACCCAGAGGGTGGTGTGTATATGGAACGAGCTGCCAGAAGAAGTCATTGATGCGGGTACTATCATAACATTTTGAAGGACATTTGGACAGGTACATGTATAGGATAGGTTTAGAAGGATACTGGCCAAACATAGGCAGGTGGGACAAGTGTAGATAGGGCATATTGTTGGCATGGGCAAGTTGGGCCAAAGAGCCTGTTTCCACACTGTATGAATCTATGACTCTATGTCTCTATTCCCCAGTACGGAAAAATCAAATACTAGTGAGCATATGTTCAAGCTAAGAGGGGCAAATTTTAAAGGCAAATTTTATTTTACGCAGATGATGGTGAGTGCCTGGAATGCACTGCCGATGATGGTGGTTAAAGCAGATATGAGAGGTATATTGCTATACATGGAGTGGAGGGATATGGATCATGTGCAGGCAGATAAGAGTTGGCCTTGGCATCAGATTCAGCACAAACTTTGTGGGCCAAAAAGCCTGTTCTTGTGTGGTTCTGTTCCATCTTCTGTGTGTTAACTTCTCCCACTTGTCCATTTAGACCTACCTTGGGTAACTGCTACCAGTTTATTTTTACCAGGTTCCTGATTTGTGATATTAATGGTGTCCTGCCCCAATTCAGGACATTAACTTCTGGACCATCCTTATTTTTTTCAATAACTACTTTGAAACATATAGAGTTACAGGTATTGTCATTATCTCCGGAAGACGAGATCACATGAGTTCCAGGGCAACCTAGCTAACTGGATACAAGATTGGTTTGCAAGTAGGAGACAGCGGGTGGTGGTAGAGAGTTGTTTTCCAGACTGTAATGAGTGGTGTGCCACAGAGATCGGTGCTGAGTCAGCTGTTATTTGTTACTTACTTTAATGATTAGGATGTGAAAGTAGTGACAGGTCTAGCGGACAATGAAAGTGGTTATTGATCATTATAACTGGATCTTAATCAACTGGATCAATGGGCCAAGGAATGGAAAATGGAGTTTAATACAGATAAATATGAGGTTTTTGCATTTTGGTATAAGGCTGGGAAGTGACCTTATAGAGGTTTATCAAATCACAAGACAACGCGGTCTTTTCACCAGGGTAAGTGGGAGGGATGGCGTAAAATTAGAGAGCATAGGTTTAAGGTGAGAGGAGAAATATTGAAGAGAACCCGAGGGGCCACTTTTTCACACAGAGGATGGTGGGTTTATGGAACGAGCTGCCTGAGGAAGTGGCAAAGGCATGTACATTTACAACATCTTAAAGACATTTGGAGAAGTGTATGCATGGGAGAGGTTTGAAGGGCCAAGCACATGTAATTGGGATAACGTTGGATAGCGTGGACGAATTGAGTCGATGGGCCTGTTACCAAGTTGTAAAGCTGTGTGATTCATTGACACTTTCTCAGTGAGAAAAATATTAGCTCATTGACGCTTCAGCCACTTGTTTAGCTACATCCCCGAAGGTTAGATAATGCACTGCCCCTACTCTCATGGAAACATCTACATGCTGGCTTATGCCTTTTAGACTAAAGAGGAATCTGTTAATATTGGGTAAGATGAAATCCCCGATGATTGTATCTCTATAACTCTTTCATCTCCCTCTGATTTGTTTATACAACTTCATCAGCAGGATAGTAGTGTAGAGAGTCAACAGCTTTATGTTCTGGTCTTACACATATCTAATAATCTGTCCTGGGCCCAGCACATTAAAGCAATTACAAAGCAAAATAATTAAAACCTCTACTTTCTCAGAAGTTTAGTTAAGTTTAGTTTAGTATAATGTAATTTATTGTCACATGTATCGAGTGAAAAGTGAAAAGCTTTTGTTACGAGCTAACTAATCAATAGAAAGACAATACATGATCAGTGTACAGTGTACAGATACATGATAAAGGGGATAATGTTTAGTGCAAGATAAAGTCAGTACCGTCCGATCTAAGATAGTCCGAGGGTCTCCAATGATGTAGATAGTAGTTCAGGACTGCTCTCCAGTTGAGGTAGGATGGTTCAGTTGCCTGATAACAGATCGGAAGAAGTTTGAAGAGATGTGGCATGTCAACTATATCATTGATTAGGATTAGAATGTACAAGACATGATTAGTATAGGACAAGACATAATGCAGATTACATTAAAATATGTGATATCATGGACCATGAAGGTGGTTATCAAGAATTACGGCAGAATCTTGATCAGCTGGGCAAGTATGCAGAAGAACGACAAATGGAATTTAATTAAGGTAAGTGAGAGATGTTGCACTTTAGGAAATGGAACCTTCACAGTCAACTGTATGGCCTTGGGGAGTGTTGCAGAGCTGAGGGATCTAGGAGCGCCAGTGCATAGTTTCCTGAAAATGGTGTTGCAGCTAACTAGCGTAGTAAAGAAGGATTTGGCATGCAAGCCTTCAGAGAAGGAGTATAGAAGTTGGGACATTATACTTCAGCTGTAGCAACATTAGAGAGCCCACATTTTGAGTATTGTATTCAGTTTAATTCTCACTGTTATAGGAACGATGCAACTGTAAAGATTGCAGAGAAGATTAGCATCCACTAATGCTGCCAGCACCAAACTAGTATGGACTTTGGACTAATATGGTTGTTCTACGTACATGTGCATGATCATGGTCTGATTCATCTAGAGTAACTGCTAACTTATTCTATGTTTAAATGGCATTGCGTTTAATGCACATGTAAAGCTGCAGCAAATACAATACAATACAATACAATACAAAGCACTTTATTCGTCCCTGAGGGGCAATTTAAAAGGGCGCATTACAGTAGCTTCTAAAAAAAAAAAAAAAAAAAAAAGAGACACAATCAACAAACATAAGCAGCACGCATACTGCACAATCAACCAACACACGCATCTCACAGACACACTGCACAATCACACAACACACACAGCACATCTACATTCAACACATAGTAATAATCTTCAACACAAAGTAAGAATTTCATTGTTCTAATCCCTGTCTACATGACAATTTTACTTCGGAGTCACGTGAGTGACTACGTGAAGAAGGCCGTCAGCACGCATGCGCGTCATTACGTCTAACGCATTGCGCAACGACTGCCTGGCGGGCGCGTCGCTCCTTCCAGCGGTAAGTTTAAAACCCTCAGGTAAGTGCTTATACTCTCTCTGAGGTCGTTGCTCCCGGTTCGTTTACTCTGTTACAGAAAGTATTCGAACTTTGCGGAGACCATGTCTAAGGTGAAGAGGCGGGCCGCGGTGAAACCGACTACTGAAGACCGCGGGACTGCGGCTAGCGGGCGGCCACCGATTTCGCCTTCCGGTCGCTGGCAGTGGAGCCAGCAGCTACAGACTTGATGCCGATAGAAAGCACCTTGGCTACTCCGTTGGGGAGGAAAGCCACCAAGAAGTCTGTCAGGCCCGTGGTCTCGGACGAGTCGGGCCAGGAGGGTTCACCTCCTTCAATGGGCAGCGTCTATGGGCGACTGACCCACATGGAGCACCTGATGGAGAGGTTGCTCGAAAGTGATATGCTCCAAAGGAGGGAGCTATCTGAGCCCGGGTATTCTAGAGAGCCTGCGGCAGCAGCACCTGTCTCAGGGCCGCACAATGTCTCCCTCTCTGAGGAGGGGAGCATACAAGGTCAGTTCTACACAGAGTTCGGAGGCACAGCTGGGGAGCATGCTTCTAGGCATGAAGGGCAAGAATCGGAAGTGCCCCCAATGGCATCCAAATTTGCTATACCGTCCCTAACAGGGGAACCGCTGGGAGAGGATTTAGCCATGAGCATTAATTACCTGGCCTCTCACCAGCTCCAAGATCAGGCCATGGAGGAAACCACCACCAAGTACCATACCCCTGCAAACTGTGCCTCATTGAATGTCCCGGCGGTAAATCATTCCATCTGGGGTTACATTGGAGGGGGCGTCAGAGCCTAGGAGGTAAAATTACAAAAAATATTAAGATTGCTCGCCTCAGGCATCACGGCCTTTGCCAGGTCGGTGGATGGGGGGCCCCTCTCGGATGTTCAGCAGTCATGGCATTAATGTGCAATGCACATTTTGAGATAAATTGCCTACGAAAGAATGCCATCCGTCCTGCTCTGAACCCCAAATTTGCAGCATTATGCAAGGCTGGGAACATCCAACCACCAAACCTCTTGTTCGGGGAAGATCTGCCAAAGCAGGTCAGGGAGCTGGATGATGGGGCTTAAGCGGTCGGGCTTATGAAGGTCCCAACATCTTCCAAGACTTCATCTTTCCGGCGGCAGCACCCCTATGCTCCTCTCAACACCAGACGGATCGCCAGATCGAGGGGGACCAATATCCTCGCAGGGAGATTTGCAAAGGCTACAGGGGAGACTTTAAACTAGAACGGTTGGGGGGAGGGACTCAAATAGAGGAAGCTTGTAGACGGTGTGTGAGGCAGGAGGCAGAGAAGGGAAGCACTCAGACCCAACAGGTAGGGGGGAAAGAAGAAAAAAATAATAAACAGAGAATAAGAGGTGGTGGGTTTCTTAAATGTGTGAGCAGAGAGACAGAGGGGTGTAAAATGAGGGTAGAAGCAATAGGTAACAAGGTGAAAAGTAAATGTGGCAGGCAGACAAATCCTGGGCAAAAATCAAAAAGGGCCACTTTTCAACATAATTGTATAAGGGGTAAGAGCGTTGTAAAAACAAGCCTGAAGGCTTTGTGTCTCAATGCAAGGAGCATTCATAATAAGGTAGATGAGTTGAATGTGCAGATAGATATTAATGATTATGATATAGTTGGGATCACGGAGACATGGCTCCAGGGTGACCAAGGCTGGGAGCTGAACATCCAGGGATATTCAATATTCAGGAGGGATAGACAGAAAGGAAAAGCAGGTGGGGTAGCGTTGCTGATTAGAGAGGAGATTAACGCAATGGAAAGGAAGGATATTAGCTTGGAGGATGTGGAATCGATATGGGTAGAGCTACGAAACACTAAGGGGCAGAAAACGCTAGTGGGTGTTTTGTACAGGCCACCTAACAGTAGTAGTGGAGTTGGAGATGGCATCAAACAGGAAATTAGAAATGCGTGCAACAAAGGTAAAACTGTTATAATGGGTGACTTCAATCTAAATATAGATTGGGTGAATCAAATTGGCAGGGGTGCTGAGGAAGAGGATTTTTTGGAATGTATGGGGGATAGTTTTCTAAACCAACATGTAGAGGAACCAACGAGAGAGCAGGCTATTCTAGACTGGGTATTGAGTAATGAGGAAGGGTTAGTTAGCAGTCTTGTTGTGCGTGGCCCCTTGGGCAAGAGTGACCATAATATGGTTGAGTTCTTCATTAGGATGGAGAGTGACATTGTTAATTCAGAAACAAGGGTTCTGAACTTAAAGAAAGGTAACTTTGAGGGTATGAAATGTGAATTGGCCAAGATTGACTGGCAATTGATTCTTAAAGGGTTGACGGTGGATATGCAATGGAAGGCATTTAAAGACTGCATGGATGAACTACAAAAATTGTTCATCCCACTTTGGCAAAAGAATAAATCAGGCATCCGTGCATCCGTGGATAACAAGGGAAATCAGGGATAGTATCAAAACAAAAGATGAAGCGTACAATTTAGCCAGAAAAAGCAGCCTACCAGAGGACTGGGAGAAATTCAGAGTCCAGCAGAGGAGGACAAAGGGCTTAATTAGGAAATGGAAAATAGATTATGAAAGAAAACTGGCAGGGAACATAAAAACTGACTGCAAAAGTTTTTATAGATATGTGAAGAGAAAGAGATTAGTTAAAACAAATGTAGGTTCCTTGCAGTCAGAAACAGGTGAATTGATCATGGGGAACAAGGACATGGCAGACCAATTGAATAACTACTTTGGTTCTGTCTTCACTGAGGAAGACATAAATAATCTGCCGGAAATAGTCAAATGAGATAGAGGAACTGAGTGAAATCCAGGTTAGCCGGGAAGTGGTGTTAGGTAAATTGAATGGATTAAAGGCCGATAAATCCCCAGGGCCAGATAGGCTGCATTCCAGAGTACTTAAGGAAGTAGCCCCAGAAATAGTGGATGCATTAGTGATAATTTTTCAAAACTCCTTAGATTCTGGAGTAGTTCCTGAGGATTGGAGGGTAGCTAATGTAACCCCCCTTTTTAAAAAAGGAGGGAGAGATAAAACGGTGAATTACGTACCAGTTAGTCTAACATCGGTAGTGGGTAAACTGCTAGAGTCAGTTATTAAAGATGGGATAGCAGCACATTTGGAAAGTGGTGAAATCATTGGAGAAAGTCAGCATGGATTTACGAAAGGTAAATCATGTCTGACGAATCTTATAGAATTTTTCGAGGATGTAACTAGTAGAGTGGATAAGGGAGAACCAGTGGATGTGTTATATCTGGACTTTCAGAAGGCTTTCGACAAGGTCCCACTTAAGAGATTAGTATACAAACTTAAAGCACACGGTATTGGGGGTTCAGTATTGATGTGGATAGAGAACTGGCTGGCAAACAGGAAGCAAAGAGTAGGAGTAAACGGTTCCTTTTCAGAATGGCAGGCAGTGACTAGTGGGGTACCGCAAGGCTCAGTGCTGGGACCCCAGCTATTTACAATATATATTAATGATTTGGACGAGCGAATTGAATGCAACATCTCCAAGTTTGCGGATGACACAAAGTTGGGGGGGGCAGTGTTAGTTGTGAGGAGGATGCTAGGAGGCTGCAAGGTGACTTGGATAGGCTGGGTGAGTGGGCAAATGCATGGCAGATGCAGTATAATGTGGATAAATGTGAGGTTATCCACTTTGGTGGCAAAAACTGGAAAGTAGACTATTATCTAAATGGTGGCCGATTAGGAAAACGGGAGATGCAACGAGACCTGGGTGTCATGGTACACCAGTGATTGAAAGTAGGCATGCAGGTGCAGCAGGCAGTGAAGAAAGCGAATGGTATGTTAGCATTCATAGCAAAAGGATTTGAGTATAGGAGCAGGGAGGTTCTACTGCAGTTGTACAGGGTCTTGGTGAGACCAAACCTGGAGTATTGCGTACAGTTTTGGTCTCCAAATCTGAGGAAAGACATTCTTGCCATGGAGGGAGTACAGAGAAGGTTCACCAGATTGATTCCTGGGATGTCAGGACTTTCATATGAAGAAAGACTGGATAGACTCGGCTTGTACTCGCTAGAATTTAGAAGATTGAGTACTTTTTTTTTAAAGTACTTTTTGTAATAATTAAGTACTATGTTTGTAATAATTCTATAAATGCAGACCACGTCAGGTGGAAGTGATCTGGTTTACCTGCTAGGAGGAGTCTTATCTCTTCTAGGTGTAATGTTTCAAACATATTTGAAATCCACATATTTATAGTTGGTATTGGAGCCTTCTTCCAAAATTTTAGAATGAGCTTTTTTCCAGTTATTAACCCATAGTCCATTAGTTTCTTTTGAAACACATTTAGTTCTGGACCATCTTCCGTTATACCGAAGATAATCCATTCTGCTTTGGGTATCAGTCTTGTTTTAAATAACTTTGTAAAGATTTCAAAAATTTAATTCCAAAATTTTTGAATTTTTGTACAGAAAACGAATGAGTGCGCTATAGTAGCTTCTTGGGATTGACATTTATCGCAAATAGATGATACATTTGGGAAAATTTTATGAATTTTAGTTTTCGAATAATATAATCTATGTAAAATTTTTAATTGTATTAAAGTGTGTCTTACATTAATCGAGCATTTATGCACGTTTAATAAGTATTCATTCCCAACTTTCCTTTGAAATTTTAATAGCTAACTCTTGTTCCCAGTCTCTTCTGATACCCTCCGTAGATGGTATTTGTACATTTAAGATAATATTATACAAATATGATATTAAGTTTGCTGATTCCGCTTTATCTGCATTGCCTCGTCCAATACATCTACTGGGTTATTATAATGATCTTTTGTATGATTTTTCAAATAGTCGCATATTTGAAAATATTTAAAATATTGATTATTTCCGAGTTTATATTTTATTTGTAATTGTTGAAATGAAAGTAATTTTCAGTTTCATACAAGTCACCAAGCATTTTAATTCCTAGTCTATCCCATTGTGTATAAGCTTTATCTATAATAGAAGGATTAAATGAAGGGTTATTGACTATAGGTAATAAAAGTGATAAATTTCTTAATTTGAATTTTGTTTTATTTGTTTCCAAATTCGGATTGTACTATGAATAATTGGGTTCTTTTTATAATTTATGTTATTCAATTTCATTGGAGAAAGGAGGATCGCTCCAATGTTTCTAGAGGAGCAATCCTCTTCTCCATTACAATCCAATCCACTTGCTGGGCGGAGTTATCCATCAGTGAATCATATTTTTAATATTTACTGACCAATAATAATAAATAAAATTAGGTAGTGCTAAACCCCCTAATACTTTAGGTTTATTCAGATGAGTTTTTTGTATTCTATGTGATTTATAGTCCCATATAAAATTAGTGATATCTGAGTCGAGTTTTTTAAAAAACTTCTTTGGTAAGTATATAGGAATTGATTGAAATAGGTATAAAATTTGTGGTAAAAAGATCATTTTTATTGCGTTTATTCGGCCTATTAAAGACATCGGGAGCGTTTTCCAGAATTTAATTAGTGTGTTTAATTTATTAAGTAGGGGGGTCAAAATTTTGCGCTAAACATACCTTGATATGTTCTGGTAATTTCGATTCCCAAATATTTAATTTTTTCTGTAGCTATTTTAAAAGGGAATTTTAAAAGATGTGTTGAATCTTTCGGTTTTATTGACATAATTTCACTTTTATTCCAATTTATTCTATATCCAGAAAAAGATCCAAAGTCTTCAATTAAATTTAATATATTTGGTATAGTGATTTGAGGTTTTGTAATGTACAGTAATATATCATCCGCGTATAAAGATATTTTATTATATGAATCTTTAGTATTATATCCATGGATATCAGGGTGTATTCTAATTTTTTCTGCTAGCGGTTCAATAATGAGAGCAAACAGCTGTGGTGATAATGAGCATCCTTGTCTATTTCCCCTTGATAGTTGGAATTTCGAGGATAATATGTTATTAGTTAGTATTCTAGCTGTAGGTTTGTTATATAGTAACTTGATCCATAGAATAAAATTCTCCCCCAGTTGAAATTTTTGTAATACTTTGTCCATATAATTCCATTCTACTTGATCAAATGCTTTTTCAGCATCCAGCGAAATAATTGATAATTCTTGATCTTCAGATTTGTGTGAGTGCATTATGTTGAGTAGACGTCTCATATTGTTAGATGAGTATCTCTTAGGGATAAACCCCGTCTGATCTGGGTTTATTAATTTACTAATGTATTTACTTAATCTTCTAGCTAATGTTTTCGCTAATATTTTTTGATCTGTGTTTAACAATGCTATTGCTCTATATGAACCAGGTTCTTCTAAGTCTTTATTTTTCTTAGGTATTAATGTAATCGTTGATTCCGCTAATGTATCAGGTAGTATTCGTTTTTTAAAAGCATATTGGTACATTTTTTGTAATCTTGGTATTATTTTATCATAAAAGTTTTTATAAAATTCATTAGTAAATCCGTCAGGGCCTGGTGTTTTTCCATTCTTTAGTGAGTTTATTGTATCTTCTAATTCCTTAATTGAGATTTGTGCACCCAGTTCCTCTTGTTCCTTCAGCTCTAACTTTGGAAGATTACAGGTATCCAAGAACTTTGTGATATTATTGGAATCAATTGTCGTTTTAGATGTATACAAATTCTCATAAAATTGCGCAAATCGATTATTAATATCCTTCGGTGTTGTTAATAATTCCCCTTTATCTGATTTGATCTTTGGTATAGTATGTCCCTTTTCTCGTTTTTTTTAGCTGGCGAGCCAAAAGTTTATGCGGTTTATCCCCAAATTCAAAGTGCTCTTGTTTTGTAATTTGAAAAAGTCTTATAAGTTTGGCAGATAATAATTTATTTAATTTAAATTTCAAAATTATTATTTTATTATGTTTATCTATTGATGGATCTTTAGCATTATCTATATCCATTTGTCTAATAAGTTCTTCTAACTGTCTTTGTTCATTCTTATTCTTTTTATTTTGAAAAGCTTGATATGAAATTATAATACCCCTAATGTATGCTTTAAAAGATTCCCATAGTACAGTAGGCGATATATCTGGAGTATCATTTATTTGAAAAAAGACCTCCATTTGTTCTTTTAAATATATACTCGCTTGTGGATCTTTTAGAATTTGAGAATTAAATCTCCAAAACGATTTATTCTTAGACAATCCTTCCAGGTTCAAAAAGAAAGTTAGTGGAGAATGGTCTGAAATTGGGTTTGTGTGGTATATTGCATTAGATGTTTGGGGGATTAATTTTGTATCCAGCAGAAAGTAGTCTATACGTGAGTATGTCTTATGTACCAATAGAATTAATTGAAGCCTGCAACAATCTCATTGTTAAGGACCAACCTTCTATTAGACATGTGGCTAGTATAATTGGCAAATTAGTGGCTGATTTCCCAGCTGCTCAGTTCGGGCCTTTGCACTACCAAAACTTACAACGTGCAAAGGAGCAGGCAATCAAACTTCATAAAGGTCACTTCGGTAGACCTATGCGGTTGCCAGCTGAAGCCATTGCTGAGTTACAATGGTGGGTGACCAATATTCGGCATTGCTCCAGTACAATTTTAATCGATACACCATCAGTTATCCTACAAACCGATGCTAGTGCTCTAGGATGGGGTGCTACCAACACCTTCTCAAGCTGCGGTGGCAGATGGAATATGCAGGAATAATCAATTCTTCCGTCACATGGTATTAACTACTTAGAGTTGTTGGGAGCACTCCATGGGCTAAAGGCTTATTGTAGCAATATGCATCATGTGAATTTACCACTTGTATACTGGTGTATTACGAGAAACATCTGGGTTTCAGCTATGTACTTACCAGGTAGATATAACATGGTGGCGGACACCAGGTCACGGAATTCAATGACAACAAAGAATGGATGTTGAATCATGAAATGTTTAACGACATTGTCGCTTGGTAGGGCGTACCGGAGATCGATTTGTTTGCATCTAGACTAAATCACCAGTTACCAAATTACGTTTCATGGGAACCAGACCCAGGGGCAGTGGCAGTAGATGCATTCTCGCTACACTGGGGTGGAAAGTTCTTGTATGCCTTTCCCCCATTTTGCCTCATCAGTCGGTGCTTGGCCAAGATCAAGCAAGACTCCGTCTCTGGCATATTGGGAGTACCAGACTGGCCTACACAGCATTGGTTCCCACTCGTCCTAGGTATGATTACACAGCCTTTTATGGCTGTCCCCAAAAGCAGAAATCTGCTGGTTCATCCTGTGACAGGGGAAAACCATCCACTGCATGACCGAATCAATTTATTGGTTTGCAGATTGTGAGGAGACCGTTCCTGGGGCTCGGACTTTCAGATCGTACGGTAGATGTGATCACTGCAGCCTGGAGGAAGAGTACCCAGAAACAGTACATCGCTCATATAAGGAAATGGGAGATGTACTGCTCTCTCTCGATAATTTCGTATGACACGGCTTCCATTACGGATGTTTTGAAGTTCCTATCTACACTATTCTACGATCAGAAATTCAGTTATAGCGCCATAAATAATGCTAGGAGCGCATTATCATCTTACTTATGGCTGCGGTCAGGAAACCACACTGTCGGATCTCACCCCTTAATTACAAGATTTATGAAGGGCATTTTAACTCTACTCCCCCTAGGCCCCGATATTCACAGATATGGGATATGAGCGTGGTACTCACGCTGCTACTCACGCTGCTTCGCCAGTGGTTGGCAAAAATGGCGGCGCACCTGAATGCAGCGGCTTTGCTCTCCCCCGTGTGGATGTTGTTGTTTTTGTCTGTTTTGTCCGTTTGTCTGTGGACTGCGACTCGACATACAACCGGCAGGATGTATTTAAGGATTGGGACGCAGTGTAGCGAACTAGAGTTCGTGAGAAGCTCCCACAACGACTATATCCCGCCAGAAATCACACGCCCAGCGGAGTCCGAGTGGATCACCATATCGAACGGACGGTGCGGGAGGCGGCGCAGACGGAGGCGGCAGAAGCGCGGTTGTCGAGCCGGCATTCACGCTAGGCTAAAGGAAGCTCCTTACAGACCGGCGCTACCCAGCATTTTTTTGACGAACGCCCGATCGCTCAGCAACAAGATGGACGAGCTGGAGCTGATCAATGAAGAAAATACAACTGTGCAAACCTGTGCAAACCTGCTCGATTATGGTGGTAACTGAGACCTGGCTTCACGCTGGGATCCCGGGTGTGGCCATTAGTCTGGTAGGTCGCACAGCACACCGGGCCGACAGGAGCAGTGACTCCGGTAAGAGCAGAGGAGGGGGGCTATGTATTTACTCTTATGACAAATGGTGCACAAATGTAAACGTTGTCGAGAGACATTGTTCACCAGACATAGAGTTTATCACATTGAAATGCCGACCCTTCTATCTGCCGCGGGAGTTCACAGCTGTCGTTATTCTGGCTGTTTATATTCCACCAAGCGCTAACGTCAAGCTAGCACTGAACACCCTGCTAGCATCAATCAACAAACTACAGACTGCGCACCCTGATGGGATTTTCATCGTGGCTGGAGACTTCAACTAGGCTAATCTAAAAACTGTCCTCCCTAAATTCCACCAGCATGTCGCGTGTCCGACGAGAGGTCAAAATACACTGGATCACGTATACAGCAACATTAAGGATGGATACAAAGCCTCCTCTCTCCCTCACCTCGGCCAGTCTGACCATCTATCACTCTTTCTCACCCCGGAGGATGTCAGAAGAGTACTCCACAGGGTCAACCCCAGGAAGGCTGCTGGCCCAGATGGCATCCCAGGAAGAGTATTGCGGGACTCTGCAGACCAGTTAGTGGAGGTTCTTAGCGACATCTTTAACCTCTCTCTGTCAACGTGCACTGTCCCTAAATGCTTCAAGACTGCTACTATCGTGCCTGTACCCAAAAAAACATCCATTACCAGCTTGAATGACTACAGACCTGTTGCTCTCACTTCAACTGTGATGAAGTGTTTTGAACGGCTGGTCCTGGCCCACATTAAGTCCTCACTCCCATCCAGTTTGCAAATAGAGCAAATAGGTCAACGGAAGATGCCATCAACATAGCTCTACATTCCGCACTGACACATCTGGAGCGCCCTGGCTCATATGTGAGCATGTTATTTGTAGACTTTAGTTCTGCATTTAATACCATCATCCCCAGCAGAATGGTGGACAAACTGTCTGATCTGGGTGTTAATGCAAACACATGCAGATGGATAAAGGACTTCTTAACAGACCACCCACAGACTGTCAGGATGGGGTCCAATTACTCCCCAGTCCTGACGCTCAGCACAGGAGCGCCACAAGGTTGTGTGCTGAGTCCCATCTTGTACACAATATACACTTATTTTTTTATATATTTTTTAAATTTTAATTTTTTTAAATTTGTATTTATTAGAAGTACATTACATTACAACCAATTACACTAGTACTCATCACATATATCTTATTACAATTAATGTACTCCATTTATTTTCTACACTAATAAAGGGAAAGGATGAGATTGAGAGAAAGAAGAAAGTGAAGGAAAAAAGTGAAAGTGTAAAAAACGTGACAACAAAAAACAAAAACAAAAGACAAAGATCCTATAAAAAAAGAAATTAAAAACAAAAGGAAAGAGTTAAGAAATAGACCCTAACAAAGAAGAAAAAAGAGAAAGAGGGAAAAGAGAAAAACAAATACTTTTTTGTAAGCATCACGCAAATGGGACATACCAACTCTCCAGCTTTCATCCCCCCTTACCTGACCTCAGTTTTTTTAGTATTTTTTTAGTACTTTTGCACCCTATACTTGTAATAATTCTATAAATGCAGACCACGTCAGGTGGAAGTGATCTGGTTTACCTGCCAGGAGGAGTCTTATCTCTTCTAGGTGTAATGTTTCGAACATATTTGAAATCCACATGTTTATAGTTGGTATTGGAGCGTTTTTCCAGAATTTTAGGATTAACTTTTTTCCAGTTATTATCCCATAGTCTATTAATTTCTTTTGCAACACATTTAGTTCTGGACTATCTTCCGTTGTTCCGAAGATAATCCATTCTGCTTTGGGTATCAGTTTAATTTTAAATAATTTTGTAAAGATTTCAAAAATTTAAATCCAAAATTTTTGAATTTTTGTACAGAAAACAAATGAGTGCGCTATAGTAGCTTGTTGAGATTGACATTTACCACAAATTGATGATACATTTGGGAAATTTTTATTGATTTTAGTTTTAGAATAATATAATCTATGTAAAATTTTAAATTGTATTAAAGTGTGTCTTACATTAATCGAACATTTATGCACGTTTAATAAATGTTCATTCCACCTTTCCTTTGAGATTTTAATAGCTAATTCTTGTTCCCAGTCTCTTCTAATACCTTCCGTAGATGGTATTTCTACATTTAAAATAATATTATACAAATATGATATTAAGTTTGCTGATTCAGCTTTTATCTGCATTGCTTCATCCAATACAACTGTTGAGGTATTACAATATACACTTATGACTGCACACCAACACACAGTACAAACAGGATCATCAAGTTTGCGGACGACACGACTGCGGTGGGACTGATAAACAACAACGACGAGTCTGCCTACAGAGATGAAGTCCAAAAACTGACTGTCTGGTGTACCAAAAACAACCTGGTACTCAACCCATCAAAGACAAAAGAACTGGTCGTTGACTTCAGGAGGAAGAGGAGAGAGGAACCTGCTCCTCTATACATCAAAGGAGACATGGTGGAGAGAGTCACTGGCTTTAAATTCCTGGGAATAAACATCTCCCAGGACCTCAAATGGCAAATGAACACCGTCACTCTCGTGAAGAAGTCACAGCAGCGGCTGTATTTCCTGAGGTCTCTGCGGAGAGCAAACGTCTCACAGCCGCTGCTGCTGTCCTTCTACCAATGCGCCGTGGAAAGTATCCTCTCCTATGGCATCCTGGTGTGGTTTGCTAGCTGCACTGTGGCTGAGAGGAGGGCACTGCAGAGAGCTATAAAAACTGCACAGAGCATCACAAACGCTCAACTGCCCTCCTTGGATGATATATATATAGGGCCCGATGCTTGCGCCGGGCCATAAACATCAAGCAGGACACATCCACCCTGCCAACCACCTTTTCACTCTGCTACCCTCTGGGAGGCGATTCGGGTCTCTGAAGGCTCGCACTAAAAAATAGTTTCTACCCATGTGCGATAAAAGAACTTAATTCCAACAGAGAACACTGGGGAAGCAAAATGTAATTCCAAGAAATGCAACATTCTTTTAAAATTATTTTTAAATACTTATTTATTATTTTTACTAATAAGTGTACATATGTGTCAATGGTTGTCGTGTTTGTATTTTTTAACCGGAGGAGATGCAATGGAATTTCGTTGCACAGTATTGTGCAATGACAATAAACGTATTCTATTCTATTCAGTGGGCTGCAGCTTCATCTCTGTCTCTGCCTAATCTCACTCTTAAGGTAGTCATGCTTATAGCGCAACGGGTCCAGATGAGCGATTACGTGCCCTCTGCTCCCAATCCTCGTATCATAAAGATCATCTGGTAGTTCTAGTCATCTCTAATCTTACTATGTTAGTTCAACAACTGTTATCTGTGATTTCACACCGCTGCTTTGAAGATTGACGCGCATGTGTGCTGACGGCCTTCTTCACATAATCCCTCATCGTAACTCCTCATAAAATAAAGATCAAACTTCAAACTGGTAAGTTCTCATTTAATCTTACTATTAAACACTCTTCTGTCTCTCTTAACTTTTGACATCTGCTTCTCTCTCCTACTGACTCTTCAAAGGTTTGCTGTATAACCTCAGAAAAGTGATCACCCTTTGAATAAAATGATTAATGACCTCCTCAATCAATATTGCAATGTCCCCTCCTCTTTTAGATACCTCCCTGTCACACATGACGGTTCTATATCCTAGAACATTGAATTGTTAGTCCTGCCCAGATTTCAATCATGTCTCTATGATAGCGACAATACGCCCAATCAATGCTCCCAGTTCATTTACCTTACTAGTCAGACATCTTGCATCAAAATAGATCCAATTTAGACTTGCATTCCTCCCATATGCTTTACCACATCCATGTATGTTCTGCCTAGATTGATTTAGTTTTTCTTTTATATTTAATAGCATGTCCTTCCCAGCTGTGTACCCTTCTACATCCAAATTAGTTTAAAACCTCCCCCTTCAACAGCACTGGCTAACTGCCTGCAAGGTAGTTGGACGTGTTCCTGTTCACAATATGTGATCAAGTTCCATAAATTCATGTTGTGAGTCTCATCCCTCTTTTAGTCACTTTGTCAGTACCAACATGAGTTACGACCTATGGCTCTTTAATTTTGCCCTTTAGAATCCCTGCAAACATTCTGTGATATCTTTCACCTTTAGTTTGTTGCAGCTATGTGACTGGAATCCAGCAAGTTTCACCAGTCTAATACAATACATTCTTGGTTGGAATGTCTTCTGGATCAATACCAAACAAAATCTAGCAACAAGACTAAAGCATGAGCAGATATGGTCAGCCAGAAATGTGGATCAATCACCTCAGCTTCCTCCTGAGATTTCCATTATCACACTGTGGCGCAGCGGTAGAGCTACTGCCTTACAGCGCCAGAGATCCGGGTTCAACGGTTGCTGTCTGTATGGAGTTTGTACGTTTTCCCCTGACCTGCATGGGATTACTCCGAGATCTTCAGTTTCCTCCCATACTCCAAATACATACAGGTTTGTAGGTTAATTGGCTTAGTGTAAATGTAAAATTGTCCTTAGTGTGTGTAGGATAGTTTTACTGCGCGGGAATCGCTGGTCGGTGCGGACTCGGTAGGCCTGTTTCCGCTCTGTATCTATAAACTAAACTAAACTAAACACACATGCCAATTCTCAGCCAGATTCATTGTACCTGATTCAAGGAAGAGCTGGAACATTGGCTACAATAAAGGTCCTGGGATCAGATACCATCCTACTGTAGAACTAGGTATGCCTCGGGACGACAGATGGCGCAATGGGCTAAGTGTTCGGCTGGCAACCGGAAGGTAGCCGGTTCGAATCCCGCTTGGAGTGCATACTGTCGTTGTGTCCTTGGGCAAGACACTTCACCCACCTTTGCCTGCGTGTGAATGTGTGTGAGTGATTCGTGGTGGTCGGAGGGGCCGTAGGTGCAAATTAGCAGCCACGCTTTCGTCAGTCTGCCCCAGGGAAGCTGTGGCTACAGAAGTAGCTTACCACCACCGAGTGTGACTGAGGAGTGAATGAATAATGCGATGTAAAGCGCCTTGAGTATTAGAAAGGCGCTATATAAATCCCATCCATTATTATTATTATTATAGCTGTTCCAGTATAGTTACAGAATTGAGCCCTACCTGACAGTGATCCACAAAAGTAGGACAAATCCAATATGTGTAGGAAGGAACTGCAAATGATGGTTTAAACCAAAGAGAGACACAAAGTACAAGACACACTTCAATCTGAAGAAGGGTCTCGACCCGAAACATCACCTATTCCATTTCTCCATTTCTCCAGAGATGATGTCTGACCCGCTGAGTTACTCCAGCTTTGTGTGTCTATCTTCAGACAAATCCAATAAAGCCCTTTCAGT
>CM075990.1:729818-774818 GCA_038087875.1 Malacoraja senta | reverse complement strand
ATAGATGATCCCTTCTGCCTACTGAACAAGTTCAGACAGCTGTGTGAGCTAGGCACCAATCTCATAATGTAGCGCCATAGATTTTTTGCGCGCAGCCAAAGGCAAGGTGAGCCCGTCGAAGCCTATATCAGTTTTTTAAAGCACATCGCTAGCCGGTGCGAGTTCAAAATCCTGTGTGATAGTCTCATCCATGACAGACTGGTGTTTGGTATTCTCAATGACAAGGTGTGAGATGAGCTGATATGTGATGCAGACCTCGCTCTGGAAAGGGCTGAGAATCACTGTCATGTTGCAGAGTTGCAGAGTTGACAGACTCTCACACTAAAGTCTCCACTCTGCTTTAATGATGTAAATGTTGCCAGCACATTTTACCAGTCCAGCGCCAGCCTTCACAAGTGCCCGGCAGATCCAATGCCGGATTTATCAATAATTGTGGGAACTGTGGAGGTTCGCATGCAGGCATTCATGAACAATGCCCTGCTTAAGGGCCTGTCCCACTGCACGAGGTAATTCAAGAGTTCTCCTGAGTTTCCCCTGATTCGAACTAGGAGAATTACGGTAATAGCCGTTCGTAGGTACTCGGGGCTCTCGTGGACATTTTTCACTGTTGAAAAAACTTCACGAGCTTACCGCGTTTCACGAGTACCTGCCGTTAGCGTTACGAGCCGCTGAGAGATGTCCCGAGCTCCGACATACCCGCTACGTATATTCTACGTACTTATCACGAGTTTGATTTTTTTTTTAACTTGGGAGAGCTCTTGGGTAAACTCGTATTTTGGGACAGACCCTTTATGGAAAAATGTGTCATTACTGTAAATTCAGAAATCACTTCATCCACTGCTGTCGCTCGCGTGGGAACACAGTAGAGACAAAGCAACAAACAAAGCAATCAGTGCACCTGCTACAGCCAGTACCTTCCCAGATAACACCCACAGCAATCCCTCTGTCTAACGATGAGGTGCTGCCTGCTATCAATGGACTGAATGTCAATATACATTCCTTGTAGGATTTGTCTTATAAACACCGAGATCCTATGGTCACTCTCCTCATTAACGGAGCGAGTGTTATTGCTAAACCCGATACTGGAGCATGTTGCAATGTTCTATACTTATCTGAGCTCCACAGGATCGGAATGCTGAAGCCATCAAACGGCTACGTTACTTCCCTTTGGAGGGGGTGCAGTGAACCCTGTTGGAATAGTCAAGTTACAATGTCATCTAGAGTCATGGGTATACAATCTGAGCTTCTTCATTGTCCGAAAGAAAGTGACTTCTCTGCTAGGCATCGATGACCTAGGTTTGGTCACCTTTGGTAGAGCGGTTCATCAACTGTCCCCCACACATGGCTTCACTCAACAGTTCCTGTTACAATACAGAAATCTCTTAGACGGCAAGCTTGGCAAGCTTCCCATTAAGTGCACAATCATGACCGACACAGAGGTCCTGCCAGTTGTCCGTCCTGCCCAATGGATTCCACATGCTATGCAGGATCGCGTACAAAAAGAGGATACATCAACAAGATGGAGACTCTGGGTGTGATTACTCCTGCTGTCGATCCACTGGACGGGGTCTCAACCATGGTAGTAGCAACCAAAAAGTACAAGGAAGAAATACGGATATGTATTAATCCCAAAGATTTAAACAATGCCATTAAATGACCACACAATCCCATGTGCACAGTGGAAGATGTCACAACGCAGCTGGGCAAGGCAACAGTATTTTCAGTTCTTTTTTTTAATTTTAATTTTTTATTTTATTAGAAGTAAGTACAATTGTATACAATCATATTTTCATAATACCTTTCATGTACAGCTTCTTATTTAAAAAAAAATTTGAAATAAAGAAGAAAAAGAAAAAAGTTAGATAATGAAAAATAGAAAAATGTGAGATATATAGTGTGTGAAAAATAAAAATAAAGAATGAAATAAGAAAGTTGAGACATAGAAAATAGAAGAGAGAGAATAAAAGAAAAGATGAGAAGAAAAGAAAATAGAAGGAGATCAGTTTTCAGTTCTAAATGCAAGGAGTTCATTCTGGCAGATTCCGTTGGACGACAACTCTTCAAGCTAACCACTTTCAGTATACGTTTTGGACATTACAAATTTCTGCGCATGCCGTTCGGCATAAACTCGGCATGTGAAGTATTTCAGCGCATCATGGAACAACTATTTGCTGGTTACCCATGCTCAATTATTGTTGATTACATTCCCATTGCTGGACAAAATGTCCAAGAACACGACGCAAACTTAAAGAGGACTCTAGACCGCGCCAAAGTGATCAACCTCAAGTTTAACACCCTAAAGTGCAAATTCCAGGTGAGTGAGGTGAACCACGTGGGTCATGTATTTACCAGTGACGGTCTCAAACCAGATCCATCAATGACTATTGCAATCAATGATTCACCAGCACCCACAGACATGACCAGCCTGCATTGATTCATTGGTATAGTAAACTACTTGGGGAAATTCATTCTGAATTTCAGCGAACTATCGACCTCACTGTGCCTGCTATCTCACAAAGACATTGTGTGCTCCTGGCATGAACAAAAGCAGAGAGCATTCGACACTCTTAAACAACAGATGCCTTGTGCCCCCACCCACACCTAGTTCATAGATACATAGATACATTGAAAATAGGTGCAGGAGTAGGCCATTCGGCCCTTCGAGCCTGCACCGCCATTCAATATGATCATGGCTGATCATCCAACTCAATATCCCGTACCTGCCTTCTCTCCATACCCCCTGATCCCCTTAGCCACAAGGGCCACATCTAACTCCCTCTTAAATATAGCCAATGAACTGGCCTCAACTACCCTCTGTGGCAGAGAGTTCCAGAGATTCACCACTCTCTGTGTGAAAAAGTTTTTCCTCATCTCGGTCTTAAAGGATTTCCCCCTTATCCTTAAGCTGTGACCCCTTGTCCTGGACTTCCCCAACATCGGGAACAATCTTCCTGCATCTAGCCTGTCCAACCCCATAAGAATCTTGTATGTTTCTATAAGATCCCCTCTCAATCTCCTAAATTCTAGCGAGTATAAGCCAAGTCTATCCAGTCTTTCTTCATATGAAAGTCCTGACATCCCAGGAATCAGTCTGGTGAACCATCTCTGCACTCCCTCTATGGCTATAATGTCCTTCCTCAGATTTGGAGACCAAAACTGTACGCAATACTCCAGGTGTGGTCTCACCAAGACCCTGTACAACTGCAGTAAAACCTCCCTGCTCCTATACTCAAATCCTTTTGCTATGAAAGCTAACATACCATTTGCTTTCTTCACTGCCTGCTGCACCTGCATGCCTACTTTCAATGACTGGTGTACCATGACACCCAGGTCTCGCTGCATCTCCTCATTTCCTAATCGGCCACCATTTAGATAATAGTCTGCTTTCCTGTTTTTGCCACCAAAGTGGATAACCTCACATTTATCCACATTATACTGCATCTGCCAAACATTTGCCCACTCACCCAGCCTATCCAAGTCACCTTGCAGTCTCCCAGCATCCTCCTCAAAGCTAACACTGCCCCCCAGCTTAGTGTCATCCGCAAACTTGGAGATGTTGCCTTCAATTCCCTCATCCAGGTCATTAATATAAATTGTAAATAGCTGGGGTCCCAGCACTGAGCCTTGCGGTACCCCACTAGTCACTGCCTGCCATTGTGAAAAGGACCCGTTTACTCCTACTCTTTGCTTCCTGTTTGCCAGCCAGTTCTCTATCCACATCAATACTGAACCCCCAATACCGTGTGCTTTAAGTTTGTATACTAATCTCTTATGTGGTACCTTGTCGAAAGCCTTCTGAAAGTCCAGATACAACACATCCACTGGTTCTCCTTTATCCACTCTACTAGTTACATCCTCAAAAAATTCTATAAGATTCGTCAGACATGATTTACCTTTCGTAAATCCATGCTGACTTTGTCCAATGATTTCACCACTTTCCAAATGTGCTGCTATCCCATCTTTAATAAGTGACTCTAGCAGTTTCCCCACTACCGATGTTAGACTAACTGGTCTGTAATTCCCCGTTTTCTCTCTCCCTCCCTTCTCAAAAAGTGGGGTTACGTTTGGTACCCTCCAATCCTCAGGAACTACTACAGAATCTAAAGAGTTTTGAAAAATTATCACTAATGCATCCACTATTTCTGGAGCTACTTCCTTAAGTACTCTGGGATGCAGCCTATCTGGCCCTGGTGATTTATCGGCCTTTAATCCATTCAATTTACCCAACACCACTTCCCGACTAACCTGGATTTCACTCAGTTCCTCCATCTCCTTTGACCCGCGGCCCCCTGCTATTTCCGGCAGATTATTTATGTCTTCCTTAGTGAAGACGGAACCAAAGTAGTTATTCAATTGGTCCGCCATATCCTTGTTCCCCATGATCAATTCACCTGTTTCTGACTGCAAGGGACCTACATTTGTTTTAACTAATCTCTTTCTCTTCACATATCTATAAAAACTTTTGCAGTCAGTTTTTATGTTCCCTGCCAGTTTCCTTTCATAATCTATTTTCACTTTCCTAATTAAGCCCTTTGTCCTCCTCTGCTGGTCTCTGAATTTCTCCCAGTCCTCTGGTATGCTGCTTTTTCTGGCTAATTTGTACGCATCATCTTTTGCTTTGATACTATCCCTGATTTCCCTTGTTATCCACGGATGCACGACCTTCCCTGATTTATTCTTTTGCCAAACTGGGATGAACAATTTTTGTAGTTCATCCATGCAGTCTTTAAATGCCTTCCATTGCATATCCACCGTCAACCCTTTTAGAACTAATTGCCAGTCAATCTTGGCCAATTCACGTCTCATACCCTCAAAGTTACCTTTCTTTAAGTTCAGAACCGTTGTTTCTGAATTAACAATGTCACTCTCCATCCTAATGAAGAACTCAACCATATTATGGTCACTCTTGCCCAAGGGGGCACGCACAACAAGACTGCTAACTAACCCTTCCTCATTACTCAATACCCAGTCTAGAATAGCCTGCTCTCTCATTGGTTCCTCTACATGTTGGTTTAGATAACTATCCCGCATACATTCCAAGAAATCCTCTTCCTCAGCACCCCTGCCAATTTGATTCACCCAATCTATATGTAGATTGAAGTCACCCATTATAACTGTTTTGCCTTTGTTGCACGCATTTCTAATTTCCTGTTTGATGCCATCCCCAACTTCACTACTACTGCTAGGTGGCCTGTACACAACACCCACCAGCATTTTCTGCCCCTTAGTGTTTCGCAGCTCTACCCATACCGATTCCACATCCTCCAAGATAATGTCCTTCCTTTCCACTGCGTTAATCTCCTCTATAACCAGCAACGCTACCCCACCTCCTTTTCCTTTCTCTCTATCCCTCCTGAATATTGAACATCCCTGGATGTTCAGCTCCCAGCCTTGGTCACCCTGGAGCCATGTCTCCGTGATCCCAACTATATCATAATCATTAATTGCTATCTGCACGTTCAACTCATCCACCTTTTTACGAATGCTCCTTGCATTGAGACACAAAGCCTTCAGGCTTGTTTTTACAACGCTCTTACCCCTTATACAATTATGTTGAAAAGTGGCCCTTTTTGATTTTTGCCCTGGATTTGTCTGCCTGCCACTTTTACTTTTCACCTTGCTACCTATTGCTTCCGCCCGCATTTTACATTCTCTGTTTCTCTGCTCACCCATTTAAGAACCCCACCACCTCTTATTCTCTGTTTATTATTGTTTTCTTCTTTCCCCCCTACATGTTGGGTCTGAGTGCTTTCCTTCTCTGCCTCTTGCCTCACACACTGTCTAATAGCATTCTCTATTTGAGTCCCTCCCCCCAACCATTCTAGTTTAAAGTCTCCCCAGTAGACTTTGCAGATCTCCCCACCAGGATATCGGTCCCCCTCAGGTTCAAGTGCAACCCATCCTTTTTGTACAGGTCGAACCTTCCACAAAAGAGGTCCCAATGATCTAGAAATTTGAATCCCTGCCCTCTGCACCAGTCCTTCAGCCACGCATTTATCCTCCACCTCACTCCATTCCTACTCTCACTGTCGCGTGGCAGAGGCAGTAATCCCGAGATTGTTACCTTTGCTGTCCTTCTCTTTAACTCCCCTCCTAACTCCCTAAATTCTCCTTTCAGGACCTCTTCTCTTTTTTTACCTATGTCATTGGTACCTATATGTACCACGACCTCGGGCTCCTCTCCCTGCCCTTTCAGGATATCTTGGACACGTTGAGACACATCACAGACCCTGGCACCAGGGAGGCAAACTACCATCCGGGTCTCCCGACTGCGTCCACAGAATCGCTTGTCTGACCCCCTAACTATAGAGTCCCCTATTAGTATTGCCCTCCTCTTCTTTTCCTTACCCTTCTGAGCAACAGGGCCAGTCTCTATACCGGAGGCCCGGCCGCTGTCGCTACCCCCAGGTAGGCTGTCCCCCCCAACAGTGCTCAAACAGGAGTACTTATTGTCAAGGTGTACAGCCACCGGGGTACTCTCTAGTCCCTGCCTCTGCCCCTTGCCTCTCCCAACCGTGATCCACTTGCCTGCCTCCTGTGGTCTTGGAGTGACCACCTCCCTGTAACTCCTCTCAATGACTTCCTCGCTCTCCCTGACCAGACGGAGGTCATCGAGCTGCTGCTCCAGGTTCCAAGATGATGTCCAGATGTCCCCTCTATTGTTAATGTGTATAATGGTTTTCCGGAAAGAGCTGATCTGGGTTGCAAATGCATGATTAGGATTGGTTATAGAATGGGGTGTTGTAAAGTATTGTTAATTATGTTGCAGAGTCTTTGTGCTGTTATCTTGTGATTGATTAAAGTATGGAGCCTTGTTCAAATTGTTTATACTACCTGGTGAAATGTTTCTTTACTTTGGTCAACTGTCTTCCAACTGGAACCTTCTGTGGAAACAATGTAATGGGGGTATTTTATGATTGGGTTAGGGAACTGTCAATAAATGTATTATATGATATTTATTTGTGATTAGCTTGTAGGGTCCCCCCCCCCCCCCCCTTGTATTTTCACGCCACGGATCCAATACAGTATAAAAGAGGGGACACCACATGGATCGGAGTCGATCTTCTGGAAGTACACTTGGGACTGTGTTGACTGTCTGGAGGTGTCTATTCGCATGAGGCTGAAGGGCTTGGACGAGTAGAGACAAGGATCGGACCCGCGGTGTTGGTTAGGTATCATATAGGAAGTTTGTTTGTGTGAGTGAGAATAAAGAGTTAGTTAATCCATTGCTTAACTCAGTGTTTTACTGAACTAGACTAAGGGGGTAAGCTGTAGGAGCATAATTACAATGGGGGCTCATCCAGGATCTCAACGGAGCCCCAGACAGAAGTTTGCGATCAGGGAGTTGAGTCGTTCCAGATTGCAAGGGGTGAAATTGGCGCCACGGTGCAGTTTTCGCATCGGTTTTCCCCACTTCGCTGATCGGGACGAATCGATCATTCACACGCTTGTGTTGCGGTTCCCAAGGAGATCCAAGAACAGTAGTCTAGCAAGCACTGAGGGTAAGGAGAGATAGAGAGTCCTTGCCTAAGGGTGTGATGGGAGTTAGGCTCACAAGGTTCGAGACCCCACACCTAGTTAGTCAACAGCGGTTGCGGTCAGGTACCATTGAGTTGGCGTGACATCAAAGAGAGATTTAAGGGGTTGGAGGCCCCGCTCAGACTGGGATATCTTAAGGGACAGGGCTGCGTGGGGAACAGCACAAAGAGGAGAAGTACTGTATCGTTGCTGAGGGTGCAATTGGAAAGGCACTTTAAAGATCGGCATCGAACGCCAGCGAGAAGTGGACACATGCTGTAGCCCAGTACAGCAGGTTGGAAGGAAGGAGCCTAGGGGGTTGAAGGCCCCGCCTGTGTGAATAGTACTAGAACTTTGGATAAGATGAGGTAACGGTACTGGGAACCCAGTGTTGGAGTATAATTGGCTGAAGAAAATACTCGGGGGCAACACTGAGGATTGATTGAAATTGAAAGACGCGCCTATTATAATTACTCAAATTAGTGGAAAGGGAGCTAAAATAGTGGGGTACAGTAATAAATAAAGTAAAGGTCTAAATTCTTCAATTCAAATTCTACCAAATTCGGGCTTTTGAAGGACTGGTTATTGCATAGAAATCCTTTATTGGTCTATTCCGGGCTTTCGTATTGAGGGCAGTGGCTATTGTACATTAATAAAAGTGTATATATTAGATCGTTGGTTAACGTGTGTGTAATAAAAATATATTGTTGGAATTGTTAAGGTTTTGTTGATTTACAGTTTAAAGTGTTTAAAATTTTGCCATTGCTTTATTGTATTTACTGTATCTTGCCGTTGATTTAAAGTGTTAGATACACTGTTGTAATCGTGGTTCCAATCGTGACTGTATATTGATATAGTGTGATTAAGACTACTGTTATAATTGGAGTCTGAATCGTGGCTGTTCAATCAAGGGTTGGATCCATTGATTAGTACCTTTTAGTGGAAAAAGTAACTGTGGTAGAGGAAATAGTACCTGTTAGAAAAGAGTATCTTGATGAGAAGTGTACCACTAAGTATATAAACTTAGAAGAGGAGAAAGAACCTGTTAGAAAAGAGTATCTTGAAGGGAACGTACCACTCAGTGAACAAGTACTATGAGAAAGTCTCCTTTATCCAAGGGAGGGGTTCCATTGGTTGAAAACAGCACGATATGAGTTCAAAATATACTATGATTTGTTTTTCGGACTGTACAGTTAACAAATGCGATATTAGACAAATGCTTGTGCTTTATATTGGAGTGTGTTTTTGCATGATAGTAATAAGTGGTATAATTTCTTGTCTAAGTACAATCTTGCTTGCGTCTTACGAGTCATTTGTCTGTGTATAGATTAAGGTGTTTCGAGTGTTGGAGATTTGCCGCTGAAGTGTGTTTTATTGTTTTGTTGAAGCACCTTAACTTGTTTGTCGACCAAGGATTGTTACTTGAAATTGTTTACAGGGTTGAAAGCTTGTGTGAGACTGTGAAGGAATTTTTGGGTACCCAGGTTTTAAAGGAGATTTTGATTGTGTGATTGTGTTTTGAGTAAGTGAGAGACCTGCTGATGCACCGCGGAACATTTGGCCATTGTTTGGGAGCGAGTTTGATAAGTCTAGAAGATTGCGAGTGGAGTGTGAATTGTTGGGATATTGTGTGAATCGTTGAGAGATTGTGTCCATTGTTGGCAACAATGGGAAATCAGGTCGATCGAGATACAATAGAGGATCCCGAGAGTAGGATGTGTTCGCATTGATCCCATCCAAGTAGCTCTCCAGAAAGGGGTAACACTGCCTTCGATACAGCAGTATCCATTGAAACCACAGGCCATTAACAGCATAGACAAATTAATTCGGGGATTTCTGGAACAAGACATCTTAGTAAAATGCCAGTCCATTTGCAACACACCAATCCTTGCAGTTCCGAAACCAGGGAAGGAGGGCCAGTACAGATTGGTCCAAGACCTAAGATCGATTAACTCAGGTGTAGAACCACTCCAAGCTCTAGTGCCAAACCCTGCTCACATCTTAGCTCTAATCCCAGCTGAAGCAAGAATCTCCTCAATAGTCAACCTGCAACATGCATTCTTCTCCTTGCCTCTCCATAAGAACAGCCAATATTTGTTTGCTTTCACATATAGGGGCCAGCAATACACCTGGACCAGATTGCCTCAGGGATTCACCAATTCGCCTACTTTATTTTCCCGATGTCTACGGGAACAATTTAGTATTTTTAATTTTAGGAGAAGATCTACCTTAGTGCAGTACGTCGATGACTTATTAGTGGCCAGCAGAGATGAACCAAGCAACCGTGAAGATACTGCCCAATTACTTAATCATTTAGCAAATTTGGGATATGTGGTCTCCCAGTCAAAAGTACTGATGGCCCAGGAGAAAGTGAAATTTTTAGGAGTCATAATTTCAGCAACAGAAAGGAGTCTAGAAAAAAGCAGACTCAAACCAATTTGTGAATTCCCGATTCCTAAAGAAGCAAAAGAAATGAGGCAATGGCTTGGTATGGTCAATTACTGTAGACCTTGGATCCCTAACATAGCTTTAGAAACGAAAGAGCTGACACCCTATACAAGTAAAGAGTGTGAATTTTAACTAACTAAGGAAGCCCAAAGGCTTTTGAGAACCTGAAGAAATCGCTGATGCAGGCCCCAGCATTGGGAAGACCACTTTATGACAGACCTTTCCAACTTTATTGCACTATTCTCTCTGAATGTTCGACGGCAGTCCTTACTCAAAAACATGGGGATAGGCATAAACCAGTGGCCTATTATTCATCCAAACTTGACCCAGTATATGATATGATATGATATGATAAATACTTTATTAATCCCCTTATTCAGGGGAAATTCAGATGTCCTTGCAGCACACTAATAAAAATACAACATAGCATTAAAGAAGTTTAACATTAAAACATAATAACACCCCCCCACAATGGTTCCCACTGTGGGGGAAGGCACAAAGTCCAGCCCCCATCCCCATGTCCACCCATAGTCGGGCCTATTGAGGCCTCCACAGTCGCCGCTACGGAGGCTCGATGTTCCTGGCCGTTCTCGCCGGGTGATGGTACTCCGGCGTCGGGAGAACCCTCTCAGCGGCTAGGGGTGCCAGGAACGGCCGCCTCCTTACCGGAGACCGCGGCTTCCAAGCCAACAGGCCGCGCTGGAGGTGCCTGATTGAGGAGTAGTGTGGTTTTAGCTGGACGGAGCTCCACATACTGGCGATCTCGGCGAGAGATCCCAGGCTCCGCGATGTTAAAGTCAGCGCTGCCGCCCGCAGCTGGCCACTCCACATACTGGCGATCTCGGCGAGAGATCCCAGGCTCCGCGATGTTAAAGTCAGCGCTGCAGCCCGCCGCTGGCCGCTCCACAACCCCGCGGCTCCGCGATGTTTTTATCGGCGGTCCCAGCATACCGGAGTTCCAGCGTGGTGACCCAGACAAGGCATCGCCCACTCCGCGATAGCGCTCCAGCGCTGTGCTGCCACCGAAGCCGAGGTTCTGGCCAGGTCCCCTCAGGAAACGCCGCTCCAGGCCCCGCTGGTAAAGCCGCGAGGACGGGTCGAAGATGCTGCTCGGAGGAAAGCAGCCTCTCCGACCAGGCAGGGACTTGAAAAAGCAGTTACCCCCTTCCCCCCCAGCACCCCCCACACATAAAAAGATTGGACCCCCCACTACACAATTTAACATACTAAAAATAATAAAAAAGAAGTGGAAAAAACGGACAGCCGCAGGACTGGCAGCCGTTCAGGACAGCGCCACCTTCAGTAGCAAGGGGACACCCATAATGCACCCAAATTCTGACCACCATTTATAATAGTTTAGTCTGCTGCAAATTTGACCCTACAGCAGGAGATAGTAGTATATAGTTCGGGCAACTCCAGACTCAGCACCTAACAATCGCTCGTCAGAACAAATATGAACAAATATGAAATCTACTTATTAAATAACCCGAAGTTTCAGTTTAAGGCATTGTACAACAATTAATCCGGCATCTTTTCTTGTTAGAGTCAGAGGCGGGACATGACTGTTTGTTTATATTTGAGGAGGAGACATCTGTGAGGGAGGACTTGAGAGACACACCTATAGAGGACCCTGACATGACATTGTATGTAGATGGGAGTGCATCCATTGGACCCTGGGGTGAGAAATTGTCTGGGTATGCAATTATTAATCATATAATTGGGGAAAATGTAGAAGCAGCTGCCTTTGATTTACCTTATTTAGCACAACAGGCTGAATTATTTGCTTCAATTAGGGTTTGCATTATGGGGAAAAATTTAAGGGTAAACATATATACAGATTCTAGACATGCATTTGGAGTAGTGCATGATTTCGGACAATTATGGAGAACTAGAGGATTTCTTACCTCAGCGGGGACTCAAATATCAAACAAACAATTGGTGATGGATTTATTAAAGGCCCTGATGCTACCCAGACAAATTTCAGTCATGAAATGTAGTGCACACACAAGAGGACAGACCCCAACAGACATTGGAAATCATAGTGCCGATCAGGCAGCAAAAGAAGTATCCCGGGAACGTAAGATGGTGGTACCAAAGATGAGGCAGACTAAAAGTTTAAGTAACAGGTCCCCCTCGGAGAAGCCGATGCCAACCATCCAAGAGATTGTTCAGTTGCAGGAGGAGGCTACTGAAAGGGATAAAGAATGATGGAGGCAACTTGGATTGTATGACAGGATTATGGACCACTCCGGCAGGGCAAACTTGCATGACAGATTCTCTGGCAGTATGGGTTATAGAGTGCATGCACTATGCAACTCATTGCGGTGCAAAAGCAGTAGGAGACACTCTTTTGGCTACTTGGTGGCATCCAAGGTTACAAACATTAGCTCAAAAAGTAAGTAGTAGTTGCCTGGTTGCCAGAAATACAATCCTGGAAAAGAAATAGGTTGTGGAGATGGAAAGACACTGTTGCCCATGGGTCCTTTTGAGACATTACAAATGGATTACATCGAGTTAGAAAGGTGCCAGGGATACAGATATGTACTTGTCATAGTCGATGTATTCAGCAGGTGGATCGAAGCTTGATAATAAAGCAGCTACTGTTGTCAAGGTGTTAATTAAAGAAATTGTCCCTAGATTTGGCACCCCCATTCGACTTAGTTCAGACAATGGTCCACATTTTATTGGGCAAGTTAATAAAGAGTTTTGTGAACAGCTGGGCATCCAGCAGCAGTTACACTGTGCTTATCGACCACAGGCTGCTGGACTTGTAGAAAGGTAAAATCATACCCTGAAAACTAAATTAGCTAAATTAAAGGCAGAGACCGGAAATTGTTTGGATTAAATTACTCCCCATAGCTATATTTCAAATGCGAGTCACGCCTGCAGGGAAATTTAGACTGAGCCCATCTGAAATTGTTTATGGTAGATCCCTAAGAACACCTTGGAACCAGAATGTGATGAAAGTTATAAATTTCCATCATATGACTACGGAGATGACCGTCTACTCAAACTCTTTAGAGAATCACATTGTAGGGTAAGAGCAGCGTATGGTGAGTTGCCTTTGTTGACCGTTTCTACTAAGGTGGAGCCTGGTGACTATGTCCTTATAAAGAAGTGGGAAAAGAAAGGGTTGGAGATTCGCTGGGAAGGACCCTAGCAGGTTCTCTTAATGACTCCAACAGCAGTGAAGGTAGAAGGTAGAAATGCATGGATGCATCTCCACCACTGCAAGAGTATCAGTGGGAGAGTAGGGTGCTAACTTATTTTGTTTAAGATTCTCTTAGAAAGCATCATACTCTTTGAAGAGTCAAAAACAGATGCACCTGACAGGATGGATGGAGGGGATTCACGCCCATGAAAACTCGGGAGGTGGAGACTCATCAGATAGGAATCATGAAGCTACACCCATGAAAACTCGGGAAGCTTGGTGAAATTCTGAGAAATTACATCAGCATCTTCATGTTAGGATATCTGGCTAGAATAAGGTTATTGTTATGTTTTGGTTATCATAGTATGATAAAAGAGGGGAATTATAATATTGGCCAAACAAATATGTCACAAAATGGGGAATCTCTGCATTTGCAAAGCCTGCTTTTTCTCTTTCTGTGAAAAGCTGCAAACCCATGAGTCTCATGGTTCCAGGGTGTCTGGACCCAGGGAGGAAGTTAAGTACAAGGTGATGTCCAGATGTCCCCTCTATTGTTAATGTGTATGAGGGTTTTGCAGAAAGAGCTGATCTGGGTTGCAAATTCATGATTAGGATTGGTTATAGAATGGGGTGTTGTAAAGTATTGCTAGTTATGTTGCAGAGTCTTTGTGCTGTTATCTTGTGATTGGTCAAAGTATGGAGCCTTGTTCAAATTGTTTATACTATCTGGGGAAATGTTTCTTTACTTTGGTGAACTGTCTTCCAACTAGAACCTTCTGGGGAAACAATGTAATGGGGTATTTTGTGATTGGGTTAGGGAACTATTAATAAATGTATTATATGATCTTTATTTGTGATTAGCTTGTCAGGGTTGCCCCCCCCCCCCCCCATGTATATTCACGCCACGGGTCTGATACAGTATAAAAGAGGGGACACAACATGGATCGGAGTCGATCTTCTGGACGTGCACTTGGGACTGTGTTGACTGTCTGGTGGTGTCTATTCGCATGAGGCTGAAGGGCTTGGACGAGTAGAGACAAGGATTGGACCCGCGGTGTTGGTTAGGTATCCTATAGGAAGTTCTTTTGTGTGAGTGAGAATAAAGAGTTAGTTGATCCAGTGCTTGACTCAGTGTTTTACTGAACTAGACTAAGGGGGTAAGCTGTAGGAGCATAATTACAATTGAAACCGACCATCAACCACTTATCAGCATTCTGAACAAATTGTACAAACATATTAGTCCTCCCCACACTGATCTCACTATCCTCCATGTCCTTCTCCTTGGTGAATATCGATACCAAATACTCTTTTAGTACTTCACCTATATGCTCTGTTTCCAATGATAAATTCCCTCCTTTAAGGGCCTGTCCCACTTGGGCGACTTAAGCTGCTAGTATAGAAGAGTTTGCCCTGGACTCAAACTCGCAGCATGGTCAACACGAGGTCCTAGGAGGTCGTATGAGGTGGCTGGAACTCTCCTTCATGCTTGAGGGAGGTCGCGGAAAAAATTTCAGGATATTGAAAATTTTTCCGCAAGTAAAATTTGGTCGGCATGGGTCTTTTTTACTCGTAGTGCAGTGGAGTGGGGTCGCTATTTACTTACAAGCACTCGAGGGCAGCCGTAGGCTATCTCCTTCACTGACCGGCCATTTTGATTGGTTTATTGGAGTTTCCGCTAAACTTTATTAAACTTCCTAAAAGTGTCTCCACTCCTTCTCCCCCCTTCTCTCCCCTTCTCGCCCCTTCTCTCCCCTTGTCCCCCCTTCTCTCCCCCTTCTCTCCCCTTTTGTCTCCCTTCTCTCCCCTTCTCTCTCCTTCTCTCCCCTCTCTCCTTCTCTCTCCTTCTCTCCCCTTCTCCCCCCCCCCCCACACCGCGCTCTCTAAAGGACTTACGGTACTCTGTGGCAGCCGTTTACTTTCCTCTTCATCGCACAGACAGCGCTCCTCCGCTTTCCCTGGCCGCCACCTTCGCGATGTGTTTGTGTGTGCGGTCCCAGTTCAGTTGATCCAGCCTGTGGTTTCAACGTGGCCGGTCGATCCAGCTCGAGGCTTTCCAGGAGTGCCCTCGAGCTTGAAGGTCGAAGGCACTCTTCTGGACTCACGGATTAGGTTGCCAAAGTGGAACAGGCCCTTTTATCCTTCTTTGGTCTGACCTTCTCCCGCGCTGCGCTCTTGTTTTTAATGTACACAATTAAACCCTTGGGATTTATATTGCTCTATTTTGCCAATTACTTTTTGGCCCCTTTTGACCCTTCTAATTGCCTGCTAGAGTTCTTCCCTGCTCATTCTATATATTCTCAAAGGCCGCATCTGACAATCTTTCTGAACCTTACATACACTAAATATAAGAGGCAGCACGGCGGCACAGTGGTAGAGGTGTTGCCTTAGAGCGCTTGCAGTGCCGGAGACCCGGATTCGATCCAGACTACGGGCGCTGTCTGCGCGGAGTTTGTATATTCTCCCCGTGACCTGCGTGGGTTTTCTCCGAGATCTTCGGTTTCCTCCCACACTCGAAAGACGTACAGGTATATAGGTAAATTGGCTTGGTAAATGGAAAAATTGTCCCTAGTGTGTGTAGGATAGTGTTAATATGCGGGGATCGCTGGACCCGGTGGGCAGAAGTGCTTGTTTCCACGTGGTATTTCTAAACTAAACTAAACTTCATTTTATTTTTGACCAAATTTACTACCTCTTTGGTCATCCCAAGGTTCTCTTCCCTTGCCATTCTTATCATTCCTCCTTACTTTATGGGTGGCATGGTGGCGCAGCGGTAAAGTTGCTGCCTTACAGCGCCGGAGACCTGGGTTCAAACCTGACTACGCGTGCTTGTCTGTACGTAGTTTGTACGTTCTCCCCATGGCCTGTGTGGGATTTCTCCGGGATAGACACATAGAAACATAGAAAATAGGTGCAGGAGGAGGCCATTCGGACCTTCGAGCCAGCACCGCCATTCATTGTGATCATGCCTGATCGCCCCCTATCAATAACCCGTGCCTGCCTTCTCCCCATATCCCTTGACTCCACTAGTCCCTAGAGCTCTATCCAACTCTCTCTTAAATCCATCGAGTGACTTGGCAGGGAATTCCATAAATTCACAACTCTCTGGGTGAAAACATTTGTTCTCACCTCAGTCTTAAATGACCTCCCCTTTATTCTAAGGCTGTGGCCCTTGGTTCTGGACTCGCCCAACATTAGGAAATTTTTTCCTGCATCTAGCTCATCCAGTCCTTTTATAATTTTATATGTTTCTATAAGATCCCCCTCATCCTAAACTCCATACAAGCCTAGTCTTTTCCATCTTTCCTCATATGACAGTCCCCCCATCCCAGGGATCAATCTCGTGAACCTACGCTGCACTGCCTCAATCACAAGGATATCCTTCCTCAAATTAGGAGACCAAAACTGTACACAATACTCCAGATGTGGTCTCACCAGAGCCCTATACAACTGCAGAAGAACCTCTTTACTCCTATACTGAAATCCTCTTGTTATGAAGGCCAACATGCCATTAGCTTTCTTCACTGCCTGCTGTACCTGTAAGCCAACTTTCAGTAACCGGTGTACAAGGACGCCCAGGTCTCGTTGCACCTCCCCCTTACCTAACCTAACCCCATTGAGATAATAATCTGCCCCCTTGTTTTTGCTGCCAAAGTGGATAACCTCACATTTATCTATATTTTACTGCATCTGCCACGCATCTGCCCACTCACTCAACCTGTCCAGGTCACCCTGCAACATCCTAACATCCTCTTCACAGTTCACACTGCCACCCAGCTTTGTGTCATCCGCAAACATGCTAGTGTTGCTCCTAATTCCCTCTTCCAAATCATTAATATATATGGTAAACAGTTGCGGCCCCAACACCGAGCTTTGCGGCACTCCACTCGCCACTGCCTGCCATTCTGAAAAGGACCCGTTCACTCCTACTCTTTGTTTCCGGTCTGCCAACCAATTTTCTATCCATGTCAACACCCTACCACCAATACCATGTGCTCTAACTTTAGTCACCAGTCTCCCGTGCGGGAACTTATCAAAGGCTTTCTGAAAGTATAGATACACTACATCCACTGGCACTCCTTCATCCATTTTAGAAACATAGAAACATAGAAAATAGTTGCAGGAGGAGGCCATTAGGCCCTTCGAGCCAGCACCGACATTCATTGTAATCATGGCTGATCGTCCCTTATCAATAACCCGTGCCTGCCTTCTCCCCATATCCCTTGACTCCATTAGCCCCTAGAGCTCTATCTAACTCTCTCTTAAATCCATCCAGTGATTTGGCCTCCACTGCCCTCTGTGGCAGGAAATTCCATAAATTCACAACTCTTTGGGTGAAAATGTTTTTTCTCACCTCAGTATTAAATGGTTTCCCCTTTATTCTAAGACTGTGGCCCCTGGTTCTGGACTCGCCACTTTGTTCTTTACTTGTCACATCCTCAAAAAATTCCAGAAGATCAGTCAAGCATGATTTCCATTTCATAAATCCATGTTGACTTGGACTAATCCTTTTACTGCTATCCAAATGCCCCATTATTACCTCTTTAATAATTGACTCCAGCATCTTTCCCACCACCGAAGTCAGGCTAACTGGTCTGTAATTCCCCGTTTTCTCTCTCGCTCCTTTCTTGAAAAGTGGGATAACATTAGCTATCCTCCAATCCACAGGAACTGATCCTGAATCTATTGAACATTGGAAAATAATCACCAATGCATCCACTATTTCTAGAGCCACCTCCCTGAGGACCCTGGGATGCAGACCATCAGGCCCAGGGGATTTATCATCCTTCAGTCCCAATAGCCTAGCCAATACTATTTCTCGCCTAATTAAAATTTCTTTCAGTTCCTCTACCACCTTAGATCCTCTGTCCTCCAGTACATCTGGGAGATTGTTTGTGTCTTCCTTAGTGAAGACAGTTCCGAAGTACCTATTCAACTCTTCTGCCATTTCCTTGCCCATAATAATAGTAAGATTAAACGAGAACTTACCAGTTTGAAGTTTGATCTGTATTTTATGAGGAGTTACAATGAGGGATTACGTGAAGAGCCCGTCCAGCACGCATGCGCGACATTCTTCAAAGCAGCGGTGTGGAATCACAGGAAACACAATAATTGAAATAAACATAGTAAAGAAAAGGAGAACTAAGATACCAGTTGATCTATAATTGAGGGTGGGAGCGGAGATCAAACTTCAAACTGGTAAGTTCTCGTTTAATCTTACTATTTTACTTCGGAGTCACGTGAGTGACTACGTGAAGATTTTAAAGCTCTGTGATTTCAAACCGTGTAACAGTTCATACTTCACTCGCTGCCGAAGTCATTCAAGGGAGGAAGTATGTTATCGTAATCAACCATAATCTGTTTGTAAACAATAATGGTATCTATTAAACAATAACAAAAGACAAAATGCTCCCCTGGGCTTAAATTATATATTTTTTGTAGATTTTAAAACTCTTTCTGCAAATAACACAGGTTCTGCTAGCGGCTTGTGGTAGAACGTTTGGAACGTTTTCTCCATGTTCATTCTTTTAGCCGCCGATGTTGGATGCTGCCCTGGTGGAGTGAGATGTATATACATCAGTATCTACTCCAGCAGCTCCCAGTACCTGCTTGAGCCATCTCGAGATGGTTTGGCTCGACACCCAACCATGAGGTTTCTTGTGGCTGACCCATAAGGCTTCTTTTTTTTTTTCTTTTTTTTTTTTCCCTTTTTTCTCCCTCGAGAATCTCTTGTTGTGTTGATGTGGTCTGGTGTTATAACCATGTTGTCCAGTCGCAGTAAGTGGAGGGACTGGACTCTTTGTGCTGAGACTAGTGGCATCAGCATGACCGTTTTCAGGGTTAGCTTTTCCAGGATGAGAGACCTGGCTGGGGACCATCCCCTTAGGTATGTCAGGACCACACTGACATCCCAGATTTGTGTATACCTAGGTCTAAGAGGGTTGGAGTTGACGATACTCCTCATGAGTTTGATCACCAGCGGGTGAGACCCTATGGCCTGTTGTCCTGGCACCTGTTTTAAGTAGGCTGACAGCGCACGTCTGGCAGTATTGAAGGCGCTGTAGCTCAATCCTTCATTCTGGTGAAGGCCCCCCAGGTACTCCAGTACATTGGTTATGGTTGCAGATGAGTACGTTGTCCCAGTAGTCGAGCAGTATCTTTCCCACTTCCTGATGCTCGATAGGTATTGTTTCCTGGTGGACATACGGTGTCATCATGTTGATGGTCCTTGTCAGACAATCCCAGTCCCAGCAGTGGTCTTTTGATAATCTGCAACCCAGTAGGTTAATTTTGTCATGGCATGGATGACTTATGCCTGATACAGGGTGCGTCAATAGGTCTGGGCTACTGGGAAAGGTCATAGGAGTTTCGATGACCATGTCGAGGACCAGTGGGAACCATGGCTGTGTAGGCCAGTTGGTACTATCAAAATACCTGAAGCAGAGTCCATCTGTATTTTGCGTAGTACCCTACAGATTAAGGCAGAAGGGGGGGAAAGCATAGAAGAAATAGGTCCCCCAGTTCAGTGCGAATGCATCTATCGCTGCTGCCTCAGGGTGTGGTTCCCAAGGGACATACATTGGTACGTGGTGATTTAGTCTGGATGCAAAGAGATCGATATCTGGTGTGCCATATTGGTTTGTAATTTTAGCAAAAGCTCTAGGATTTAACATCCATTCGGTGTTTATCATTGAATTTGCGTGACCTGGCACTGTATTTAGCTTACCTGGTAGGTAAGTTGCTGATAGCCAAATATGTCTATTGACCCACCATTACCAGATTGTGTTGACCCAATTGTCACATGATATCGATTTTATTCCGCCCATATGGTTAATATAGGCCACCACCGTGATATTATCAATTTGTAAACGAACATGCAAATTGTGCATATTCCTAGAATATGCTTTTAAACCATAAAACGCACCCAACATTTCCAAATAATTTATGCCCAGTGTTTGTAGTAAAGATGAGTCTAGGTTAGTCCATCTACCACCTGTGCTGGATATGGTATTAGTTGCTCCCCAGCCTTGAGCACTGGCATCTGTTTGTATAGTTAACGTTGGGTTATTGATGATGATAGGGCTGGAACTATGCCAAATGTGTTATCCACCATTGTAACTCTGATATTGCTTCAATGGGTAGTTTCATGGTTCGGTCAAAGTGACCTGCATGTCGTTTCAACGCCTGTACTTTTGCCCTTTGTAGGTGCTGATAGTGCAGGGGTCCAAATTGTGTAGCTGGAAATGCTGCTACCATTTTGCCAATTACTCTTGCCACTTGTCAGATGGTTGGTCGATTGTTTACCATTAAATTGTTGCACGTCTGTGCCAATTCTGCTGCTTTACCTTTTGGCAACGTTACAGACATGTGGATTGAGTTAATTGTGAATCCCAGATAGTCCATAGTTGTGGATGGCGTCAACTTAGATTTATCTGGATGTATGACAAAACCCAGGGTTTCAAACAATTGTTTGGTAGCTAATACAGCTGATTTAGCCAACTCCATGGTTTTGCCTACTATTAGGATATCATCAAGTTATGCCATGACAATATGTCTTTGTTTCGTTAATGTTGCCAAGGCTGGTTTTAATATCTTGGTAAATAGTCTAGGGCTGATGTCAACCCATTAGGCAACGCTTTATACTGCCGTAGTTGCCCCATCCAGGTAAATTTCAGGTATCTGCGATGACCCTTGTGAATGGGTACTGAATAGTAGGCATCTTTTAAATCAATGCTTACCATAAAGTATCCTTTGGAAATCGGTTGTTTAGCAGTTACAAATGTTACCATTTTGAAATGTACATACTTAACAAAGGTATTTAGTGAGGTTAAGTCAATGATGATGCGACATCCACCATCTTTTTTGCTTTTGGTAAATATATTTGAGACAAATTCCAAAGGTTCATGTTTGGATTTCTCAATGACACCCTTTGTAAGTAACCTCACCAGTTCTGCTTGAGCCTCTAGTTCTCTTTGACTGAGAGGGTAAAGACCCTTTGGGGTACGTGCTAAACTGGTGGCATGTTTTCTTGAATGAACTCTATTTTGTATCCCCGAATACTGTTAAGTATATAACTATCATTTGTGAGACACCTCCATGCTTCAATGAACAGGTGTAATCTCCCCCATGTTAGTACAGTTCCCCCATTTTTACATGCTGGTAGGAACCAGACCCACCTACCTCCATAGTTATGGTAGTGTTCCTTCTTCCGTTTGTTCATCCGTCGTAGTACTGCTGGATGTACCGTTGATTGGGGGTGGCGCATTTTCCATGGGGTCCACTCTGGGCCCTGGCCTAAAAAGGCTTTCGGGGATAGTATGCGGACCCCGAGCTTTCACCAGTTCCATAAATTTGACCTTGAGTGGTGGACGCGGTGGGGTACTGCCGTCTGGTTTTGTGTGTGGGTCTGTTCGTTCCGGGGCCTGCCCTCATGAGGCCAAATGCTTTGGACTCTCCTCCAGGTCTTTCACTTGCCCTTCCAAATAACAGGATCTGCGGCTCTGAGGCCGGTGTTTTACACAGTCCTGCAAACCTGGGATTGAGGGCAGGTCTTATTCTCTCCTTGCGGAGGTTGTTTATCTCATATTGGGTGTTGCACAGCAGAGCCAGAGTGTCTTGCTGGTTTGTGGTCATATCCACCCCATCCACGGTACGAGCATAGGCTGTTATCCCTGTCGTCAGGAGCTTGAGGATTTTAGCTCCTGGTTCCGGATACTCTGTCCCACATACCCCCCCCCCCCCCCCCAGATTTGGCTGTTAACAGCCGGTACATTGAGCGAACTGCAGTTTTCCAGCTCTAGTGCCTCATTAAGTACCTGTCTTGTAGGGGTTTGGGGGACAGGTGGTTAATGCTGGCCGCCAGTTTTGGCTGCAACAGCCGCCCTGCTCGTGGTGTAACCACGTAGCGAATCTCCACACCCAGCAGCTCTTCCTGATCCTGTACCCCAAGCGTACTCCCGACATCTTCAGCCAATGACCACTGTTCCTGACCAGCCCAGCCCTGGTCGCCAACGCTGCCCTCGCTTGAGGGGAAAGCGATGGCCAGTGCATTGTAGAGCACTGATGTGGGAGTGCCTGAGTTCCCTTGGCGAGACTGCTCCAGCTCCCGAAGCAAGTCTCGCTGGAGCATTTTCTCCATGAGCCTTTCCATGCGGCTCAGGCAGCTAGCTCTGCCGCTCTAAGGCGGAGAGCCCCCTCATCGGAGTGAGACATAACCGGCCGGTATGTTTTGTGCCTTGATTTGCCTCCAGCCCGCTGCTGTTGGTCAGGCTGCGCTAGCAGGACTGGGCTCGGCTCGGTCTCGATGAGGGTGTGCCGCAGCATGTGCGGTCCAGGTGCCGCCTCTCGCCCCCCACTGATGGAACACTCCCGTTCTGTTGGAGTCGAACGGGGGGCGGTTTTCTTCCTTTGCCGTGTTACTCATTTTTCCAGTTCCCCTGGAATACAGAGCAGAGCACAGCTTGCTGATTACGACCACAGAGTAAGACTTACCTGATGGTCCGCTGTTTATTTTCCACCGACTTGTAGCGGGAGCGCCTGTACTCCCGGTCGTCGCTGTTGCACTGCGTGAACGCTAATGTCACGCATGCGTGCTGGACGGGCTCTTCACGTAGTCACTCACGTGACTCCGAAGTAAAATTTCACCCGTGTCAGCCTTCAAGGGATCCACATTTGACTTTGCCACTCTTTTTCCCTTAACATATCTAAAGAAGCTTTTACTGTTCTTCTTTATATTCCTGGCCAGCTTCCCTTCGTACTTCATCTTTTCAGCCCGTATTGCCCGTTTTGTTTCCTTCTGTTGTCCTATGAACGTTTCCCAATCCTCTGGCTTCCGGCTACTTTTTGCTGTGTTATACATCTTTGTTTTTAGTTTTATTCTATCTCTAACTTCTCTTGTCAGCCACGGTTGCCTCCTACTCCCCTCAGAATCTTTCTTCCTTTTTGGAATGAAATGATCCTGCTTCTTCCGGATTATGCCCAGAAATTCCTGCCATTGCTGTTCCACTCTCATTCCTGCTAGGATCCCTTTCCAGTCTACCTTGGCCAGCTCCCCTCTCATGCCTTCATGCATCACTGACACTTCCGATTTAACGTTCTCCTTCTCAAATTGCAGATTAAAACGAATCATATTATGATCACTACCTCCAAGCGGTTCCTTTACCTCGAGTTCTCTCATCATATCTGGTTCGTTGGACAACACTAAATCCAGAATTGCCTTTTCTCTGGTCGGCTCCATTACAAGCTGCTCTAAGAATCCATCTCGGAGGCATTCTACAAACTCTCTTTCTTGGGGTCCTGAACCAACCTTTTTTTCCCAGTCTACCTGCATATTGAAATCCCCCATCACCACAGTGGCATTACCTTTGTTACATGCCAGTTTTAACTCCTGCTGCAACTTACACCCTACATCCGGGCTACTATTTGGGGGTCTGTAGAGAACACCAATTAGTGTCTTCTTGCCTTTACAATTCCTCAACTCAATCCACAGTGACTCTACCTCGTCAGTCCCTATGTCTTCCCTCGCAAGGGACTGAATTCCATCCCTCACCAGCAGAGCTACCCCCCCTCCTCTGCCCACCTGCCTGTCCTTTCTATAGGATATATAACCCTGAATATTGTTCCCAGGCCCAATCCTCCTGCAGCCACGTCTCAGTAACCCCCACAATGTCATATCTACCAACCTCTAACTGAGCCTCAAGCTCATCTACTTTACTTCTTATACTTCGCGCATTCATATACAATACTTTTAATTCCTTACGCAGCTCACCTTTCACATCGATCCCTATTACACTTGGCCATACTCTCCTATCCCTTTGTGAGCTTCCTTTCCCATTAATTCTGGGGTCATTAACCATCCCTTTACTCTCTTTCCCTTTAACTCTGACCTCGACTATCCCATTTGACACCCCCCCCCTTATTCAGTTTATAACCACCCGTTGTTGTTGTTTTGTTGTTGTTTGTTAACTAGTCAGCGGAAAGACAATAAACGATTACAATCGAGCCATTCACAGTGCACTGATACATGATAAAGGGAATGACGTTTAGTTCAAGATGAACCCAGTAAAGTCAGATCAAAGATAGTCGAGAGTTTCCAATAAGGTAGATATTAGTTCAGAACTGGAAGATAGACAAAAATGCTGGAGAAACTCAGCGGGTGAGGCAGCATCTATCGAGCGAAGGAATACGTGACGTTTTGGGTCGAGACCCTTCTTCAAACTGATGTGGGGGGGGTGGGGGGGGAGCGTGAAGAGGAAAGGAAGAGGCAGAGTCAGTAAGCTGTGGGAGAGCTGGGAAGGGGAAGGAGGGAGAAAGCCACCTCCAATGGGATCCCACCACTGGCCACATCTTCCCATCTCCTCCCCTTTCGGCTTTCCGCAGAGACCGCTCCCTCCGTAACTCCCTGGTCAATTCGTCCATTCCCACCCAAACCACCCCCTCCCCTGGTACTTTCCCTTGCAACCGCAGGAAATGCTACACTTGTCGCTTTACCTCCCCCCTCGACTCCATCCAAGGACCCAAGCAGTCTTTCAAGGAGAGGCAGAGGTTCACCTGCACCTCCTCAAACCTCATCTATTGCATCCGCCATTCTAGGTGTCAACTAGACATTGGTGAGACCAAGCGCAGGCTTGGCGATCGCTTCACCCAACACCTCCGCTCACTTCGCATTAACCAACCTGCTCTCCCGGTGGCTCAGCACTTCAACTCCCCCTCCCATTCCGAATCCAACCTTTCTGTCCTGAGCCTCCTCCATGGCCAGAGTGAGTCCCGCTGCAAATTGGAGGAGCTCCTCATATTTCGTTTCGGTAGTTTACACTCCAGCGGTATGAACATTGACCTCCAATTTCAGGTAGTCCTTGCTTTCTCCCTCCTTCCCTTACCCTTTCCAGCTCTTCCACAACCTACTGTCTCTGCCTCCTCCTTTCTTCTTGCCGCCCCGTCCCCCCCCCAACCCCCACAAAGGTCTGAAGAAGGGTCTCAACCCGAAACATCACCTATTCCTTCGCTTCATAGATGCTGCCTCACCCACTGAGTTTCTCCAGCATTTTTGTCTACCTTCGATTTTTCCAGCATCTGCAGTTCTTTCTTAAACAGTTCAGAACTGGTCTCTAATTGCGGCAGGATTGTTCAGTTGCTTGACAACAGCTTGGAAGAAACTGTCAATGGAATGTAAGTTGGTTTGTGTGATGGTTTGGGCTGCATCCACAATTCTCTACAATTTCTTGTGGTCTTGGATGGAGCTGTTCCCAAACTATGCTGTGATCCATCCTGATAAAATGCTTTCTAAAGCACATCTATAAAGGTTGGTGAAAGTTGTTAGGGACATGTTGAACTTCCAAAGGCTTTTAAGGCAATAGAGGTGTTGGTGTGCTTTCTTGGCCATTGCTTCAAAATGGGTGGTCCAGGAGAAGTTGTTGGTGATATTTACTCCTAGGAATTTGATGTTTTCAATCATCTTTACTTTGGCGCCGTCAATGAAAACCAGAGTATATGTACCCTTTCGCTTCCTGAAGTCGATCACTATGTCCTTAGTCTTGCTGACATTGAGAGAAAGGTTGATGTCGCGACACCAAGACATGAGGTTCTCAATCTCCTTCGTCTCATCATTATTTGATATCTGGCCCACAATGGTGGTGTGGTCTGCGAATTTGAAAATTGAATTGGATTTGAACAGGGCTGCGCAGTCGTGGGTGTTCAAGGAGTAAAGAAGGGGGCTGAGAACGCGTCCTTGCAGAGCACCAGTGTTGAGGATTATCGTGGAGGATGATTTGATCAGGAAGACAAGGAGGTTCAGTTGTCTCCACATAATCACTTTAACTACTTCTCCACCATTTCGCCTTGCCCTATCTTTAAACAGATTTGGATTTTTCACTCAAAGGAAGACAGCAAGATCTGATACACAGGTCAACAAGTAGTGTTTAATTAATTCTATTATTACGTATTTCAGAAAACTATTTTCCTGGACATTTTTAGACAGAACAACACTGTTCTTTTAAAGATACATTGCAAAAGTTTTTTTCGATCTCATTTTACCCGTGTAGTTAATATTCCGTAGACATCATGTTCATTTCAGAAGCAGATTAATCGTCTTTCCCCACCTTTGTACATGTGAATCTGTTAACTCTTCATCTAAATGAGAAGTTTAACAACCCATTATTCAACAGTAGCCGAAACATAGCCAGCATAAATATCTTACTGCAACAAAACTCAGCATTTTCCAAATTAATTTAATCTCACAGTAGAGTACATTTGATATGGATTCCAATTAAATATATAAAGCAGAAAGGGAAAGTAATTCAATTTTATCTTGTGGTTTTTACAACCTCATCTTTACAGCTAATGAAGTATTTTTGAAACATGGTCACTGTGGCGAAATGTAGCAGCCTTCTGGTGCACGCAGCGATCCCACGGACCCAGTCATCCTCAGAAAGCTAAAGGCTCTGTCCCACGGGTTTGCGGTCATTGGCGGTGAGGCGCGGCGTCGCTGGAAGAGGGGACCGCACGGCAACCACGAGAGCACCACACGGATGCTGCGCGGGGGCCGAGTGATCTCCGTATGGCCAGTTCCACGAGCTTGCGGCGTCGGGTGATGACGTCATCGCGCAACGCGACGCGCTACGCGATGACGTCTTTCGGATCGCGGGGCTGTGGCGGCGGCCGTGCCGCACACGTGCCTCACTGGCGGGGGCTGTGGCGGTGAAGGTTCGACTCATGGCGCTCGTGCCACACTGGCGGCAGCTGTAGCGGTGACCGTGCCGCACTCGTGCCTCACTGGCGGCGGCTGTGCGGTAGGAAAATATTTTTAGACATTGTTGACTTTTTGTGAGCACCGTGCAGTGTTGGGACCAACGCCGCATGGCCCCGGCAGTGTGCGTTTGACCGAACCCGCGGTCTCTGGCGGTCCACGAGCGGTAGATACTTCCTGTTTCACCGCCAATGACCGCAGACTCGTGAGACAGGCCTTTTAGGAACTCACTGGCATGTTTCCAATTACTTTTAAAAGTCCTTTAAAAGAGGGGGGGGGGGAGAGGGGACGGAGAAAGGGGAGAAGCAGGGAGAAGGAGTGGAGACAACTTTTAAGAAGCCAGAGATACATGGCTGTGAAGCTCGGCGGACATTTAACATTACCGGTCGGTTATCCTTGGTTCTGAAAATCCTACTGCTTACGTTTTTTCCCCCAATGAGCCAATGAAATTCACCGGTCAGCACAGGCTGCAACCTACGAGAACCTTAGAGAACATTCGACCTCCTGGCGACCCACCTACGGCACGAGAATTCTCGCTACTCTCCATGGCGGCTTAATTCTGGTCACCGCTAATTTTTCAACATATTGAAAAATTTGCGGCGACCATAATGAGGCCGCGACCAGTTCCCAGAATGCGGGAACTCCTCACGACCATGAAGGCGGCTCCCCGGCAACCACCCGCGACAATCTGGCGACCATGCGGCGACTGCATAGTCTCCTGCAGTCACCTAAAAAGTTGCCTAAGTGGGACAGGCCCATTAACAATTTCTACATTCAAATGTCATTAGAAACGGGAATAGTGCCGGAGGATTGGCGTACTGCGCATGTTGTTCCGTTGTTTAAAAAGGGTTCGAAGAGTAAACCTAGCAATTATAGACCTGTTAGTTTGACGTCAGTGGTGGGCAAATTAATGGAAAGGATACTTAAAGATAATATATATAAGCAACTGGATAAGCAGGGTCTGATTAGGAACAGTCAACATGGATTTGTGCCTGGAAGGTCATGCTTGACTAATCTTCTTGAATTTTTCGAAGAGGTTACTAGGGAAATTGATGAGGGTAAAGCAGTGGATGTTGTCTAGATGGACTTCAGTAAGGCCTTTGACAAGGTTCCTCATGGAAGGTTGGTTAAGAAGATTCAATTGTTGGGTATTAATGGTGGAGTAGCAAGATGGATTCAACAGTGGCTGAATGGGAGATGCCAGAGAGTAATGGTGGATGGCTGTTTGTCAGGTTGGAGGCCGGTGACTAGTGGGGTGCCTCAGGGGTCTGTGTTGGGTCCACTGTTGTTTGTCATGTACATCAATGATCTGGATGATGGTGTGGAAAATTGGATTAGTAAGTATGCAGATGATACTAAGATAGGTGGTGTTGTGGATAATTAAGTAGATTTTCAAAGTCTACAGAGAGATTAAGGCCATTTGGAAGAGTGGGCTGAAAGATGGCAGATGGAGTTTAATGCTGACAAATGTGAGGTGCTACATCTCGGCAGGACAAAGCAAAATAGGACGTACACGGTAAATGGTAGCGAATTGAGGAATGCAGTTGAACAGAGGGATCTAGGAATAACTGTGCATAGTTCCATGAAGGTGGAATGTCATGTAGATAGCGTGGTAAAGAAAGCTTTTGGTGTGCTGGCCTTTATAAATCAGAGCATTGAATATAGAAGTTGGGATGTAATGTTAAAATTGTACAAGACATTGGTGAGGCCAATTCTGGAGTATGAAGTACAATTTTGGTCGCCTAATTATAGGAATGATGTCAACAAAATAGAGAGAGTACAGAGGAGATTTACTAGAATGTTGCCTGGGTTTCAGCAACTAAGTTACAGAGAAAGGTTGAACAAGTTAGGTCTTTATTCTTTGGAGCGCAGAAGGTTAAGAGGGGACTTGATAGAGGTCTTTAAAATTATGAGCGGGTTAGACAGAGTGGACGTGGATAAGCTTTTCCCATTGAGAGTAGGGAAGATTCAAACAAGGGGACATGACTTGAGAATTAAGGGACAGAAGTTTAGGGGGAACATTAGGGGGAACTTCTTTACTCAGAGAGTGGTAGCTGTGTGGAATGAGCTTCCAGTGGAAGTGGTGGAGGCAGGTTCGATGTTATCCTTTAAAAATAGATTGGATGGGTATATGGACGGGAAAGGAATGGAGGGTTATGGTCTGAGTGCAGGTAGATGGGACTAGGGGGAAGTATTTATTTTTAATTAAAAAAAATAAATAAAAAAAAAATTTAAATGTTCGGCACGGACTTGAAGGGCCGAGATGGCCTGTTTCCGTGCTGTTATGGTTATATGGTTATATGGTTATACAGATGTACCATAGAAAACATATTGGGGTATATCACAGCTTGGTATGGCAACTGCTTTTTTTTTAGTTCAGAGATACAGCATAGAAACAGGCTCTTTGGCCCACCGAGTCTGCACCGACCAGCGATCCGCACATATTAACACTACCCTTGTATCCTACACACACTAGGGACAATTTACATTTATAGAAAGCCAATTAACCTACAGACCTGTACATCTTTGGAGTGTGGGAGGAAACTGAAGATCTCAGCGAAAACCCACATGGTCACGGGGAGAACGTACAAACTCCGTACAGACAGCACTCATAGTCAGGATCATAGACACATAGAAACAAAGAAACATAGAAAATAGGTGCAGGAGGAGGCCATTCGGCCCTTCGAGCCAGCACCGCCGTTCATTGTGATCATGGCTGATCGTCCCCAATCAATAACCCGCGCCTGCCTTCTCCCCATATCCCTTGATTTTACTAGTCCCTTAGAGCTCTACCTAACTCTCTCTTAAATCCATCCTGTGATTTGGCCTCCACTGCCCTCTGTGGCAGGGAATTCCACAAATTCACAACTCTCTGGGTGAAAACGTTTTTTCTCACCTCAGTTCTTTTTCTCACCTCAATGGCCTCCCCTTTATTCTTAGACTGTGGCCCCAGGTTCTGGACTCGCCCAACATTGGGAACATTTTTCCTGCATCTAGCTTGTCCAGTCCTTATATAATTTTATATGTTTCTATAAGATACCCCCTCATCCTACTAAACTCCAGTGAATACAAGCCTAGTCTTTTCAATCTTTCCTCATATGACCGTCCCGCCATCTCAGGGATCAATCTCATGAACCTACACTGCACTGCCTCAATCACAAGGATGTCCTTCCTCAAACCAAAACTCTACGCAATACTCCAGATGTGGTCTCACCAGAGCCCTATACAACTGCAGAAGAACCTCTCTACTCCTATACTGAAATCCTCTTGTTATGAAGACCAACATTCCATTAGCTTTCTTCACTGCCTGCTGTACCTGCACGCTAACTTTCGGTGACCGGTGTACAAGGACACCCAGGTCTCGCTGTACCTCCCACTTACCTAACCCCATTGAGATAATAATCTGCCCCCTTGTTTTTGTCACCAAAGTGGATAACCTCACATTTATCTATATTATACTGCCACGCATCAGCCCACTCACTCAACCTGTCCAGGTCACCCTGCAACATCCTAACATCCTCTTCACAGTTCACACTGCCACCCAGCTTTGTGTCATCTGCAAACTTGCTAGTGTTGCTCCTAATTCCCTCTTTCAAATCATGTATATATATGGTAAACAGTTGCGGCCCCAACACCGAGTCTTGCGGCACTCCACTCGCCACTGCCTGCCATTCTGAAAAGGACCCGTTCACTCCTATTCTTTGCTTCCTGTCTGCCAACCAATTTTCTATCCACGTCAACACTCTAGCCCCAATACCATGACCTCTAATTTTAGTCACCAGTCTCCCGTGCGGGACCTCATCAAAGGCTTTCTGAAAGTCTAGATACACTACATCCACTGGCTCCCCTTCATCCATTTTACTTGTCACATCCTCAAAAAATTCCAGAAGATTAGTCAAGCATGATTTCCCTTTCATAAATCCATGTTGACTTGGACTAATCCTTTTACTGCTATCCAAATGCCCCATTATTACTTCTTTAATAATTGACTCCAGCATCTTTCCCACCACTGAAGTCAGGCTAACTGGTCTGTAATTCCCCATTTTCTCTCTTGCTCCTTTCTTGAAAAGTGGGATAACATTAGCTATCCTCCAATCCACAGGAACTGATCCTGAATCTATTGAACATTGGAAAATTATCACCAATGCATCCACTATTTCTAGAGCCACCTCCCTGAGGACCCTGGGATGCAGTCCATCAGGCCCCGGGGATTTATCATCCTTCAGTCCCATTAGCCTACCCAAACTATTTCTCGCCCAATGAAATTTTTTTTCAGTTCCTCGACCCTCTTAAATCCTCTGTCCTCCAGTACTTCTGGGAGATTGTTTGTGTCTTCCTTAGTGAAGAGAGATCCGAAGTACCTGTTCAACTCTTCTGCCATTTCCTTGTTCCCCATAATAATCTCACCCGTGTCTGCCTTCAAGGGACCCACATCAAATCCGAGTGCCTGGCGCTGAAAGCGCTGTAAGGCAGCAACTCTACCACTGTGCCGCAGTGCTCAATGCATTATTGCACACAATTAGTTGTAGTTTCAGTTTGAGTTTGAGATTAGTTTATTATCAAGTGGACTGAGGTACAGTGAAATGCTTTTGTGGCATGGTAACCAATCAGCAGAAAGCTGATACATGATTAGAATCGAGCCATCCGCAGTGTACAAATACATGATAAAGGAAATAACATGAATAACGTTTAGTGCAAGATCAAGTCCGGTAAAGCACTGCTCTCTGGTTGTGGTTGGATTATTTAGTTGCCTGATAACAGCTGGGAAGAAACTGTCCCTGAATCTGGTGGTGTGCGTTTTTACACTTCTATATTTTGTGCCCAATCGGAGAGGGGGGAAGAGGGAGTGGCCTGGATGCGGCTAGTCCTTGATTATGCTGCTGGTCTTGCCGTGGCAGCGTGAGGTATTAATGGTGTCAATATTTGTATGATGGTCTGGGGTGCGTCGACAATTTTCTGCAATTTCTTGCTGTCTTGGATGGAGCCGTTCCCAACCCAATCTGTGATGCATCCTGATAAAATGTTTTCTATAGCGCATCTGTAGAAGTTGGTGAGAGTTGTAAGGGACATGCTTGGCTTCCTAAGCCTTCTAAGGAAGTAGAGGCATTGATGTGCTTTCTTGGTCGTTACTTCAATATGGATGGTCCAGGAGAAGTTGTTGGTGATATTGACTCCTCGAATTTGAAGTATTCAACCATCTCTACTTCGGCGGCGTCAATGCAAGCTGGAGCATGTGTACCACTTCACTTCCCGAAGTCGATCACTATCTCCTTTGTCTTGCAGACATTGAGACAAAGGTTGTTTGTCCCGAAACCAGGACACAAAGTTCTCAATCTCCTTCCTGTACTCCGTATCATCATTATTTGATATCCGGCCGACAATGGTGGTGTCGTCTGCAAATTTGAAACTGGAATTAGATTTGTCAAGTCAAGTGAGTTTATTGTCATGTGTCCCTGGTAGGACAATTAAATTCTTGCTTTGCTTGAGCACAACAGAACATAGTAGGCATTTACTACAAGGCATTCTATAAATCTATACACAATGGTCAATATATTGATAAAGTGCAAATAACAGTATTGGCTAGTAAAGTTCAGTGTTATGTCCGAGCCAGGTTTAATAGCCTGATGGCTGTGGGGAAGTAGCTGTTCCTGAACCTGGTCGTTGCAGTCTTCAGGCTCCTGTACCTTCTACCTGAAGGTAGTAGGGAGATGAGTGTGTGGCCAGGATGGTGTGGGTCCTTGATGATGCTGCCAGCCTTTTTGAGGCAGCGACTGTGGTAGATCCCCTCGATGGAAGGGAGGTCAGAGCCGATGATGGACTGGGCAGTGTTTACTCCTTTTTGTAGTCTTTTCCTCTCCAGGGCACTCAAGTTGCCGAACCAAGCCACGATGCAACCGGTCAGCATGCTCTCTACTGTGCACCTGTAGAAGTTAGAGAGAGTCCTCCTTGACAAACCGACTCTCCGTAATCTTCTCAGGAAGTAGAGGCGCTGATGTGCTTTCTTAATAATGGCATCATTGTTCTCGGACCAGGAAAGATCTTCAGAGATGTGCACGCCCAGGAATTTGAAGCTCTTGACCCTTTCAACCATCGACCCGTTGATATAAACGGGACTGTGGGTCCCCATCCTACTCCTTCCAAAGTCCATAATCAGTTCCTTGGTTTTGCTGGTGTTAAGGGCCAGGTTGTTGTGCTGGCACCATATGGACAGTTGCTCGATCTCTCTTCTATACTCTGACTCATCCCCATCAGTGATACGTCCCACAACAGTGGTGTCATCAGCGAACTTGATGATGGAGTTCGCACTATGTCTGGCTACGCAGTCATGAGTATAGAGTGAGTACAGCAGGGGACTGAGCACGCAGCCTTGAGGTGCTCCCGTGCTAATTGTTATCGAGTCTGACACATTTCCACCAATACGAACAGACTGTGGTCTTAGAGTGAGGAAGTCGAGGATCCAATTGCAGAGGGATGCACAGAGACCCAGTTCTGCGAGTTTGGTAACCAGGTTGGAGGGGATGATTGTGTTAAATGCCGAGCTGTAATCGATGAATAACAGCCTGACATATGAGTTTTTGTTGTCCAAGTGGTCCAGAGCGGAGTGGAGGGCCAGCGAGATCGCATCCACCGTTGATCTGTTGTGGCGGTAAGCGAACTGCAGTGGGTCCAGGTTTTTGTCGAGGTAGGAGTTGATCTGCGTCATGATCAACCTCTCAAAGCACTTCATCACAGGCGTTAGTGCCACAGGTCGATAGTCATTGAGGCACGTTACCTTACTCTTCTTGGGCACTGGTATAATTGATGCCCTTTTGAAGCAGGTGGGGATCTCAGACCTCAGAAGTGAGAGGTCTGTAAAAACTCCAGCCAGTTGGTCCGCACAGGTTTTTAGAACGCGACCAGGTATACCATCAGGTCCAGGCGCTTTTCGAGGGTTCACCCCTCTGAAGGATTTCCTGACGTCGGCCTCTGTGACTGAGACTGAAATACCATCACAGCGAATGGGGGCTCGGCAAGGCACATCGGTGTTCTCCCTATCAAAGCGTGCGTAAAACGCATTGAGCTCATCAGGGAGTGATGTTTCGCCAACATTCGAGCTGCCTCCTGATTTCGCCTTGTAAGAGGTGATTGCATTCAGGCCCTGCCACAGCCGCCGAACATCAGTCTCTTCTTCCAGTTTGGAGCAGAAGTTCCTTTTGGCCTTTTTGATGGCCTTACCAAGGTCGTATCTGGACTCCTTGTAGGCCACTGTATCATCAGACATGAATGCCCGGTGTCTGGACTTCAGAAGAGTGCGGATCTCAAAGTTCATCCAAGGTTTCTGTTTGGGAAACGCTCGGAAGGTTTTGGTGGGGATGCAGTCATCCACACACTTCTTAATGAAGTCTGTAACGACTGTGGCGTATTCGTTCAGGTCCGTTGCAGAGTCCTTGAACATTGCCCAGTCTACAGACTCCAAACAGTCCTGGAGTTGTTCCTCTGCCCCCCCCCCCCCCCCCGACCAGCTCTGTACTGTCCTCACCTCTGGGGGTGCGCTCTTTAATTGCTGCCTGTAGGCAGGAAGAAGCAGGACCGCAGTATGGTCGGATTTACCGAAGTGAGGGCGAGGGATAGAGCGATAGGCATTCTTGATGGTGGTGTAGCAGTGGTCGAGGGTGTTTGATCCTCTGGTGCAGCAGGAGACATGTTGGTGGAAGTTAGGGAGTGATTTCTTTAGGTTTGCCTTATTGAAGTCCCCGGCTATGGTGGTAAACGCCTCGGGGTAAGACGTCTGGTGTTTGTTGACCACGGCGTGCAGCTCCTCCAGTGCCAGACGGATGTCTGCCTGGGGTGGGATGTAGACCGCGGTCAGGATGATGGAGGTGAATTCCCTCGGAAGGTAGAAGGGACGACACCTCACCGCCAGATGTTCGAGGTGTGGAGAGCAGGAGTTGGACAGGACTGCCACGTCTGAGCACCACGCAGAGTTGACCATGAGGCAGACGCCCCCACCTCTCCCTTTCCCAGATGCCAGTGTACGGTCCATACGATGGATGGAGAACCCTTCAGGCTGGACCGCTGAATCTGGGGAGCTGGGGGTGAGCCATGTCTCTGTGAAACAGAACACAGAGCATTCCCTCAGCTCCCTTTGATAAAGCAGTCTTGCCCTTAAGTCCTCCACTTTATTTTCAAGGGACTGTACGTTGGCCAGTAGGATAGTAGGGAGAGGGGTTCGAAGTCCCCAGCGCTTCAGTCTGACCTGAAGTCCTGCCCGTCGGCCACGTTTCCGGACACAATGGAGGCTTCCCCTTTGTTTCCAGGTGCTGAGTTTCCTGTACCTGCTGTTTCTGCGGACCTGCGCTGGAACGGGGATTCCTTCACAGACGGCAGCTCCAGCTCCGTAACGAACGGGGGTACCTTCAAAGTCGGCAGCTCCAGCTCCATTGTTCCTGGGAGATCCGGCCCGTTGGCTCTGGAGGTCATCCCGGGGTTCCCAGGTACAGTACCTGGGATCCTCAGTCGGGTCGGGAGTCCTGCAGCCAGCGTGGGAAAGTTTAAAGTCCAGGGCTCCCGCAGCTGCGGGAGATCGCGAAATTGCCAGCGCTTTCAGCTGCCCAAGCAGCTTGTCTGAAACGGCACCGATTACTGCCGTTTCCCTGATGCAGGTGAGTTGATAGAAGTTGTAGGTGAACCTTTTCTGTTCTGGTGCTCCGCAAAAGTCGGCGCAGGCAGGCGCCATCTTGGGTCGAGGGCGTCTAATAAATCTTCTAGGGATTTATTCGTGGCTGCGCAGTCGTGGGTGTACAAGGAGTAAAGAAGGGGGCTGAGAACGCATCCTTGCAGAGCACTGGTGTTGAATATTATCATGGAGGATGATTTGTCCCAACTCCTCACTGATTGGGGTCTGTTGATCAGGAAGTCGAGGATCCAGTTGCAGAGATGAATTAATAATTTATTGATAACTCACAGTGAAATTCTTTGTTTTGCATACCCAAGGTATGCAAAAGTATCTCACGCTGGGTTCTCCTTTGTTCTCCCCCCACCCTGCCCCCCTCCTGGTGGTCCCCCCTCGTTGGGTCCTCCTTTGTACTCCCACACCCTCATGGTGGTCTCCCCACGCTGGGTCATTTTTGTTCCCGGCAGTGCATCCTCTGGCTCCCATGCGGCCCGTCCTCGACCGCCGGTGCCCTCAACAACCACCAAGCCGACCTCCTCGGCGAACGCCGCCCAGTCCACTCCTGTCTCCTCTGCTCCATCGATCCAGGCCCCCGGGCTCCACCGCCGTGCGCGTTCGGCCGCCTCCGTTCCCGTCCGACTCCTCCGTTCCCATCCAGCCTTTCGACGGAGCCTCTGGTGGTTCCCGGCGAACAAACTCCAGGCAGGTTCAACCATCCACTGAGCCTTCAGGACCTTTTGGGTGGCATATTCTTCCTTTCTCCCCATCTGCTTAAAAAACCCTCACCATCATTCCAGTGCCAAAGAAAATAAAGATACTATGCCTTGATGAATGAATGAATGAATGAATGAATGAATGAATGAATGAATGAATTAATAAATGAATGAATGAATGAATGAATGAAGTTGAGTGCTGACTCCAAGTCCCGCGAGTTTGGTAATGGCAATAAAATGGACAAGGGAGAGCCAGTGGATGTAGTGTACCTGGACTTTCAGAAAGCATTTGATAAGGTCCCACATAAGAGATTAGTGGGCAAAATTAGGGCACATGGTATTGGGGGTAGAGTGCTGACATGGATAGAGAAGTGGTTGGCAGACAGGAAACAAAGAGTAGGGATTAACGGGTCCCTTTCAGAATGGCAGGCAGTGACTAGTGGGGTACCGCAAGGCTCGATGCTGGGATCGCAGCTATTTACAATATACATCAATGATTTGGATGAAGGGATTCAAAGTAACATTAGCAAATTTGCAGATGACACAAAGCTGGGTGGCAGTGTGAACTGTGAGGAGGATGCTATGAGAATGCAGGGTGACTTGGACAGGTTGGGGGAGTGGGCAGATGCATGGCAGATGAAGTTTAATGTGGATAAATGTGAGGTTATCCACTTTGGTAGCAAAAACAGGGAGGCAGATTACTATCTAAATGGCGTCAAGTTGGGAAAAGGGGAAGTACAATGGGATCTGGGGGTCCTTGTACATCAGTCTATGAAAGTAAGCATGCAGGTACAGCAGGCAGTGAAGAAAGCGAATGGCATGTTGGCCTTTATAACAAGAGGAATTGAATATAGGAGCAAAGAGGTCCTTCTGCAGTTGTACAGAGCCCTAGTGAGACCACACCTGGTGTATTGTGTGCAATTTTAGTCCCCTAATTTGAGGAAGGACATTCTTGCCATTGAGGGGGTGCAGCATAGGTTTACAAGGTTAATTCCCGTGATGGGGAGACTGTCATATGTTGAGAGAATAGAGCAGCTGGTCTTGTGCCCTCTGGAGTTTAGAAGGATGAGAGGGGATCTCATTGAAACATATAAGATTGTTAAGGATTTGGACACGCTAAAGGCAGGAAACATGTTCCCGATGTTGGAGGAGTCCAGAACCAGGGGCCACAGTTTAAGAATTAGGAGTAAGCCATTTAGAACAGAGACGAGGAAACACTTTTTCTCACACAGTGGTGAGTCTGTGGAATTCTCTGCCTCAGAGGGCGGTGGAGGCTGGTTCTCTGGATGCTTTCAAGAGAGAGCTAGATAGGGCTCTTAAAAATAGCGGAGTCAGGGGATATGGGGAGAAGACAGGAACGGGGTACTGATTGAGGATGATCAGCCATGATCACATTGAATGCTGGCTCGAAGGGCCGAATGGCCTGCTCCTGCACGTATTACCTATTGTCTATTGTCTATTGACCTTGGATGGGATAATGTTGTTAAATGCAGAGCTGGAGTCTATGAATATGAGTCTGACGTTGCGGAGGAGATGTGGATGTAGCTCAGTCCATCACACAAATACGCCTCCCCAACGACTTCATCTACACCACGCTGCAATAGAAAAGAGCCAACATAATCAAGGACCACACACACCCCCCCATAATTCTGTCTTCTCCCCTCTCCCGTTGAACCCAAGATAAAAAAGCTTGAAACCATATTCAGGCCAGGTTCAGAATCAGCTTCTTCCTTGCTGATAGAGACACAAGATACTACAAGTGTTGGGATCTTGAGCCAAACAGAAAGTGCTGGGAGGACTGACCTGTTGAGTTCCTCCAGCATTTTGTGTTTAGCTCCTTCTTCCCACTGTTATCCGACTCATTAAAATGACCTGCCATAAACCAAGGATGTATCCCAATATCTTCCAGTATACTCTGTCGCAGCCATGCACTTTATTTAATTGGCACTTTCTCTGCATCTGTAACATTGTATTCTGTAGTCTGCTTCCCTGTTTTTCCCACTTCATGTTGTACGTGATTTGCCTGAAAAAATCACAAAAGTAACGGGTGGCATGGTGGCGCAGCGGTAGAGTTGCTGCCTCACAGCACTTGCACTGGAGACACGGGTTTGATCTCGACTACGGGTGCTATCTGTACGGGGTTTGTACATTTTCCTCGTGACCGCGTGGGTTTTCCCTGAGATCTTCGGTTTCCTCCCCACACTCCAAAGACGTCCAGGTTTTGTAGGTAAATTGGCTTGGTAAATGTACAGTAAAAATGATCCCTAGTGTGTGTAGGGTAGTGTTAATATGCGGGGATCACTGGTCGGCTCAGACTCGGTGGGCCGAAGTGAACAAAAGCAGTCGGTGAAGGTTGTTTTCGGACTGGAAGCCTGTAACCAGTGGTGGGCATCATTAATACATTGCATTTGATATTAAAGTGTGTGGTATTGAAGATAGTTATCAAATGTCACAGCAGGATCGATCACCCTGAGTGGGGGCGCCATCGAGTGTGGCAGCCTCGCCAGCAGCTGTCCGTCCTTTCACCCTTTTTGTTGTTTTGAGTCTGTCTAAAAGTGTGTCTTTGGAGGTCTTTTAGTCTTTTTTATGTGGGGGGCGGGCGGGGGGGGAAGGGGAAAACCGTTTCCCAGTCACTACCTGGTCGAGGATGGGTCTTTTCTCTGAGCCGCATCTTCACCCCCCCCCTCGCGGCCTACCATCTGGATTAGATGGCCATCTGGAGACCGGCCAGAGATTCAGCAGCGGCGCAGCACTGAATTCCATCGCGGAGCGGGCGATTCCTTACTGGGTATCGCCGTGTTGGAGCTCCGGAGGGCCTGCCGACTTTAACACCGTGGAGTTGTGGTCTGCGGAGCTTCCAGCCGCGGGTGGCGCTGACTTTAACATCGCGGAGGCCTGGGATCTTTCACCGAGGATCGCCAGTGTTGCAGCTCCGCCCAGCTCGGCCTGTGGACTTCGGGAGCCCAGGTCTCCGGCAAGATGTGGCCGATTCGGAACTCCAAGCTGCTAAGAGTGTTCTTCCGTTCCGACGCCGGTGTTTCGATCATCCCGGCGAGAGGGCTTGAAACATAGGTCCGCCGTTGCGGGCAAATGCGGAGGGCTCAAAGAGGCCCCGACCACGGATGAACAAGAGGAAGATGTCTGAACTTTATTGCCTTCCTTCACAGTGGGAAACATTGATTCCGCTGTGGAGGATGTTCATGTTAAATTCTATAGACAATAGACAACAGACAATAGGTGCAGGAGGAGGCCATTCGACCCTTCGAGCCAGCACCGCCATTCAATGTGATCATGGCTGATATAGTGTTGTGTTCTTTTTATTTTATTTTCTGCAAGGTAACTCAAATTTCACTGCACCAATTGGTGTATGTGACAATAAATGTAACTTGAACTTGAACTAGATACACATAATCAAGGATTTATTCCTAAATTTGCAATTTAACTGGGAGAGTTGAAGCAGCTCCAAGAAAGCCAGAAACTATCTAGAGCTCATGTGGCTAATCTAAGCTGGACCTCTGATCTCCTTGCCAATGTTAATTTCATCAATGCAAACATTTTTCCTTCACTCTGGAAGTCCTGTGAAAAAGATTCTGACGGTTTCCCCTATCTATGCCTCTGATAATTTTATATACTTCTATCAGGTCCCTCCGCAACCTCCAGGATTCCAGAGAAAACAATCCACTTCTCTCCTTGTATCACCTTTTTTGAGAAGCTTTTTACTGTTATGTAGGGCAATTTTTTTTCCTTCAATAAAAGGGATGGATAAGTTTTAAATAAGGTGATAAGAAATAAGGTCATACAGTCTTACTGGACGGAAACAGACCCGTTGGCCCAACCTGCACATGCCGGCCAATACGCTCCAATGACATTAGTCCCATCAGCCTGAGTTTGGTCCATGTCCCTCTAAAACCTTCCTATCCATGTACCTGTACAAATGAATTTTAAATGTTATGGTTTCTACCCCAACTACCTTCTCCAGCAGTTCATTCCATATACCCACTATTTGTGTGAAAGATTTGCCCCTCAGATTCCTTATTAAATCTTCCCCTCTCACCTTGAACCTAGGACTTAGAAACATAGAAACATAGAAAATAGGTGCAGGAGGAGGCCATTCGGCCCTTCGAGCCAGCACCGCCATTCATTGTGATCATGGCTGATCATCCCCAATCAATAACCCGTGCCTGCCTTCTCCCCAAATCCCTTGATTCCACTAGCCCCTAGAGCTCTATCTAACTCTCTCTTAAATCCATCCAATGATTTGGCCTCCACTGTCTGTGGCAGGGAATTCCACAAATTCACAACTCTCTGGGTGAAAACGTTTTTTCTCAGCTCAGTCTTAAATGGCCTCCCCTTTATTCTAAGACTGTGGGCCCTGGTTCTGGACTCGCCCAACATTGGGAACATTTTGCCTGCATCTAGCTTGTCCAGTCTTTTTATAATTTTATATGTTTCCATAAGATCCCCCCTTCTGGTTCTTGATTCCCCTCCTCTGGGAAAGAGACTCTGTATATTTATCCTATCTATTCCCTTCGAGATCAAATACACCAACCTCTCCTATATAGCTCAATCCCTCAAGTCCTGACAACACCCTCGTGAATTTTCTCTGCACTCTCTGCAGTTTCACAATATCTTTCCTAAAGCAGGGTGATCAAATCTGAACACAATACTCCAGCAGTGGCCTCACCAGCACTTTGTACAGTTGTAACATAAGTCACTTCTCAACATCTATACTCTAAACCCTGACTGGTGAAGGCCAATGTGCTGAAAGCCTTCTTGACCACCTTTTCTATCTGTGACACCAGGGTGATGCATTGATGAGATATTAGCTAAAGGGGAAATGGTGGAAAGAAGTATATTGTGTTCTCCGGAATGCTAGAGGTTGCGGGGAGACCTGATAGAAGTGTATAAAATGATGAGAGGCATAGGTAGGATAAACTGTCAGAGTTGTTTTCCCTGAATGGAAATATCAAATACGAGAGGATGTAGCTTGATGGTGAGAGGAACGTAATATAAAGGCATGGTGCGGGCAACGTTTCTTACACAGAGGGCGGTAGGTGCCTGGAACGCGCTGACAGTGTGATGTTTGAAGCAGATATATTACTGACATTTAAAAGACTTTTGGATAGGCATAAGACATGAGGGGAATGGAGGGATATGGGTTACGTGCAGGTAGATAAGTGATGTTCTTTGCATCATGTTTGGCACAGACATTGTGGGCCAAAATACTTGATCTTGCGCTGTACCGTTCCACAGTATGTTCTAACAGGGATGCGTACATTCGGTTCATGCCATTAAGGATTAATTTCTACCATCATATAATATTTTACACCCATAAACATCAGAAGAGATTGAGAGCGCAGGACTCCTTCAACACTGCTGGAGGATTCACCCTTAATACTGTACACGTCTGTGGACCAGAGCTTGAACTCAGAAGTTTCTCTCTCAGATGTACTGTATATATGCTACCATTGAGCCAAAACTAATTGCAAATCTACATGTACAAAATGAAAGCACTATATCTGAAACAAAGCAAAAACTTGTTATGAATTCACAGAGTGATAAGGCATGTAAACAGGCCCTTCACCTCGCATTGAGTCCATGCTGACCACCAAGCAACAATTTGTGCCATTATTTATTCTCGAAATATCCGCATTGACTATCCTCAGGTTCTACCTCTCCCCTGAAAACTAAGGGCAACAATTAACCTAGCAACCTGCAAGTCTGTGGGATGTGGGTGGAAACTAGAGCCCTGTAGAAACCGACAAGGTGAGAGGGAAAACATGCAAACTCCACACAGAGAGCACCCGATGTTTGGATGGAAACTGGCACTGAGAGGCTAGGGCAGTTCACTTTCACCTATTTATGGATCACTGTTCCCATTCACAGGACGCGCTCTGCAGCAAAGTGATAACTTCTGACGTGTAGGAAAGAACTGTAGATGCTGGTTTAAGTCAAAGATAGACACAACATGCTGGAGTAACTCAGCGGGACAGGCGGCATCTCTGGAGAGAAGGAATGGGTGACGTTTTGTCACCCATTCCTTCTCTCCAGAGCTGCTGCCTGTCCCGCTGAGTTACTCCAGCATGTTGTGTCTATCTTCTGAAGTGCAACCTGATGGGAAAATATGGCAACTCATTGGAATGTAATAAGGATAAAGACTAGGGGTGGTGGAGGCAGATATGATAGTGGCGTTTAAGAGGCTTTTAGATAGGCACATGGAAGGGCTAGGAATAGAGGGATATGGATTATGTATCTTTATTCTCTCACCTTAAATTTGGATCTTGATTTCCCTAGAATGGGTAAACAACTGTTGATCTAACCTATCTATTCCCCTCATGACCCTAAACACCTCTATAAGATCACCCCCCCTGCACTCCAAAGAATCGAGTCCTAGCCTGCCCAACTTCTCCCTGTAGCTCAGGTCCTTAAGTCCTGGCGATATTCATGTAAATCTCCACTGTACTCTTTCCATCTTAACACCATCTTTCCTATTACAGAATGACCAAAATGAAACAGAGTACTCCAAATGTAGCCTCACCCACATCTTGTACAACAGTAATGTAACATCCCAAATTCTACACTCAATATTCTGACTGAAGAAGGCCAGTGTTGACCACCCTATCCACCTGTGATGCCGCTTTCAAGGGACCATGTACCTGCACTCCTAGATCCGCAGCCTTAGACTTCAATGATACAGCATGAAAATCGCCCTTTCACCTACTGAGTCCGCATCAACCTGCGATAACCCTGTACAGTAGCACAATCCTACTCACTAGATTTACACTGGCTAATTAATCTGCACACCGGTACATCTTTGAAGTGTGGGAGGAAACCCAATCACCCGAAGAAAGTAAGAACTCCATAAAAACAGCATCAAATCCGGGTCACTTGCACTGTCAGGCAGCAACTCTACCATTGTGCCACTGGGCCACCCTAAGGAGGTCTACTTCATTCCCCAGAACCCTGCCATTCTCTGTGTAGGTTTCACAATGCAACACCTCGCACATTAAACCGTTAAACTCCATTAACCATTCCATAATCTCTGTAAAATCAGATTGCATGGAATCCAGGGAGAGCGAGCTGACTGGATAGAAAATTGGCTTCATGGAAGGATGCAGAGGTAGAAGGTTGTTTTTCAGATTGGAGGCCTGTGACAAGTGGTATACCTCAGGGATCGGTTGTTGGGAAACTGAACCTGGAGGTCACTGTTTTCAGACTCCTGTACCTTCTTCCTGATGGCAGGAATGAAATGCGAGTGTGGCCAGGGTGGTGAAGGTCCTCCTGAAGATTCCTTCGATGGTTTGAAGGTCAGTACCTGTGATGGGCCGGGCAGATTCCACCACTTTTTTGCAATCACCTTTATTTCTGGGTATTCAAGTTGCCGAACCAGGTGGTGATGCAACCAGTCAATATGCTCTCCACTGTACACCTGTGGAGGTTCAAAAGTGTATTGGTCAACTTGCTGAATCTCCTCAAGCTTCTAAGGAAGTAGAGGCGTTGATGGGCTTTCATTATGATTGCATCAATGTGCTAAGATCTTCACAGATATGCATGCCCTGAAACTTGAAGTTGTCTCTCTCCCAACACAGAACCATCGGTGATGACAAGTCCATGGAGACTTGGTCTTCCTCTTCTACATTCCACACTCAGCTCCTTGGTCTTACGCAAGGTTGTTGTTCTGGCACCATTCCATTTGATGACCGAATCTCCCTCCTCATTATGGTAACTCATCATTACTGTAATTCATCCAACAGCAGTGGTGTTGTCTGCGAATTTAAAGATGAGTTGGAACTGTATCCGCTGCCATATCATGGGTACAGAGTGAGTCGAGATGGGGACTGAGCACACTGCCTTGAGGGGCCCATGTGTTGCTGCTTGTCGAGGAGGAAGCATTTTGCCAATTGACACCGATTATTGTCTGTTGATGAGGAAGTCGAGGATTCAGATGCAAAGGGATGTGCAGAGACCCAGTTTCCTGAGCTTGGTAGTGGGTATTGAGGAGATGATAGTATTGAATGCTGAGCTGTAGTCGATGAACAACAGCCTGACGTTTATATGTTCTTATTGTCAAAGTGGTCCAGTGTAGAGTGGAGAGCCAGCGAGCACATCCCTCATTGATCTGTTGTGACGGTAGGCAAATTATAGTGGGTCTAGGTTCAAGGTTTGAAGGTTTCAAGGTCAGTTTATTGTCACACGTACCAATTAAGGTACAATGACATTTGAGTTACACACCACCACATAAAGGTTAACATAAACATCCATCACAGTGGATTCCACATTCCTCACTGTGATGGAAGGCAATATTGTACAAACTTCTTCCTCTTTGTTCTCCCCCGGTCTGGGCAGTCAAACCATCCGCAGTCGGGGCGATCAAATCCCCCGCAGCCGACGACCGTAGGCCCCGTTGGGGTGATCGAAACTCCCGCGTTAGGGTGGTTCTTACTGGATCAGCGGAGCAAAGGGGACTTTATCCAAGTGGACAACATCCACTGCACTACCCTCCTCATCACCTTGTGTAGAAAGGAACTACAGATGCTGGGTTTACACTGAAGATTGACACAAAATGGAATGGAATGGAATGCTATTTATTGTCATTCAAACCTAGGTTTGAACGAAATATCATTTACTACAGTTTTTTACATTACAAAAAAAACCAAGACCCACACTTAACACAGTTTACATAAACATCCATCACAGTGAATCTCCAACACCTCCTCACTGTGATGGAAGGCAAAGTCTTATCTCTTCCCTTTGTTCTCCTCGACGGTCCAGCAGT
>CM075990.1:649443-729618 GCA_038087875.1 Malacoraja senta | reverse complement strand
TGGTTGGGCAGGGCAAAACGTTATCAGCATGGACTTCAAGCTGATTACATTCAATTGACAAAAAATAGGAATGACTGAGTCCCCTTAGGCTGGAGTGGAGTACTGCATCAACAGTTTGGCTGAAGGGACTAAATTCTGATCTTCCAAGTTCAGTGATAACACAGAACTAAATGGGAAAATAAGTGGTGCTGATAAAGCAAAGAGGCTTGCAGCAGATGTAGCCCGGCTGAGTGCAAACCTCTCCACACTGCAGATAGACTGCTATGTGGAGACATCAAGCACACCCCATTTAGTAACAAAACTGAAATACTCAGCACCTTTCAAATTGTTTTAGTTTAGTTTAGAGATACAGAACGGAAACAGGCCCTTTGGCCCACCGAGTCCGCACTGACCAGCGATCCCCGCACACTAACGCTATCCATCACATGCTAGGGATCATTTACACTTATACCAGGTGTACATACTGTAGATTGGTTATTTCCTACTAACCAATTGTAGCGCTTGTTAGTAGTTGCTCCACCTAATATGTGATTTATATTACCAAGAGCTTGCTTACGTAATTCAGTCTGAGTATCTGCTAGTTACTGTAATGTCCTGCAGACCAATGCTGTAAGTGAACTTTAATAAACATGTGTTGTATCTCGGCGTGTGTACGACTCGACTCATTACATGGTGTCAAGAAGTGAGTCTTACCTACTCCGTTCACGTTTATCGGGTTTTGTTTTTTATATTTATGTGCCTGTTATCTCTATCATGGCAATCTCGTCTCGCCGTCCTAGTCCTCTGATCTTTGACTCTGACGGCTGAACGCTGGCACCTTTTCTAGCACGACTAGATTCACTGCGTTCGCATCGTTCATCGTAACGATCCTCCAGATGTACGTGCTTCTGTGTTGCTAAACCTGGCTGGTCCTGAGGCAATGAAACGTGCGGACAGTTTTACATTTGAGCCTGCTGTTTTAGACCCAAACAGGCAGATTCAAGTGGCTGCAGAAACGATTGATGACCCTGCTGTCCTACTTGCAAAGTTTAGACAGTTGTGTGACCTCCGCTCGAACTATATTATCGGATGCCACACCAGCAGAAGCAGCCCTTACTGCCGCACCCAGTTCCTCCTCTACCATGGTCCACGGTAGCCACCGACATATTCGAATGGCATGGGAAACACTATCTGGTTCTTGTCGACTTATTCGGGCTGGTTTGACATTGATCTACTCCAAACCATCACATCTGAAGCAGTTATCCAGAAATTGCGACACCATTTCTCCGTGCACGGCTTCCCTGCACGCCTTCTATCCGACAACGGCAGTCAGTGCACTAGCCAGCTTTTCAAAAACTTTGCACAACGATGGGACTTTCGACATATCACCAGCAGCCCTGAGTTCCCGCAGTCCAACAGACTAGCCGGACGAGCTGTCCGATGCGCAAAACAACTAATGGAGCATTCTTACCTTGATAAATCTGCCGTCTACCTGGACCTGCTCAATTTAAGGAACATTGCCAGGGATCCCATACTGGGTTCCCCAGCCCAACGTCTGATGTCTCGCCAAACCCGTGCTGCCCTGCCTGTACCCCAGCAGCTTTTGCAGCCACAGGTTCGTTCTCCGCCCGTTGTCCAGAAACAACTACAATTCAAGTGGATGCACAAAAACGTTTTTTCGACAAGTCCAGTAAGCCACTTAAACCTCGCTCCAGTGGACTGGTTGTTCGCCTTCAGACTAACAAGGGCTATGGCCGACTGGGTCACATCCACAGCCCTGCCAAAGAACCCTGCTCTTACCTGGTTAACAAGGACGGGGCCATTTACAGACGCAACCGTCGACATCTCCTTCCAGTGAAGGAACCGCGTCCTGTGACTCCGCATCCAGAGGTTTTAGCGTTTTGTACACCCTCCCACTACCGGACCGGCTGCTCCACTATCATGGATAAATGAAGTTGTATTGTATTGTATCATCCCATAATTGTACTGGCTTCTACTAATTCTTCTAGCAGCCTGTTCCATATATCCCACCACTCTCTGTCTGCAATATTTACCTGTCAGTTCGAGCAGCACAGTGGTTCTTCAGGGCACCAAAGGCATGGGTTCGATCCTGACCTCAGGTGTTGTCTGCGTGGAGTTTGCCCATTCTCCCTAAGATCATATGGGTTTCATCTGGATGCTCCAGTTTCCTCCCAGATTCCAAACAAAAACACAAGAGATTTTATAGGTTAATTGGCCTCTGTAAATTGCCCCTAATGTGTAGGGAATCGATGCAAAAATGGATAACATAGAACTAGTGTGACGGGTGATTGATGGTCAGCATGGGCTTGATGGGCCGAAGGGGAAACGGGCCCTTCGGCCCATCAAGCCCACGCTGACCAAGCTGCATTTTCATCAATCATTTCAAATCCATCAACCCTGTTAAATCTTTTCCATCTCACTTTAAACCTTTGGTCTACTGTTTTAGGCAGCCTACACTGAGAGAAAGATTGTGACAATCCATATGATCTATTAGCGATGTTACAAAACTTACATTCAGCGGCGCTGCAGTCCTGCCACTGGCCGTGTGCGCGATTTTGGTGCCTTTGAGGGGGGGGGGGCGGGATTAAAATCCAGTTTTCTACCACCTGTCCGAGGCCGATTTCCTCAGGCTGCTAGCTGCTGCAGAAAAATCGTTCCGACTTCCATTCCCATTTTTTAATTTTTTAATCGCGTGACAATTTCATAATTATATTAAAATAAAAAGCGACTTTTAATGCCGTCAACGCTACAACGTGACAGATCTTAGTACGGGACAAAACACGGTGTAAGTCGTTTATTTTACATATAAACTTGCTCTTGGGATGACTTTAATCAATCAGTGTTTTTCCTGCCGATATGGGGTTCAAATTCACCGCAAATGCAACATTCCAATCGATCGCGTTCCAGAAGCAAGATGTTTAAAATGCCCATTTTTTTTGGAGATAAGCCATCTAAATTGTCTATATTTTGTGTTATTCTCTCTCCTCCATGATCATTATTTTTAAACTAAATATTCACAACAGTTTAAGTCACATGTATTGTGCAAAAAACAATAATTTGATTATATTTTGGGTGGATGTTTCTAGATTAATTTATGGGAATTAAACATTAAATTCCTTCCATCTGGGATATAAATTCATGACAGTGAGATTTAAAAATCATGTTATATTGTCAGCCATGATCATATTGAATGGCGGTGCAGGTTCGAAGGGCCGAATGGCCTACTCCTGCACCTATTTTCTATGTATCTATGAATGGGATTAGTTTGTTATTTAGATAATTAGGCTATTTAAAAAATTATCCTTTTCTTAAGAAATGGAATCTACAGAACATTGTTAATGGGAAAGTAGTGGGCAGAAAGGCATGTCATGTGTGGTTTGAAGAGCAAAAACTTGTAGTTTACAATGCCAAAATTGAAAAGTTGAGGAAAAACAAGGTGTACAGAGTTGCTTATTGGTTACAATCTGAGGAGCATGATGATGCTACTGATTATGATATGCCAATGTACCAGCTAGCAACTGATCTTCTCCATAAAGGTCTATTGCTAGAAATTGTAATTTATTTACCTATCTGTTATGGACTTACAGCATATAATACAATAATATTAAAGTTCTGATCTTGAGAATATCACATTTTTGAATTTTCAAGGCAGTCTGGGTGTTTATTATTATTTCCGTCACAACGGTTAATTTTGTAATTAACTACAATTAGGTAATTAACTAATTATCTGCTTTAATTTCAGGTCATCCAAGTAAAATGTTTCATATTTGTTTCAGAATGCTTCAATCTATAATAACTGAAAATTTCATTCAGTTCTCTTGATTTTTAAAAAAGTTATGGGCTTTTGACTGTCCTCGATTACAGCTTTTGTGTTAAGTCAATGGAAAAGCAATAGGGAACAAGATGCTAATTTCCGAGTATGAACGGCCATAATACTGAAGATATGAAAGTGAATTAGGTGTCAAATTAAACTTCTTTTTATGCTTTATCTGATGGGATAAATTGCAGACTTGATTTTTTAAATCTCAAAATTTTGTAACATTGGCCCTGATAATCTTATAAACCTCCATTAGGTTTATTAGGTTAGGTTAGGTTTAGTCATCTTCGCTTCAGTTATGCCTATCCAGTCTAGCCTTCCCCTCCCATCAACAATCTTGTGAACCTTTTCTCCAACATCTCTAGCTTATTCACATCCCCCTATAGCATGGTGACCAGAACTGCATGCAGTTCTCCAAATGCGGTCTCTTGACATGAACGGATACCGAGCATTGAGTCACCGAATCACAAAGTTGTACAGCACAGAAACAGGCCTTCAGACCAATTTGTTCACGCTGACCAAGATGCCTAGCTATACTAAACCTACATTAGACCCGCAGCCTTCTCACAGGAGCAGCATGGTGGCGCAGCGGTAGAGTTGCTGCTTTATAGCGCTTACAGCGCCAGAGAGATGGGTTCGATCCTGACTACGGATGCTGTCTGTACTGAGTTTGTACGTTCTCCCCGTGACCGTGTGGGTTTTCTCCGAGATCTTCAGTTTCCTCCCACACTCCAAAGACGTGCAGGTTTGTAGGTTAATTGGTTTGTTATGAATGTAAAATTGTCCCTAGTGTGTGGTTTGTTATAAATGTACAATTGTCCCTAGGATAATGTTAATGTGCGGGGATGGCTGGTCGGTGCGGACTCGGTTGGCCGAAGGGCCTGTTCCGTGCTATATCTCTAAACTAAACTAAACTAAACTAAAATGGGGCCTCTGGTTGATGTAACGACCAGTAGTGCATTCTTCTGAACCAGTGGCATTGTGGAGGCAGCAGGAAAGTTGTGAGAATCAATTGCTGGGTTGTATGGATGTGGATTAATAACACGTCACTTTCCCAATGCCTGCTTATCAGCCCTTAAAGTGTCATCAAGAGAATGTGAGGGGACAACCTAAGTTGTGAGGGAGAGTGAAAGAACATGCATGGTTTGAAATGTTCAACACTGCATGAGCTCTATAGTTTACCTCTTGCCTACTTAGAAACATAGAAACAGAAAATGATGCCTCAGAGACATCATTTACATGAACTTAAGGGACTATCTACCTTTTATGGTTCAACCCATTCATGCAAACAAAACAATAAGATACATCTGCACTATTCCCTACTCATTTGCTTCCATTGGTAAAGATAAGCAGGAACATGAATTAATCAGTAGCTTTGGGAAATGCTTTCTGTCTATGTCTTTTGCATTTCGATAAAGAAATTACAATACATGACTTGCAGATGGAAAGGCTGGCTCACATACAAAGGTTTTATATTTTGTCAGATGTGCTGAAGAACCGCAATAAGATTTCCGTTTTCAACCATAACGGAAATGTGATCTCTTATACCATTGTTGATTAAAAAAAAGTAATATTATTTATTTTCAGGTTTTATAGATCAAATTCCTTCCTAAATTAAGATCAGAAAACATTTGAGAGCCCCCAGCACTGAAACTCTGTCTGTCTGTTAAATGAGTTACATTTTTAAATCAAATTCAGTTTTCTACTTTGTGTAGGAAGGAACTGCAGATGCTGGTTTAAACCGAAGAAAGACACAAACAGCTGGAGTAACTCAGCGGGACAGGCAGCATCTCTGGAGAGAAGGAATGGGTGACCATTTTGGGTCGAGACCCTTCTTCAGACTGAGAGTCAAAAAGGGAAACGAGAGATATAGACGGTGATATGGAGAGATAAAGATCAATGAATGGAAGATATGCAAAAAGGTTACGCTGATATTGGAAACAGGCCATTGTTTGGTGAAAACGAGAAGCTGGTGCCAGTTGGGTGGGAAAGGGATGGAGAGAGAGTGATGCCGGGGTTACTTGCAGTTAGAGAAATCAATATCCGTACCACTGGGCTGTAAGCTGCCCAAGCAAAATATGAGATGCTGTTCCTCCAATTGGCATTTTGCCTCACTCTGACAATGAAGGCCGAGGACAGAAAGGTCAGTGTGGGAATGGGAAGGAGAATTAAAGTGTTTAGCAACCGGGAGATCACCGTTGAAGGGATCTATCGAAGTCGCTGCCTCAAAAAGGCAGCCAACATCATCAAAGACCCACATCATCATGGCCACACACTCATTTCACCATTACCATCGAGAAGAAGGTACAGGAGCCTGAAAACTGTAACGTCCAGGTTCAGGAACAGCTTCTTCCCTTCAGCCATCAGGCTATTAAACACAACAACAAATAAGCTCTGAACTACAACAGACTATTATTATTGCACTATATTTATTTATTTATTGAGTATGTGTGCATGTGTAAACACACACAGAACTTTTTCTCTCCCGTTATGTACTATGTTTACCTATTCTGTTGTGCTGCAGCAAGTAAGAATTTCATTGTCCTATCTGGGACATATGACAATAAAACACCCTTGACTCTTGTCTCTTGGTTGGTTCCGGCGGACTGAGCAAACGTGTTCAGCACGTTTTCTGCTTGCTTTGCATTTTGTTAGAGTAAAGGGCCTGTCCCACTTGGGTGTCATTTGCGCGTCATTTACGCGTCACGACGCGCGCATCGTGATGCGCGCATCGTGACGCGCACGTTTGCGCGCATGGCGTGCATTATGCGCGCATGGTGAGGCATGGTGGCATCGGCAGTGACGTGCGGTCGTGCGCGGCGCCCCAGGATTTTTGGAGTCACAAAATCTTCGCACGCCACCTGCGTGACGCGCAAATGACGCCCAAGTGGGACAGGCCCTTAAAGGGTTCTGGAGGATGGGAAACAAGAAGCACTCAGCCCATTGATTTCCTGCTATTTTAAAAAAATGAATGAAAGAGTTCAAAGTAAAATGTGATCCAATTTTCTTCCAATGACATACTCATTTCCAGCTCTTTACTGAGTGGAGGTTTCAAAGTAGAAAGGACTCAACAGCCATTGTCCGCAATGCTCTGCTTATGGAGTGAGCAATTCTAAATATTTTAGATTTAGTCTTCCATCTCGGGATACTAATTCTTGAGCCTTCACCTTCTGGAAACAATTGCCCAGAAATTCATCTGATGCCAACACTGAAATGAGGAATGTGTTACAACTGAAGATAGACACAAAAAGCTGGAGTAACTCAGTGGGTCAGACAGCATCTCTGGAGAAAAGGAATAGGTGACATTTCAAGTCAAGACCCTTCTTCTGACCTATTCCTTCAGCCTACCTTATCCATGCCAACCAATTTGGCATATTGGCTAGTCTCATTTGCCTGCATTTGGCCCATATCCCTGTAACCCTATCTATATATTTTCCCAAATATATTCTTCTTTCTGTCCATCATCTATGTTTCAAATGTTCGGCCAGGCTCTTGCACAGTGGACAGCCTTTTCATTTGCCACCACTAGATCTTCCAGGCAGCATTGTTCGCCAAGAAGTGGGCATCTTAGTAGGTGTGGCATGGATTGTACAGATGTTCCACATTCACATTCTGTGTCTGCCACATCTGCATAGCCCCATTTGTTCATATTGGTCTTGCATCGGCCCATCCCGGTACGAAGCCTATTGAGGGACTTGCATGTCTTCCAGTCACACCTGTGACCAGGTGGTAGCTGTTTCTGGGTTGGGGTCGGCATCTTTACGTGGTGATGGTTTTCACTGCATTTCTTTTCCCACAAGGTTAATTATATTGAAACAAAATATCATTGGTGGACAGCTTTAAGGTAAATCTGAAGATATTTTCTAAATGTGTTAATAACAAAATAATAACCATTTCCCAAAGTTCATAAGTTATAGGAGCAGAATTAGGCCATTTGGCTCATCAAGTCTACTTCGCCATTCAATCATGGCTGATCTACTTTTCCCTATCAACCCCATTCACCTGCCTTCTCCCTATAAACCCTGACAAGAATCTATCTCTCACCTTAAAAATATCCATGGACTTGGCCGCCACAGCCTTCTACGGCAATTAATTCCACATTCACCATCCTTCAACTAAAGAAATTCCTCCTCATCTCCTTTATAAAGGTACGCCCTTTTATTCTGAGGTTATGGCCTCTGGTCGTAGACTCTCCCACTAGTGGAAACATCCTCTCCACATCCACTCTATACAGGCCTTCCAGGCAGTTTCAATGAGGTCCCCCCTCAACCTTCTAAATCCCAGCGAGTACAGGCTCTGTGCCGTCAAACGCTTATCATATGTTGATCCAATCATTGCTGGGATCATCCTCGTAAACCTTCTCTGGATCCTCTCCAACACCAGCACATCCTTCCTCAGATATGGGGCCCAAAACTGCTCAAAAATGGCCTGTCCCACTGCAGCGACCTAATCTGCGAGTTTAGAAGAGTTTGCCATTGACTCAAACTAGCAGCATGGTCGACACATGGTCCTAGGAGGTCCTATGTGGTCACTGGAACTCTCCTTCATGCTCAAGGGAAGTTACCGCATATTCGCGGCCTCAGTTTGGTCGAGGAAAAATTTTCAGCATGTTGAAAAATGTTCTGCAAGTAAAAATTGGTCGGCATGGTTCTTTTGAACTCATAGTGCAGTGGAGTGGTGTCGCTATGCAGTTATAGGCAGTCGAGGGTAGCCATAGGCAATCACTTTTGCTGACCAGGCATTTTAATTGGCTCTTTGGAGTTTTCAGGACCAAGGAAAACTGACCGGTAATGTAAAATGTCCGCTAAACTTTATTATAAATTATCTGGCTTCTTAAAAGTGTCTCCACTCCTTCTCCCCCCCCCCTTCTCCCCCCTTCTCTCCCCTTCTCTCCCCCCTGCCCGCTCTCTAAAGGACTTACCGTACACTGTGCAGCCGTCTTTTATCGTCTTGTTCATCTCGGGTGTGAATTTCTGACAGCGCTCCCCTGCTTTCCCTGGCCCCCGCCTTTGCGATCTGTTTGTGTGTGTGTGTGTGTGTGTGTGTGTGTGCGGTCGGTCGATCCAGCTTGCGGTTTCATCGCTGACGGTCGATCCAGCTCGAGATTTTTCAGGCGAGTGCCCTCGAGCTTGAACGTCTAAAGGGCCTGTCCCACGAGCATGCGACCGCATGCGGCAAGCGCGACCAAACCGGAAGCGGGGGCCGCGCAGAGGTCGAGTGAGTGATGTGAAGTTCGAGCGAAGTCCACGGGAAGTTCGCGCATGACGTACGGCGTCAAAACGCTGCGCACGCCCGTTGAGGCGGTGCGTACGGCGTCGAGGCGGCTGCGGGCCGGCAGGCCGTTGCCGTGTGGAATTTTTGAACAGTGTCAGTTTTTCGGAGCCCCACGCGATGTCGGGACCAGCTCCGCACAACTCCATACGGCTCCGGCGATCGAAGTGGGACCGGCCCCGCGAGGCCGTACGGCTCAAGCGACCACGTTAGGTCGCGCTTGCCGCATGGAGTCGCATGCTGGTGGGACAGGCCCTTAAGACAGTCGCTGAAAAGTCGCGTCAGTGGGACAGGCCCTTAATATTCCAAACGTGGGCTGACCAGTGCCTTATATAGCCTCCGCATTACATCCCTGTTTTTATATGCTACTCCTCTCAAAATAAATGCTAGCATTGCATTTGTCTTCTTTCCTACCAATTCGACTTACAAATTAATCTTTAGGGAATCCTGTACCTGCACTCCCAAGTCCTTTTGCACTTTTGATTTCTGAATTATTTCGTCATTTAGAAAATAGTGGACGCCTTTATTCCTACTTGAATCCACACTTTTGTACATGGTATTTCATCTGCAACTTCTTTGCCCACTCTCCCAACCTGTCCGAGTCCCTGCTTTCTTTGTATCATCTGCAAACTTTGTAACATCTCCAAAAGGGCGTCATTGTGGCACAGCGGTAAAGATGCTGCCTTGCAATGCTGGAGACCAGGATTCGATCCTGACTTCGGGCACTGTCTGTACGGAGTTTGTACATTCTCATCGTGACCTGGATGGGTTTTCTCCGGGATCTCCGCTTGCCTCCCACACTCCAAAGACGTACAGGTTTGTAGGTGAATTGGCTTGCTAGAATTGTAAATTGTCTCTAGTGTGTGGGATAGTGTTAGTGTGCAGGGATCGCTGGTCGGCGTGGACCCGGTGGGCTGAAGGGCCTATTTCCATGCTGTATATCTAAACCGAACTAAACTTGGTCACATAGCCGTCAATCTCACCATCCAGATCATTGATACATAACATGAAGAGTAGCGGCCCCAACACCGACCATTGCGGAACTCACCGAAAGCCAACCAGAAAAAGCCCCCTTATTGCCACTCTTTACCTTCTGCCATCCAGCCAACCTGCTATCCATGCTCGTATCTTCCCTTCAATACCATGGGCTCTCGTCTTTAGCAGCCTCACGTGTGCCACCTTATCAAAGGCCTTCTGAAAATCCAGTTAAACAACATCCACTTACTCCTCTTTGTCTATCTTGCTATTTACTTCCTCAAAGAATTCCAACAGATTCGTCAGGCAAGATCTCCCCTTCACAAAACCATGTTTTATCATAAGCTAAGTACTCACAAAATCATCTTTTATGATGGACTCCAAATTCTTACCAAACACTGAAGTCAGGCTAACCAGCCTATAGTTTCCACTTTTCTACTTTGCTCCCTGTGGACAGTGGAGTAATATTTGCAAATTTCCACTCATCAGGAACCAATCCTGACGCTATTGATCTTTGAAAGATCACCACTAATGCCTCCACAATCTCTAAAGCCACCTCTTTCAGAACCCTGGGGTGCAGTCCATCCTGTCCAGGTGACTTATCCACCTTCAGACCTTTCAGTTTCTCAAGCACCGTCTCCTTAGTAATCACCACTCCATTAACTTCCACCCCCTGACTCTCTTGAATTTCAGGCACGTTGCTGGTGTCTTCCCCTGTGAAGACTGATGCAAAAAATGTACTCAATTCCTCTGCCATTTCTTTATGCCCCATTATCACTTCTCCTGCATCAATTTCCACTGATCCAATATCCATCTTGCCTCTTTCTTATTATTTATATATCTGAATAAACATTTGCTATCCTCTGTTATAATATTGGTGAGCTTACTTTCATATTTCATCTTTTCATATTGACTTTTTAGTTACAGGACCTTTTTTTAAAAGCTTCCAAATCCTCTAGCTTCCCATTAGTCTGAGGAATATTACATGCCTTCTCTTTTAGTTTCATACAGTCCTTGACTTCCCTTGTCAGCCACGGTCGCCTCATTCTCCCCCTAGAATTGTGCTTCCTCTTTGGAATGAAAAGATTCTGCATCTTCTGATTATTCCCAGAAATTCCTGCTTTGCTGTTCCACTGTTATTCCAGTTAGGGTCCGTTTCTGTCAATGCCAGCTCCTCCATCATGCCTCTGTAATCACCTTTGTTCAGCTTTAATACTGACACATTTGATTTAATCTTTTCCGTCTCCAATTGCATGTTGTGGTCGCTACCTCCGAGTCGTTCCTTTACCTTAAGCTCCCTCATCAAATCCGGTTTATTACACAACACCAAATCTAGAATTGCCTTTTCCCTGGTAGGCTCAACTACAAGCTGCTCTAAGAATCCATCTCGGAGGCACTCTACAAATTCCCTCTCTTGGGATCCAGTACCAATCAAATGTTCCCAGTTTACCTGAATATTGGAATTCCCTTTGACCATTAGCTTTCTTACATGCCGATTGTATCTCCTGATGTAATTTGTACCCTATATCCTGGCTGCTTTTCAACGGGCTGTAAACAGGTTCCGCTAGGACCTTTTTACCCTTGCAGTTTCTTCCCTCTATCCACAAGGATTCTACATCTTCTGATCCGATGTCATCCCTTGCTAAGGACTGAATTCCATTCCTTACCAGCAGTGCTATCCCACCCCATCTGCTCACCTGTCTCTTTCCAATAGGATGTGTAACCTTGAATATTCATCTGCCAGCTCTGATCCTCTTGCAGCCTCCGATCCTCTGTAATGCCCACAACATCATACCTACCCTTACCAACCAAGGTGTCCCATCTACACTAATTCCACCTGCCCACGTTTGCCCATATCCTTTGAAACCATTCCTCTCCAAATGTCTTTTAAATGTTGTTTTAGTTTCTGCCTCAACTACCTCCTCCAGCAGCTCATTCCATATTCCCATCACCCTCCGTGTGAAAGTGTTGCCTGTGAGATTCCTATTAAATCTTTTCCCTCTCACCTTAAATCTATGTCCTTTGGTACTTGATTCCCCCACTCTGGGTAAAAGACAGTGTATCTACATTATCTATTCCCCTCATTATCTTGTACACTTCCATAAAATCACCTCTCACCCTCCTACACTCCAAGAAATACAGTCCTAGCCTGCCCAACCTCATCCTATAGCTCAGGCCCTCAAGTCCTGGCAACATCCACGTAAATCTTCTTTGCAGTCTTTGAAGCTTAAAAATCTTTCCCATGGCAGGGTGACCAAAAATATGGCAAACCACCATTAAAACAGACCACAGTGAGGGGAGTGGACTGGAGTGCTGAAATAGTATCTACCTCATTGGTGACCCTCGGACTATTCTTGATCGGACTTAGCTGGCTTAACCTTGCACTAAACATTATTCCCTCATCATGTATCTACACACTGTAATGGCTTGATTGTAATTATGTACTAGACCAAGTGGGACACCTTGGGACCCAGTCACATGGGAGGCCTGGTGCCCCAACGCAACCCATTCCCCAATGCAATATTCCACCACTCACCCGTTCCCCCAACGCAACCCGTTCCCTCATTGCAATATTCCACCACTAACCCAGGCGCGGCTAACGGGTTCCCGTTGTGATGCCCCTGAACCCCCTCCTCCCTTCACCCCCCACTCCGCCTTTAGCCCTCCCCCCCACGCACTCTCTCCATCCCCCCTCAACCGCCCCCCCCCCCATCCACTCTTAGCGGCTCTCCGGCGGTGCAGCCATTCCCGCCCATTGGGTTCTCATTGTGATGTAGAACATGCAGGTATTACTGCGCAGGCGCACCCGACGGGCACGGCAAGTGGGAAAAGGATTTATTAAAGCTTAAAATGTGAATAACTCTTAAAATATAACAACAATTTAAACATTAAAGATGAGATTTATTCAGTCTTGTTGCGTCTATTGTTGCATTCTGCAGCCTGGGGAGGGGGATGGCTTCAGGTGGGGGCTGTCGAGGGCCGGTGGCGAGGGGTGTGTTTCCTGCAGCCGGGGGAGGGGTACGGCTTCAGGCAGGGGCTAGCATGGCCGATCGTGGTCAAAGCCTACCGCTGCCTTTCGCTGTCATGGCCTACCGCTGCCGTGGCCATGGCCTGTCACCGCCGTGGCCTACCGCTCCCCACCGGCTTCAGGCGGGGAGCATCCTGCAGCTGGGGACGGGGCCGGCTTCAGGCGGGGGTTGGTGGGGGGTGGGGGGTGGGGGGCATCCTGCAGTTGGGGAGGGGACGGCATTAGGTGGGGCCTGGTGGTGGGTGGGGGAAGTGTCCTGCAGCGGGGATCGGCGGGAGCATCCTGTAGCCAGGGGAGGGGGGCGGCTTCAGGCGGGGCCTATCGGGAGCCAGTGGGGAGAGGGGGAGTGCTGCCGTGGTCACCGCTGTAGGATGCTCCTCCCCCAGCCCCCGACAGTTCCCTGCTGAAGCCGTCACCCTCCCCTCCAGCCCCCGCCTGAAGCCGTGAGGGGGAGGGGGAATGCTGCTGCTGCTGCGGCCTACCGCTGCTCCGGCCTACCTCTGCTCCGGCTTACTGCTGCTGCGGCCTACCGCTGCTCCGGCCTACCGCTGCTCCGGCCTACCGCTGCTCCGGCCTACCGCTGCTCCGGCTTACTGCTGCTCCGGCCTACCGCTGCTCCGGCCTACCGCTGCTCCGGCCTACCGCTGCCGCTCCCCACTGGCTTTAGGTGGGGACCGATCGGGAGCATCCTGCAGTTGGCGATGGGACGGCTTCAGGCGGTTGCCGGTGGGGGCTGTGTCCTGCAGCAGGGCAGGGGGGACGGCTTCAGGAGGGGGCTGATGAGGGCTGGGGGGTGGAGGCGTCCTACACCGGGGGAGGGGGATGTCTTCAGGTGGGGGCTGTCGGGGGCCGGTGGGGGGGAGAGCGGGCTGTATCAGAGGAAAGGGGATGGCTTCAGGAGGGGGCTGCCGGGGGCCAGTGGGGGGGAGAAGCGTGCTGCAACCAGTGGAGGGGGATGGCTTCAGGCGGGCGCTATCGTGGCCTACCGTGTGGGGGGTGTAGAGAGCTCAGTGAAAAGATGTGGTTGTGGGGGAGAGGTGGGTATCACGGGGGAAGGGGGCAGGAGCCAGCGAGTGGTACCAGTGGGAGCTGACATTGCGATGGGGACTCACAGTGGGCGCTGGTCGCTGGTCGTTCTCTTCCGCTGGGATCAGATTCTCCGCTTTGTTAAGCAAGTTATTGATAAGGTGACAGAGTGGGTTGAAAAGAAAAAATTGCTTGAAGTTTATATATAAATTTGTGTTGTGTTGTGTTGTATTGAAAAGCTTTTTGCTGAACCGTTTGATTCTCACTGTTTGTTTACTTCATTGCACAATAATAGAGAGTTCTTTGCTATCAAGATCAAATTGATGTCTGGAAGTCTTCATTTTAATATCACTACAAAGTCTCATGACTTGAATGCAATATTCCTTTCATCATAAAACACAAAATAGAGGAAGGCAAAATATATTCACATCTTGATTCTCACAATCATTTGTGAGATTTAAGGACTCAGCTGCCTCATATGCTGTGCTTTTTAAATGTTTAAAATTGTCACCTCTCAGTAGATCAGAAAATAAGACAAAGTCTTATGTGAAACAAATGTCTTGAATGTGAAACAAAGTCTTTATTCTTGTTCAATATAAAAAAAGCTTTTTTGCGCATATTGAGAAAAGTAGCACCACAGCAAACAACACAGTGGTCTGAAAAAGGGCTTCTCATACATGAAAATCAACAAATGAAGCACAAATAAAAGTATTTCCACTCAATACTAATTCAGCTGAGAAATGCACTCGTCTAAATTCAGGCAATAAAAGATACAATGCAATGCGCTAAATGACAAGTTTTGAGATCTACAATCAGATAAGCAGATGCATGATAACACGTTTTAAAGGAAAGACAGATGCAATGAAATTACTTTTACACCACAATAAAAAATAAAATCCACACTTAAAGTTAAACAATGAAAAGTCAGCAGGATTTAAAGTAAACATGAAATGAACTGGATTTTTCTGCATGTGGGCTCTCCTCATGCAGTGATGTACCTGTGGTCGGCAGCCGCTCAAAATAAGCTGTCTGCCACGGCACACTGCCCAATTCTGAATTATAGTAGGAGCAGAGATGGTCTCTCTGCTCTTTTGCACTGTTGGTCCCCGTGTTACCTCAAAAACACTGCAGTGGCACCAAAGTCTCGTCGTTTGTACCACTCCTCCACGTACCTAGTGTTATTCTCCCCTGTTTGACTGTCCACTAAGTCACCGTCCTGCATGGCTGTTGCTGATCCTGAAGCTGCACCTCATGCAGCAAACACAATAGTCTCTACGTTCTTTGGCTGGCATGACATCATTTTTTTAACATGTGATGATTTTTCAACACTTCGATATACATTGTTGCCTCAAGATTAACGGGAGAGGAACTTGGTACACTCGGGAGACGAACTTGGAACATCGCAGAAATGAGAAGTAAACGGCAAACTTAGACATACCCGTGGGAACTCGGTTAAACTCTGGATCATAGACTTGTAGTCTCGTACGCAACCACGAGTCTTTCACTGGGGGTCACTCGGGGGTCAACTCGCACAGTGAGACAGACCTTTAATTCTACTGAGTTACTCCACCACTTTGTGTCATTTCACCTTTCAACTTGGCACCGATACAACTGGTCTGCACCAGCTAACCTTTCCTCGCCGGTTAACTGGGATGTTGTTGTGGCTCACGTTGTAGCCCCTGACAGGACGCGCTTTCTTCAGGCCGCCGTTACCAACAGGGCACGCTGTGGGGCTCCCTCCCTAGGTCGAGTATGTCAGCAACTCTGGGGGAAAAGAAGGAAGCGGCTTCAGTGGAGTGGGAGGGGAGAGGTGGGGAGTGGACAGAGAGATGGGAGTGGGTGGAGGAAGGAGCAAGGAGCGACAAAGCGGCAGGAGTTGGAGGCAGCAGTGGAGAGGTGGGGGGGGAGGTGGGGAGGAGAGGCCGAGTGGACAAGATGAAGAGAGAAGAAGGGGGAGAAGCTGAGTGTACAAAGCGATGGCCAACAGAAAGAAGCAGTGTGTAGGTAGGAACTGCCATGTGCAGGCATGGCATTGAAGGACGAGAAGCCGAAGCGAATAAGCGGAAGCCAAATATCCGAACAGAAACTACGCTGAAAAGCCAAATAACCAAAAGCGTATGACGCCGAAAAGCCAAATAACCGAAACGGACGCAATGCCGAAAAGTTAAATAACTGAACGGACGCAACGTCGAAAAGCCAAAAAATCGAACGGACGCAACGCCGAAAAGCCAAATAACCGAAAGGGCAGGACACATAAAAGCCAACTCACCGAACGGACGCAATGCCTAGAAGCCAAATAACGGACATGATGTTTGTATAAGATACCCTCTCATCCTTCTAAATTCCAGTGAATACAAGCCCAGTCGACCCATTCTTTCATCATATGTCAGTACCGCCATCCCGGGAACTAACCTGGTGAACCTATGCTGCACTCCCTCAATAGCAATAATATCCTTCCTCAAATTAGGAGAGTAAAACTGCACACAATGCTCCAGGTGTGGCCAACATGCCATTAGTTTTGAAGGTCAACATACCATTAGCTTTCTTCACTGCCTGAACGTACAGGTTTGATAGTTAATTGACTTGGTATAATTTTAAATAGTCCCTAGTGTGTGTAGGATAATGTTAGTGTTTGGGGATCGCTGGTTGGTGCGGACTCGATGGGGTGAAGAACCTGTTTCTGCGCTGTATCTCTAAATTAAACTAAACTAAAGAACATGTCAGAGCTTGAATGTTTCATCATCAGTGACTTTCTTTGTCACCTACCAAAGAATTTCCACGTTTTACAGGGTGCATATCAGGAGTGAAGTAATGTGACTCACTTTTCCATCTGACTGCAGCTGCAGCGAAGCATTAAAAACAATTTTGACAGTAGCACAGAAACAGGGCCTTTGTGATCAATTCATTCATGCTGTGCAAGATGCGTTATCTCAGCTAATCCCATTTGCCTGGGTTTCACCCATATTCCTGCAGAATGACGGCCCAGTAGTTCAATTATTTGTCATCCAGAAAGTTGAATTAAAAACCAGAGATTGGAGCTCCAGTTATTTAAATCATCTGGAATTAAAAATAACTGGTCTTAGTGATATGACAATAAACTACGGAAATCTATACATTACTAAAACTCTCATCTTGACCACTTCCTGTCTGTGTTGTAATTAAATTTGAGCAAAAACTATCCCCCCTAGCGCTACGATTTTTCGCCACCTTACTCTGCTGCAAGTCAAATAGTTTTGTTCCGATCGGTAAAATAGTACAAAAGTTATGAAGGTTTTGAAGGTTCCCCCTCCCCCACACTCCCCCCTCTCCCACAGCCCCTCTCCCATACACCCCCTCCCCACAACCCCCTCCCCCACCCCCCTCCCTCACCCACCCACCCACCTCACCCACCCCTCCCACACACCCCTCCCCCCCATCCCCCCTCCCACACCCCCCCTCCCCCACACACCACCTCCCCCACAATCCCCCCACACCCCCCCTCCCCCACACACCACCTCCCCCACAATCCCCCCACACACCCCCTCCACCACACCTCCCCCTCCCGACACCTCCCCTAGCCCACACCCCCCTCCCCCACAGCCCCCCTTCCCCCACACCCTCCCTCCCCCACACCCCCCCTCCCCAGAGTAGTGGAACATTGCTTTGGGGGAACGGGTTGCATTGGGGGAACAAGTGAGTGGTGGAATATTGCGTTGGGGAATGGGCTGCGTTGGGAGCGACCAGGCCTCCCGTGTGACTGGGACCCAACGGGTCCCACTTAGTCTAGTGTTATTTACAACTCGTCAGGCACATGAAATGTGAGCTAAATTCTCAAAGTGTGGGCTCTGGAGTTTAAGGCAATATCTGGTAAAGCGATGCATCAAACAGCTCTGGTAAAACTAAAGTCAATGGGCATCAAGGAGGACACATTGTAATGGCTGAAGTACTTGCTTACACAAGTGAGCTTTGGTTTTGCAACAGCTGCATCCATGATTGCAAGACATTGCAGTGAATTATGGGCACAACCCAGACCATCACACAAACCAACCTCCCTTCTATTGAAGATAGACACAAAATGCTGGAGTAACACGGCGGGACAGGCAGCATCTCTGGAGAGAAGGAATAAGTCATGTTTCAGGTTGAGATCCTACTTCAGTCTGAAGAAGGGTCTCGACCCGAAACATCACCCATTCCTTCTCTCCAGAGATGCTGCTTGTCCCGCTGAGTTACTCCAGCATTCTGTGTCTATCTTTGGTTTAAACCATCATCTACAGATCCTTCCTACATACACCCTTCTATTGACTCCATTTATACCTCATGCTGCTTCGGCAAGGCATGCAGCATAATCAAGGATGAGTTGCACCTTGGCCACTCCGTATTCTCCCCTCAGGCAAAAGGTATAGAAGTGTGAAAACACACACCTCCAGATTCAGGGACAGTTTTTTTCCCAGCTGTTATCAGGTAACTGAATCATCCTACCATAACCAGAGAGAAGTAGTGAACTACTATTTATCTCAAGGTTGACCCTCAGACTATCCTTTATCAGACTTTACTAGCTTTACCTTGCACTAACGTTATTCCCTTATCATGTATCTACACACTGTAAATGGATCGATTGTTATCATGTATTGTGTTTCTGCTGACTGGATAGCACGCAACAAAAGCTTTTGACTGTACCTCAGTACACGTGACAATAAACTAAACTGAAGAACTAAAGATGATTGTTGAGGATTAATCATCCCCAGCACAGGACATTATTGCAAGTCCCAGGCTATACCACCATCAGCTGCTTCATCAAGGATGGTCCTTCCTTCTGAAGGTCAGAAGTGGGGAAGTTTGTTGACGACTGCACAATTTCTCAACAATTCAATCAAACCATGCCTAGTTACAGCAGTCCCTAAAAATCATTCAGGCAAGGGCCGGTAAGTAGCCAGCTAGATGTAGCTAGCAGTGTGGACAAGTTGGGCCGGAGGGCCTGTTTCCACACTGTATCACTCTATGACTCTATCCGCCAGCAGAGAAGGATGAAATTTGGGTGGAAGGCACCCCCACTTCCGATTGAAGATAGACACAAAATGTTGGAGTAAATCAGCGGGACAGGAAGCATCTCTGGAGGGAAGGGAAATGGGTGACGTTTCAGGTCGAGACCCTTCTTCAGACATCTCGACTCGAAATGTCACCCATTCTTGCTCTCCAGAGATGCTGCCTGTCCCTCTGATTTACTCCAGTATTTTGAGACTATCTTTGTTGTAAACCAGCATCTGCAGTACCTTCCTTCACATCCCCACTTCCAATTGCTGTTCTGGGAAGAGTGTAGGTTGGAATTCATGCTGACACTAGAAGGGAGACAGTCCAGTGGAGAAACTCTACAGGGTATATTGGGCCTATTCTGCCCAGACCAGGTGTTTACTCCAAATAGTTGGATTCGAGGACACAAAGCATAGGTAACACACACCTCCAGATTTAGGGACAGTTTCTTCCCAGCTGTTATCAGGCAACTGAACAATCCTACCGCAACTAGAGTGCAGTCCTACTATCTACCTCATCAGGGATCTTCGGACTACCTTTGATCGCACTTTACTGGCTTTACCTTGCACTAAACAATATTCCCTTACCATTCCTAATCTGAGGAAGGACACCCTTGTGATTGAGGCAGTGCAGCGTAGGTTCACGAGATTGATCCCTGGGATGGCGGGACTCTCATATGAGCAAAGATTGAAAAGACTAGGCTTGTATTCACTGGAGTTTATAAGGATGAAGGGTGATCTTATAGAAACATATAAAATTATAAAAGGATTGGACAGGCTAGATGCAGGAAAAATGTTCCCAATGTTGGGCGAGTCCAGAACCAGGGGCCACAGTCTTAGAATAAATGGGAAAAACTTTTTCACCCAGAGAGTTGTGAATTTGTAGAATTCCCTGCCACAGAGGGCAGTGGAGGCCAAGTCACTGGATGGATTTAAGCGAGAGTTAGATAGAGCTCTAGGGGCTAGTGGAATCAAGGGATATGGGGAGAAGGCAGGCAAGGGTTATTGATTGGGGACGATCAGCCATGATCACAATGAATGGTGGTTCTGGCTCGAAGGGCCGAATGGCCTCCTCCTGCACCTATTTTCTATTTCTATGTATCTGTACACTATGTGTGGCTCGATTGTAATCATGTATTGTCTTTCTGCTGGCTGGCTGGTTAGCACACAACAAAAGCTTTTCACTGTACCTCGGCACACGTGAAAATAAAATAAACTGAAATGACTGAAATTACATAGTCTCAAGATCCTGGTTGACCTGTTCCGTCCGGCTGTTGGATTGTGGGTGGAACCCAGAAGACATGCTAGCAGAGAGCAAAAAGCCTTCCAAAGTTTAGAAGGCGAACTGAGAATCCCAGTTAGAAACAATGTCCCGATGAATACCAGGAGGCAGGAAACATGTTTGATTGCTAGGTCAGCTGTTTCATTTGGCTCAAGGAATAAAGTGACAGGCCTTAGAAAACTGGTCCAAAATAGTAGTGAGGTTATTGGAGTGAAGAATAAGAATGAACTGCCAGAGGAGGTAGTTGAGGCAAGGACTATTGCAACATTTCAGAAACAGTTAGACAGGTACATGGATAGGACAGGGTTTGGAGGGATATGGGCCAAACACAGGCAGGTGAGACTAGTATAGCTGGGACATGTTGGCCGGTGTGGTCAATTTGGCTCAAAGGACCTGTTTCCACACTGTATCACTCAATGACTCTAAGACCAGTGGACAGGGACAATTACGATACGATACGATAGAACGTTATTTATCTCAGGAAGGAGTTACATTTGCCAACAGTCATAAACCTTAAAATACATGAAACATGAAATTAAAGTGATGAGTGGAAATGGTTGGGGATGTGCGAAGATTGGGGAGGGAAGGGAGGGGAGTCAGTCTACCCCATGACAGGAGGGGGAGAAGTTGTACAGTTTGATAGCCACAGGGAAAAAGGATCTCCAGTGGTGTTTGTACTGCATCTTGGCATTAGGATAGGCAGTGGTTGCAAGAAACCAGGTGGACGAGATGTCATATTCTTAGCACTGATAGAGCAGGCTTTAACATTATCACTGTGATCTGAGTCAATAGTGGGTCACCAACACCTTTGCTTAAGGAAATCAAGAGTTCAATATATTCCTGGGTGACCAGTCACCAGCTTAGAGGAGTGAGCCCATCGGACAACTTGGGAATGAACAGAGATAGGGATAAAGAGAGAGGGACGGCACGGTGGCACAGCGGTAGTGCAACTGCCTTACAGTGCCAGAGACCCGGGTTCGATCCTGACTACAGGTGCTTGTCTGTTCAGAGTCTGTACTTTCTCCTTGTGACATGCGAGGGTTTTCTCCGAGATCTTTGGTTTCATCCCACACTCCAAAGATGCACAGGTTAGTAGGTTAATTGGCTTGGTATAAATGTAAAATTGTCTCTGGTGTGTGTAGGATAACGTTAGTGTGCAGGGATTATTGGTCGGTGCAGACTCGGAGGGCCGAAGGGCCTGTTTCTGTGCTGTATCTCTAAACTAAACTAAAGTAAACTAAGATGATTAGAAGGACCATCCTCAAGATCGGCTTTCTGCAGTTGAGCCTCTCTCACTTGAATCAATAGCCCAAGAAATGGGAGCAACTGTGCAAGAGCTGGGAATATTAGGTTCAGGGGTTCAATCCAGTTTCTGATGGACTAAACTGGTGAGAGAGAGCATTAGGTCTAGTATTCTTAGAACTTGGGCAATATGACAAGACAAAATTTAAATGATTAAAGAAAAGGGCCCACATTGCCTGATGAGAATTGTGGCATTTTTGTCGTCTGGATGTACTCCATATTCTTGTGATCTGTCCAGAAGACAAAGGGGTGCTCAGCTCCCGCCACCACTGCCTCCACTCCTCCAAAGCTAATTGAACTGCCAGGTGTTCTCGATCACCTCTATCAAATCCTCTCAGCTGACTTCAGGCGAAAAGAGATAAAGACCAACAAGATAAAGTTTATGTTCCGCAGGAGAATGTTGTGAAACGACAAGCTGGAAGGATGCAGAGAAGATTTACAAGTTGGTTTCCAGGACTCGAGAGCCTGAGCTATAGAGGGAGTTTGTGCAGGCTAGGACTCTATTCCTTGGAGCGCAGGAGGATGAAAACTGATCTTATAGCAGTGTACAAATCATAAGAGGAATAGATCGGGTAGACACATAGAGTCTCTTGCCCAGAGTACGGGAATCAGAACCTGAGGACATAGGTTAAGGTGAGGCGGGAAAGATTTAATTGGAATCTGAGGGGTAACTTTTTCACGCAACGGGTGGTGGGTGTATAGAAAAGCTTCCGGAGGAGGTAATAGAGGCAGGTACTATCACAATGTTAAGAAACATTTAGACATGTACATGGATAGGACAGGTTTAAGGGATATGGGCCAAATGTAGGCAGGTGGGACTATGAAAATGGGACATGTTGGCTGGTGTGGGCAAGCTGGGCCGAAGGGCCTGTTTCCAAGCTGCAAGACTCCATGACAGCTCCCACTCCTACATCAGAGGCATCCAGCACAACAATGAAAGGCGGTGCGGAGTCAGGGTGAATGAGGATAGGAGCTGAGATAAAACCTTTCTTGAGCTCCTAGAAGGCTTGTTTGCTTCTGGGGACCAACAGAAACAGACAAAGCCAGGTTTAGTCGTGGCTGTTAGAGGGGCCACAAGAGAACTAACTTTTCTGATAAACCACCGATAAAAAGTGGCAAAACCCAGAAAACTTTGATCTTTTTTATTGACAGAGGTTAACCAGTTAACTACTGCCTAAACCTTGGAAGGATTTGGCTGCCACTTGAAATAATAACCTAGGAAGGTAACTGCATAAATGTGAAATTCCCATTTTTCAGCCTTCACATATAATTGGGTATCAAGATAGCAGTAGATAGTAGTGACTTGGCTTTCACCTTCTCCTTCGTAATAGCCACTCCACTATCTTCTGTCCCCTGACTCTTTTGAATTTCAGGCACATTGCTGGTGTCTTCCACTGTGAAGACTGACGCAAAAAACTTATTCAATTCCTCTGCCATTTCTTGATTCCCCATTGTCACTTCTCCAGCGTCATTTTCCAGCAATCCAATGTCCACTCTTGCCTCGCTTTTACTCTTTATATATCTGAAGAAAATGTTGCTATCCTCTTATACATTATTGGCTGGCTTACCTTCATATTTCATCTTTTCTCCCTGTGTTGCCTTTTTAATTGCCTTTTTAATTGCCTTCTGTTGGTTTTTGAAAGCTCTCTATCCTTTAGTTTCCCATTAATCTTTTCAATATTACATGCCTTATCTTTTAGTTTTATGCTGTCTTTGACTTCCCTTGTCAGCCATGGTCGCATCATTCTCTCGAGAATCTTTGCTCCACTTTGGGAAGAAAAGATCCTGCATTTTCCAAATTATTCCTAGAAACTCCTGCCATTACTGTTCCAACGTCATTCCTGCTAGGGTCCCATTTCAATCAAATTTAGCCAGCTACTACCTCATGCCCCTCATACCTTTACTCAATAGTAATACTGATACCTTTAATTTCATCTTCTCTCTCTGAAACTGCAGGTTGAAATTTATCATATTATGGTCACCACCTCCTTGAGTTACATTAAGCTCCCTAATCAAATCTGTTTCTTTGCACAACACCAAATCCAGAATCGTGTAGCAGGTCTGTGCGGCGTGCGGTGCAGGGTGCAGAGCCGAGGCGGCCCAAACAAACCACATGTAACGTGTTGCAAATATCAATGCAGCAAACAGACCGATTAATTGATGAATGAACACTTCCAGTGCAAGTCCTGCAGTAGCAGAGCACAGGGGAAAGTCACTCAGCGGGTCAGGCAGCATCTGTCTCCTGTTGTGTACAATAACAATATGAACATGGATGGAAAAATAATGAACTGCTGATTTTAGTTCGGAGTCACGTGAGTGATACGTGAAGAAGACCCGTCAGGGTGCATGCGCGTCATTACGTCTGACGCATTGGCGCGAACGGCAGCAGGAGGACGGAGCTCCTCCTGCAGGTGAGTAGTTACAGCTCCACCAAAGTCGGGGAGACTTTGGAGGAGTTAGGAAAAAGTAAAAAATTGTTTCTGTGTGTTTTTTCCCCACATACAGGAACAAGGAAAAGGTGCAGGTCTGCTGCCGACAAGGAGAGAGAGAGCTGCGGGAGCGCAGTCTCTGAAAGGCAGCCTGTCACCTCGGGGGAGTCGCAAGCCGGTAGCGGTGCGGCGACAGACTTGGCAAAGTGCCCAGCCGGGTACACAGCCAACGGCAGTCGGGCGGTCGGCATAAGCTAAGTCTGTCAGGGCTATAGACTCCGCAGAGTCGGGCCACGAGAGTCCCGTCGGGGACAGGATACCGTTCCCCAGCGGTTATCCAAAAGGAGCAGCTCATACAGGGGCTGCTCCACAGAGACGCTCCAGGAGTAGTGCAGGCGGGAAGCCATAGGGAAGGCTCCGCTGGCAGTGCCTAGGAGAGGTTCTGCTTCATAAAGCCATACTCCAGGAGGAGTTGTGCAGGCGGGAGGCCGTGGGGACGGCTCCGCTGGCAGTGCCTAGGAGATGCCTGCTTCACAAAGCCACAACTCCAGGAGGAGTTGTGCAGGCGGGAAGCCTTAGGGAAGGCTCCGCTGGCAGTGCCTAGTAGAGGCCTGCTTGAAAGCACCCTCTTTGCAAGAGGTGAGTGCAGAAGTCCGACGATGACTTCCAAAGGGAGGGCAGGCAGCTGCCAGAGCTGACATAGTGTGCAGCAAGGTTTGCCATGTCATCGGACGCTGGTGAGCCTCTGGGTGAGGAACTTGCCACCAGCATAAATTACCAAGTCTCACATCAGCTACAGGAGCTGACAATGGATGAGACAGTAAGGAAGCATGAAGCCCCAATGAACTGTGGACTGTTAAAAGTTCCTGTTGGGAACAGGAAGAATTGGGACAAGATGGGCATACTAACGAGAGCCCAGGAGCATGTGAAGCTCCAGCATATTTTTAAAGTTGCTGGCATCTGGTATAACGAGCTTTGCCAGGATGGTGGATGGAGAGGCCATGACAAATTACAACAAAAGGCGCTATTGTGGAGTGCCCACTTTGAGATCAACTGCCTTCGCAAGACTGCGATTAGACCAACCATCAATTCTAAATATGCTTCACTCTGCCAGCCTGGCACAGTGCAACCGGCACAGCTGTTTGGCGAGGATTTCGCACAGCAGGTGAAGGAGCTGGAGGAGGAGGCTAAGACGGCAGCCACATATCCACCAAAGCGGAAGTATCCCTATAAGCGAGGAGACTGGTCCGGGCAAGGGACGAGTCCAGCTACGATGCAGCGCAGTTGGCGTTTGGCTGTAGTACCGCCAGGGAAGGTGAGATATCCAGCTCGAGGCCGGGGAAGAATGCCAGGTGGTAAGGAGGTGAGTGGGTCTGGTTCGCATGTAGACAGATCTAATATGATACCTCAGATATGTTTATACTGAAGGTTATAGAAGAATATCGAACAAAGCTTAATGCAAATTCTGATTTACCCATGCAACATGTTCCAAAAAGACTTCAGTATCACTGAACAATTGGAAGTTCAGTTGCAACTTGCAAGCTTATGTAATAAAGGTGTAATTGCTAAGGCAGTTTACCAAAGCCATCAGTTTGTGTCCAATATCTTTCCCAGACCAAGCAAGGATGGGGGATGCAGAATTATACTGGACCTGAATAGTCTTAACCCTTTTGTAGGGTATAGACATTTTAAGATGGAAATGTTTGTGAAGGAGATCTTAAAGAAACGGATTTAGTGTCTGTTCATTTGCAGGATAGAAGATTTAAAATTCAGCTGGATGGGGCAATTATTGCAATACAATGCACTGCCTAATAGTTTGTCTTCAGCTCCTAGAGGGATTACATAGTTGTTAAAACCTATTCTAGGCATGATGAGAAGTCGAGGGCATGTGCTCATGGCTTAGCTAGATAATATCTTGGTTGTAGGACAATCAAAGGAAACAGCTGAAGCATCAGTGGCAGTTGGTAAAAACCATTTTTTAATTGGGCTTCATAAGCTATCCAGAAAAATCTAAATGTATACCTGTGACACAAATTGACTAGTTGGGTTCACAATAGACTTAATCAACATCATTGTGACCTTGCCCAGGCAAAAAAGGGTAGAGCTAATTAAGAGCTGTATCAAGTTAATTGCTGACACACAGCCTTCAATTAGCCAGGTGACAAGTCTGCTGTGGTAATGGCTGGCAGCATTTCCAGCAGTTCAATATGGCCACTTTATTATCTACAATTACAAAGGTCAAAGGAACAAGCATTGAGGATACATTGGGGTCATTATAATAGACCTATGCTTCTATCAATAGAGGCTGTTGCTGATGTACAATGGTGGATTCATCATGTGTCCACTAGTAGTTCCAAAGTGTTATTGGACCAAGCTTCCATGATTTGCAGACAGATGTCAGAGCACTTGGGTAGGGTGCTACTAATACAAGATCCAGCTGTGGAGACAGATGAACATTGTTTCTGCAAACATGAGGAATTAACCAAGAGTATTTTATGGACTCAAGGCTTATGGCACTAACTAAACTAGTTTGCATGTGCAGTGCAAAATAGACAACACTACAGCAGTTGCTGATATGAATCACATGGGTGGAATCAAATCAATATCATGTGACAGGTTGGCAAATACAATTGGACCTGGAGTAGGGTAGAGAGATTTGGATTGGAGCTATCTGCCAGGGAAACTTAATGTAGTACCAGATGGCAGCTCACGAAAATTCCATCATAACACAGAGTGGATATAACCATATAACCATATAACAGCACGGAAACAGGCCATCTCGGCCCTTCAAGTCCGTGCCGAACATTTTTTTTTTTTTTGTGGAACCAGGATGTGTTCAAGAACATAGTACTTCTATATGGAAGGCCAAAATATGTTTCATAGGCACCAGATCCAGGGGCAGTGGCAATTGATGCTTTTTCACTAAATTGGGATGATATGTTTGTGTACATTTTCCCACCATTCTGCCTCATAGGTCGGTGTTTGAGAAAATCAAGCAGGATGCCGCTTCAGGGGTTTTGGTGATACCAAATTGCCCGATTCAACCATGGTTCCCTTTGATGTTACAGATAGCGATCCAACCTCTTTTTACTGATTCCAAACAGTAGGAATTTGCTGGAGCATCCAGTAACGCATTAAGTTCATCCATTATGTGATCGTATGGATCTGTTAATTTGCAGGTTTTAAGAAGTTTGGTCGAGGACTTTCTAGGCCAACGGTGGATATACTCACTGCAGCCTGGAGAAAGAGTACTCAAAAACAGTATATGACTTATGAAAGAAAAAAAACAAAATGGGAACAATATTGTGTTCAAAAGAATATTCAATATGATACTGTAGTTATTGAAAATGTGTTAGAGTTTTATCTACACTTTATTATGATGAGGGTCATAGCTATAGTGCTATCAATATAGCTAGAAGTGCTTTGGCGGCATATCTTGTAATAGGTACACGGACACAAAGTATAGGATCTCACCCTCTCATATCTAGGTTGATGAAAGGAATCTTTAATTCCAAAACGCCTACGCCTACGTATATGGTAATCTGCGATGTAAGCGTTGTTCTTAACATGCTTCGTCATTGGGTCCCTGTCACGTCTATAACTTTGCTGAATTGGCTAGGCTAATGGCATTGGTGTCAGTACACAGAGTGCAGACTTTGCAAAAACTTCAGTTCGAGAGAATGGAAGTGAATACAGAGAATGTTCTGTTTTATATTTCTGACCTGCTCAAACAAAGCAGGCCAGGTGTGACAGGATTTAAGATTGTGTTCTCAGCATATCCTACAGCTCCATGTTTATGTGTAAGGACACATTTGTTACATTACATTGAAGCCACAAGGGCTTTAAGACAAGAAGAAACAGGATTATTTGTCAGTTACAAGAAGCCAACATAAAAGAGTGGCAGTTCAGACTATCTCAAGGTGGTTAAAGCAAGAGTTGGTTCAGGCAGGAATTAACATTTATGTGTTTACATCTCATTCCACTAGCGCAGTAGCAACATCCGCTGCCAGGGCGATGGACGTTCCCATCGACCATATATTAAAAGCCGCAGGTTGGAAAAATGAACTTGTGTTTCAGCAATACTACCATCGGCCGATTGCCGATGGAGGGCTGTTTGCCAACTCAATATTGAGTGCTGTTGCTATTGTTTAAAGTCTGTTTTCAATACTGTTTCATTCTGTTTCGTTTGTTGCCCCTACATTAAGAGGGTTTATTGGTTGTTTTATGACCAAAAAATAAAACTGTTTGTTTTTGCATGATATGCAATGTCATGTTTACAGCATTATTGATGATACTCAGAGTCAATCGATGCAGTGAGAAGCCGGGATTTTGATCTGCGGCATAAAAATCACAGAGCTTTAAAATCTTCACGTAGTCACTCACGTGACTCCGAAGTAAAATAGTAAGATTAAACGAGAACTTACCAGTTTGAAATTTGATCTTTATTTTATGAGGAGTTACGTTGGTGATTACGTGCCCGCCACGCCCAACCCTCACTCATAGAAAAAAGGTCATAATGGTAATTCTCATGTTGATCATCTTAATATGTTACTTCAATTATGGTGTTGTCTGTGATTTCATACCGCTGCTTTGAAGATTGACGCGCATGCGCCCTGACGGGTCTTCTTCACGTAATCACCAACGTAACTCCTCATATAATAAAGATCAAACTTCAAACTGGTAAGTTCTCGTTTAATCTTACTATTCTGGTTAATACACACAAGGACAAAAAGTGCTGGAGTACCTCAGCGTACAGCGTAACATGATGTTTAGGGTCGGAACGGAGGTCGGACAGCCCTGCTTTGGCTGCCGTAGTTCAGTCGAGGACGTGCCACCGAGAACAAAGGGGGACCCGGCATGGTGGGGGCCATCGAGAGAACAAAGGGGGACCCGGCATGGTGGGGGCCATCGAGAGAACAAAGGGGGACCCGGCATGGTGGGGGCCATCGAGAGAACAAAGGGGGACCTGGCATCGGGGGGTGGGGGCATCGAGAGAACAAAGGGGGACTCATAGAAACATAGAAAACAGGTGCAGGAGTAGACCATTCGGCCCATCGAGCCTGCACCGCCATTCAATATGATCATGGCTGATCATCCAACTCAGTATCCTGTACCTGCCTTCTCTCCATACCCCCTGATCCCTTTAGCCACAAGGGCCACATCTAACTCCCTCTTAAATATAGCCAATGAACTGGCCTCAACTACCTTCCGTGGCTGAGAATTCCAGAGATTCACCACTCCCTGTGTGAAAAATGTTTTTCTCATCTCGGTCCTAAAAGACTTCCCCCTTATCCTTAAACTGTGACCCCTTGTTCTGGACTTCCCCAACATCGGGAACAATCTCCCTGCATCTAGCCTGTCCAACCCCTTAAGAATTTTGTATGTTTCTATAAGATCCCCCCTCAATCTTCTACATTCCAGCGAGACAAGCCGAGTCTATCCAGTGTTTCTTCATATGAAAGTCCTGACATCCCAGGAATCAGTCTGGTGAACATTCTCTGTACTCCCTCTATGGCAAGAATGTCTTTCCTCAGATTTGGAGACCAAAACTGGATGCAATACTCCAGGTGTGGTCTCACCAAGACCCCGTACAACTGCAGTAGAACCTCCCTGCTCCTATACTCAAATCCTTTTGCTATGAATGCTAACATACCATTCGCTTTCTTCACTGCCTGCTGCATCTGCATGCTTACTTTTCTCCCCTTTTCCTAATCGGCCACCATTCAGATAATAGTCTACTTTCCTGTTTTTGCCACCAAAGTGGATAACCTCACATTTATCCACATTCTACTGCATCTGCCTTGCATTTGCCCACTCCCCCAGCCTACCCAAGTCACCTTGCAGCCTCCTAGCATCCTCCTCACAGCTAACACTGCCCCCCTGCTTCGTGTCATCCGCAAATTTGGAGATGTTGCATTCAGTTCCCTCGTCCGAATCATTAATATATATTGTAAATAGCTGGGGTCCCAGCATTGAGCCTGGCGGTACCCCACTAGTCACTGCCTCCCATTCTGAAAATGACCTGTTTACTCCTACTCTTGGCTTCCTGTTTGCCAGCCAGTTCTCTATCCACATCAATACTGAACCCCCAATACCGTGTGCTTTAAGTTTGTATAGTAATCTCTTATGTGGGACCTTGTCGAAAGGTCTACTAGTTACTCTACTAGTTACATCCTCGAAAAATTCTATAAGATTCGTCAGACATGATTTACCATTCGTAAATCCATGCTGACTTTGTCCAATGATTTCACCACTTTCCTAATGTGCTGCTATCCCATCTTTAATAACTGACTCCAGCAGTTTCCCCACTTCCGATGTTAAACTAACTGGTCTGTAATTGCCCGTTTTCTCTCTTCCTCCCTTTTTAAAAAGTGGGGTTACATTAGCTACCCTCCAATCCTCAGGAACTACTCCAGAATCTAAAGAGTTTTGAAAAATTATCACTAATGCATCCACTATTTCTAGGACTACAGCCTTAAGTACTCTGGGATGCAGCCTATCTGGCTCTGGGGATTTATCGGCCTTTAATCCATTCAATTTACCTAACACCACTTCCCGGCTAACCTGGATTTCACAGTTCCTCCATCTCATTAGACCCGCGGTCCCCTGCTATTTCCGGCAGATTATTTATGTCTTCCTTAGTGAAGACAGAACCAAAGTAGTTATTCAATTGGTTTGCCATGTCCTTGTTCCCCATGATCAATTCACCTGTTTATGACTGCGGGACCTACATTTGTTTTAACTAATCTTTTTCTCTTCACATATCTATAAAAACGTTTGCAGTCAGTTTTTATGTTCCCTGCCATAATCTATTTTCCCTTTCCTAATTAAGCCCTTTGTCCTCCCCTGCTGGACTCTGAATTTCTCCCAGTCCTCTGGTAGGCTGCTTTTTCTGGCTAATTTGTACGCTTCATCTTTTGTTTTGATACTACCCCTGATTTCCCTTGTTATCCACGGATGCACTACCTTCCCTGATTTATTCTTTTGCCAAACTGGAATGAACAATTGTTGTAGTTCATCCATGCAGTCTTTAAATGCCTTCCATTGCATATCCACCGTCAGCCTTTAAGAATCAATTGCCAGTCTATCTTGGCCAATTCATGTCTCATACCCTCAAAGTTACCTTTCTTTAAGTTCAGAACCCTTGTTTCTGAATTAACAATGTCACTCTCCATCCTAATGAAGAACTCAACCATATTATGGTCACTCTTGCCCAAGTGGCCGCGCACAACAAGACTGCTAACTAACCCTTCCTCATTACTCAATACCCAGTCTAGAATCGCCTGCTCTCTCGTTGGTTCCTCTACATGTTGGTTTAGAAAACTATCCCGCATACATTCATATTGAAAACTCCAACGACCACTGTAACATTGCCTTTCTTACTGATTGTATCTCATGATATAATTTGTACTCTACCTCCTGGCTACTGTTCAGAGGCCGGTATATATTTCCCATCAGGGCTATTTTACCCTTGCAGCTCTATCCACAAGGATTCTGCATCTTCTGATCCTATGCCAGCCCTTGCCAAGGACTGAATGTGGTGAGACTAAACAACATTACTCAATATTTGTAGTGGCCACTGGGAGTGTTAGATGCATTTTTCCATTCATCACCCTTCCGAATACGAACCAAGTTGGAGGTTTAGTTTAGTTTAGAGACACAGCGCGTAAACGGGCCCTAAGGCCCACCGCGTCCGCGCCAACCAGCGATCCTCACACAGTAACACTATTCTATACACACTAGGGACAATTTACATTCATACCAAGCCAATTAACCCACAAACCTGTACGTCTTTGGAGTGTGGGAGGAAACCGACGATCTTAGAGAAAATCCACACAGGTCACGGGGAGAACGTACAAACTCCATACAGACAGCACCCATAGTCAGGATCGAACCCGGGTCTCAGGCGCTGTAAGGCAGTAATTCTACAGCGACGCCACCGTGCCGCCCGTATTGTGCAAATCTAACTTTGAGAAAATCTTAGGTTCTTGTAGCTGCTCACCGGCAGAGGATATTAATGGTAGGGGGTAATGATTTTTAACAGTCACTTAATTGAGACCACAATAATCAATACAGGACCAGTGAGGTGGCGGGATGTATTAACCCCGATGCAAGGCCTTCTTTGGTGTATTTATTTGTGGCCTGTGTCTCGGGGCATGAGAGAGAATAAAGCATTCCGAGGTGGACTGGTGCCCAACAGGAGATCAATAGCACAATCATAGCGACAGTGAGGGGAAAGAGGGGTGACCTTCTTTTCACTAAACACGGCATTTATGTCGGAGTATATTGTAGGAACACTGGTTAACTCTGGATGATCAAATGGGCCCAGAGAAAGGGACACAAAAAGCTGGAGTAACTCAGCGGGTCTGACAGACAGCATCTCTGGAGAAAAGGAATACGTGACGTTTCGGGTCGATGCATCACCTATTCCTTTTCTCCAGAGATGCTGTCTGAACCATTGAGTTACGCCAGCTTTTTGTGTCTACCTTTTGTCTAAACCAGCATCTGCAGTTCCTTCCTACAGCAGAGGACGTGGACCAGGCAAGGTTGGGAAGCAGTTTCTTGGGGCAAAAAGGAGACCATTTGATGGAGAGATCAGATGCACAACATGCTGGAGTAACTCGGGGACAGGCAGCATCTCCGGAGAGAAGGATGGGTGGCCCTAGTGCGGAGAAGGCACAGGAGTCAGAAGTAAGGTTAAACTCAAAAAAGGCTTTTACAGGAATCCCAATAAACAAGAGCACAAGGCTCTACTGGAAACTGCCAGACATCAGCACTTAAATAGGGAACTCTATAGATAGCACAAACTGAAAATGACACACAGGTGAAAAACATACTTGAACATGGACAACATAGTCTGTGACAGAAGGTACACAAAAATGCTGGAGAAACTCAGCGGGTGCAGCAGCATCAATGGAGCGAAGGAAATAGGCAACGTTTCGGGCCGAAACCCTTCTTCAGATGCAGCTTTACACTTACTCAGTGCATGAGGATTAGTAGGGCAGAATTTGTTAGGTGTATCCAATAAGGTGTCCTTAAACAGTATGTCATAAAAGTCATACAGCAAGAAAGCTGGCCCTTCGGCCCAACTTGCCCATGCTTGACTATCTATCACAGGTTGTTGAGACAAAAGAGAAGATTGCAGGAGCCTTGACGAGGATCTTTGTTTCTTATCTAGCCACTGGTCCCCGGACTGGTTTAATTTCTATGTGAATGTTGTTCCTTTGTTTACGAAGGGAAGGGAAGGGAAGAATCTAGGGAACTAATAGGTTGGTGACCTTCATGATTCTCATGAAAGTGGTAGGAAATTTATCGGAGAGAATTCTTCACTATAGGATCAACTCACACTTGGAAGAGAATGGGCTAATGAGGGAGAGCCAGCACGACTTTGTATGCAGAAGTTCATGTCTTACTAACTTGATTATGTTTTTTGAGGAGGTGACAAGAGAGGAGAAAGTTGTATAAAAGGATCTTTGTAAGGCATTTGATCAAGTCCCTTATGGTGGACTGATCCAGTAGATTAAGGTGCATGGGATTCATGGTGCCTTGGTTGTGTTGATTCAGAATAGGTTTAGTCATAGAAGATCAGGGGTTGTGATGGAAGGAAGATATTCTGGCTGGACGTCTGTGACCAGTGGAGTTCAGTAGGGACCTCCGCCTCTGTCGAATTCTGCTGTTTGTGATATATACAAAGTGGCCGGGATGGAAATGTAGATGGTTTGGTGAGTACGTTTGCAGAAAATACCAAAATTGGGCCAGTTGCAGTGAGGAAGGATATCAAAAGCTACAGCAGGATAGAGATCAGCAGCAGAAATGGGTGAGGAAATGGCAGATGGAGTTTAATACGATAAAACGTTATTCATCACCGGAGGGAAATTGCTCTGCCGACAGTCACAACACACAAGGTACACAAAACTTGAAATGAAAAGTGAAAAAAACAGAAAAGGACAAGCGACTGTTGGCTGGCTGCTGTGTGCACAGCGCCTTCACCGGAACAAACAACCCAACGCAGACTTATCCCCTGGGCAGAGGATTCTAAACTAGTGTGCCCCCCCTCCCCCACACCGGCCCCCCCTTTGTTCTCCCACCGTCCCTCACGGTTCCTCCATGCAGGGTCCCCATTGTCTCCCTCCACGCTCCACCGCCACCGAGGCTCACACTTCCGTCGAGGCTCCCGATACTGTCGAGGCTCACGCTGCTGCCGAGGCTCCCAATACCGCCGAGGCTCACGCTGCCGCCGAGGCTCCTGCTGCCACCGCCGAGGCTCCCGCTGCCACCGCCGAGGCTCCCATCTCTGCCGCCGCTGAGGCTCCATCGACCCAGGCAGGCCTCTCCTCCCGGCTTCTCCACAGTCCCCTGGGAGGCCTGTGGGGCGGGTCGGGCCTACCGGGGCCGTTCTGGTTGTCGCTCATCGTACTGGACGTCGTTCGGGTTGTCGGCGGTGCAGTTGTTCGGTGGGTGGATCAGGCGGGCGTGGCTCCCCGGAACACTCCCGCCACGCGCGTGCAATCTGAGCAAGGATGAGGTTTAGGAGGTTGAATATAAGAGGAGAGTATACTGTTAATGGTAAGACTCTTAACAGCATTGATGTGCAGTGGGATCTTGGAGTCCAACTTGAGTTTAAAGTTTAAAGGAGTGTGCGGGACAAGATTTCTAGTTTAGATTAGTTTTGTTTATTATTGTCATGTGTACTGAGATGCAGTGTTGTACCTGTCCCACTGTACGAGGCAATTCAAGAGTTCTCCCGAGTTTTCCTCTGATTCGAACTCGGAGAATGTCCTTAGCGGGTCCGTGGGAATTCGTGGATGCCGTGCGAGTAATGGTAGGTACTCGGGAAATCCGGTAAAGTCATGACGTTTTTTCAACACTCTGAACAATGCCCACGAGTAAAAAAAATACTCGTAATGAAAAAAATGGTTACTTTTTACTCGTACGAGCCACTACGAGACATCCACGAACTCCTATGGACCTGCTACGGACATTCACCGAGTTCGAATCAGGGGAAAACTCTGGAGAACTTTTGAATTACCTCATACAGTGGGACAGGCCCTTAATAAAGGTTTATGTTGCGTGCTATCAAACAAAAAAATATAAATGAGTACCATCAAGCCACCCACATTATACAGATACAGGAACAGGGAAAAACATTTAGTACATGATAAAGTCCGATTATAGATAGTTCAAAGGTCTCCATTGAGGAGGATGGGAGGTCAGGACCACGCCTAGCTGGTGAGAGGACCGTTCAGTTGCCTGATAACAACTGGGAAGAAACTGTCCATGAATCTGGAGGAATGCAATTTCAAACTTCTCAAACTCGTGCTTGATGAGAGAGGGGAGAAGAGGTAGTGGCCGGGGTGAGATTGGTCCTAGATCATGCTGGTGGCCTTGCTGAGACAGCATGAAGTGTAGATGGAGTCAATGGAAGGGAGGTTGGGTTGTCTGGTGGTCTGGACTACATCCACATCTCTCTGCAATTTCTTGCAGTCTTAGACGGAGTCGTTTCCAAACTATGCTGCGATGCATCCTGATAAAATGCTTTCTATGGAGCATCAGCAGAAGTTGGTGAGGGTTGTTGGGGACATGCTGAACTTCCTAGGAAGTAGAGCCATTGGTGTGCTTTCTTGGCCATTGATTCGATGTGGCTGGTCCAGGCCAAATTGATGATGATACTTATTCCAAAGTAGTTTAGTTTAGTTTAGTTTAGAGATACAACGCAGAAACAGGCCCTTCGGCCCACCGGGTCCGCGCCGACCAGAGATCCCCACACATTAGCGCTATCCTGCACACACTAAGAACACATTTTACATTTACCAGGCCAATTAGCCTACAAACCTGTAAGTCTTGTGATTGTGGGAGGAAACCGAAGATCTCGGACAAAACCCACACAGGTCAACCCACACAAACTCTGTGCAGACAGCACCTGTAGTCAGGATCGAACCCAGGTCTTCAGCGCTGCATTCGCTGTAAGGCAGCGACTCTACCCTTGAAGTACTTGAAGCTTTTAACCATCTCTACTTTGGCATCATCAATGTTTATTGGGGTGTGTGTACTGCTTCGTTCCTGAAGTCACTGACAATCTCTTATGTCTTGCTGACATTGAGAGGGAGGTTGTTGTCTTGGCACCAGGTTATGAAGTTCTCAATCTCCTTCCTGTACTCCGTCTTCTTATTATTTGATATAGGGATGGTGGTGTCACCTGTGAACAAGGACTGGCGCCTCATATTTTGCTTGGGCAGCTTACAGCCCAGTGGTATGAACATTGATTTCATGAACTTCAAGTAACTCTTGTAGCCCTCTCTCTCCATCCCTCCCCCACACAAGTCGTACCAGCTTCAAAGTTGTCTTGTTGAGTCTCATTGCACAGGTTTGCAGGTTAGTTGGCTTGGTATAAGTGTAAATTGTCCCTAGTGTGTGTAGGAGTGTGTTAATGTGCGGGGATCGCTGGTCGGTGCGGACTCGGTTCGCATACCTCCTTCGCCCTTCCCTCCCTATTTTGCCCATCTTCCCCCCTTCCTCCATTAAAATCCCATTAACCAGTTACACAGTTCGCAACAATGTTTCCCCCATGTGCCCCAGGGAACCTCCTTAGAAACATAGAAAATAGGTGCAGGAGAAGGCAAATCGGATCTTTGATCCAGCACCACCATTAAATATGATCATGGTTGATCAACCAAAATCAATACCCTGTTCCAGCTTTTTCCCCATATCCCTTGATTCCCCCAGCCCTAAGAGTTAAATCTAACTCTCTCTTGAAAACATCCAGTGAATTGCCCCCCCACTACCTTCTGTGGCAGAGAATTCCACAAATTCACAACTCACTGGGTGAAAACGTTTTTCCTCATCTCAGTCCTTTAATCTTAAACTGTGACCCCTGGTTCTGGATTCAACATTGGGAACATTTTTCCTGCATATGCCCTGTCCAATCCTCTATGAATTTTATATGTTTCTATAAGATCCCCTCATCCTAAATTCCAGCGAATACAAGCCCAGTTGACCCATTCTTTCATCATACGTCAGTCCCGCCATCCCAGGAATGAACCTGGTGAACCTACGCTGCACTTTGACTGAGATCATTTGTTACAGGCCCCGATTTGTCCGAGTTTGTCAATTGCTTCCAGTTCCCCGCCCCCCGCCCACCGCCCCCCAGCCACTACAATCAATCTGATGAAGCATCCTGACTCGAAACGTCACCTATCCATTTTCACCAGAGATGCTGCTGAACCCACGTCCTTCACAGAATATCATGAGAAGAGAATGCTTACATATATTTACAATCTTCCAGAACATCCTAACAAGGTGACTTCTTCCCCCAACATCAGAGATTTGTACGGATTGATACCTATTTGTTTTTTTTGCATTAAGTATTATTACAGTTATTATTACTCTCTTGACCCGAAACATCACCCTGTCACCCTTCCCTTATCTCCAGAGATGCTGCCTGTCCCGCTGAGTTACTCCAGCAATTTGTTTCTATCTTTGGTGTAAACCAGCATCTGCAGTTCCTTCCTACACAAACCAGAAAGATATTTCTTTGTATATCAACTTTCAAAATGGATTCCAATGCCAACAACTGCCACAAAGATTTAATTTTAGTTATTTAAAAATAAATGTTCAATTACCATAATAGCCATCTATTGGACATAATGCTTGATTATTAATGTTGGAAAAGTACATCATCTCAGAAAAATCTTTCTCTCATCATTTTTGATGGCTTTCTATTCTCCTGATCTCTTAACCAATGCTTAGACAACTAAGATAGTTTTATTGTGTTACTTCATTTAATGATTGCTTCCTAATTTTCTTCAGAGCTATTCTACAAGAAGGAAATATATTTTAACTTTGAAGGACTATTCAATGGTTCAATAGATATTTTTCAGGTCTAGATAGATAGATTCTTGATTAGTACGGGTGTCAGGGGTTATGGGGAGAAGGCAGGAGAATGGGGTTAGGAGGGAGAGATAGATCAGCCACGATTGAATTGCAGAGTAGATTTGATGGGCCGGATTGCCTAATTCTGCTCCTATCACTTGTGCCATTATTACCTTATGACCTTATGAGCAAACTTTTAGTTTAACTCTGTTAATCGATTCAGCTGGTTTCTATGATGTGGTCCTGCCTGTGAATTCTTCCTGATCAAATAAGAAGGTCGGATCATACTTATCAACAATGCTTTCATATTTAAATTCCAGAGCAGAGACTCCTGTGAAGCTCCTGGCAAGATTGTAACTTATTTACACAAAAAGAAAATTACTTTAAAAATTGGAAATAAAGATGGAAATACCGTGCATATTCAGAAATTCAGGTGATGTCTGAGGACAAGAAAGCCATGTCAATGTTTCGGAATAATAACGTTTTTTGGCTTAGCTTACTTTGAGATTAATTTAGAGATACAGCGCAGAATCAGGCCCTTCGGCCCACTGAGTCTGTGCCGACCAGCGATCCCCTGTACACTAACACTATCCTACACACACTCGGGACAATTTACAATTATTCCAAGCCAAATAATCTACAAACCTTTACGTCTTTGGAGTGGGGCTCATGTTGTCGACCTCCCCTTGGTGAGCCCTGTCAACTGACCTCAGTCAGGCAAATGACAACAAACAGAGACGGCAGCAGCACCGCATCTTGGCGTCAACCCGGGGCATGCGCCCTTTTTAGGGCGGGCACCTACGGATGTCGAAGCGGATGGCATATCATCCTGCTGTAAACTTCTGCTGCCTCAAACGCAAGAAGAAGAAGACGTCTTTGGAGTGTGGGAGGAAACCGGAGATCCTGGAGAAAAGCTACGCAGGTCACGGGAAGAATTTACAGACTCCGTACAGAGAGCACCCATAGTCAGGATTGAACCCGGGTCTCTGGCACTGTGAGGCAGCAACTCTACCGCTGCGCCACCGCCCAGTTCATCAGAACTGCAGAAAGTTTGAAATGTGATGAACAGGTTTAGAGGGCATAAAGACTTAGAAGAATGAAGCAGATCTATAATGCTTTGAATGGCAAGAAAAATTTAAAAAAAAAGGGAGGGATGTTAATGTAAGAACAATGACGTGTATGATTCAATGCGAGCTGGGCCAGAGTATATGAGGTAAACTATTCTTAAGAAATATATGCAAAAGTTAAATTATTTCAAATAGCTTTATTTAAAACTTAATAACCTGTGATGATTAGTATGTGTGTATTTGAGAAATAATTGAGGTTTAACTAGATTAGGGTGACCACACATCTTTTTTTGAGAAATCAGTACTATATATAATGTGAGTATTATGTGTCTTTCTAAAGAAGTGACAAATTGTCCTATATTCCCTGCCTCCATGTGTCTGGTGCATCTGGAAAGATGAATGGAACCAGCTCAACACACGAGCCCACGACTGGATGGAGAGAGGAATCACTCCGACTGAATGCCTCGCCAGCGGGCAGGACCTCCCATGGCCAACCTGGAAGACCCTCAACAGATTACGAGTTGAGCAGGGGAGGTGTAAAGCACTTATGAAAGCATGGAACTACCAGGCAGAAGACACATGCAGCTGTGGAGCAGTACAGACAATGTCCCACCTACTGGAGTGTGACGACGTCCCCCAGTGCAGCCCCCAGGACCTGGCTGAACCGACTCGACCAGCTGTGACCTGCGCCAGATACTGGCAGAACGACATCTGAGATTGCAACGGACTCGAAGAAGAAGATGGGACTGAAGGCTGATAAATCCCCAGGGCATGATGGTCTGCATCCCAGGATACTTAAGGCAGTGGGTCTAAAAAATCGTGGACGCATTGGTGATCATTTTCCAATGTTCTATAGATTCAGGATCAGTTCCTGTGAATTGGAGGGTAGCTAATTTTATCCCACTTTATAAGAAAGGCGGGAGAGAGAAAACGGAATTATAGACCAGTTAGCCTGACATTGATGGTGGAGAAGATGCTGGAGTCAATCATAAAAGATGAAATAGCCGCACATTTGGATAGCAGTAATAGCATCGGTCAGAGTCAGCATGGATTTACGAAGGGGAAATCATGCTTGACTAATCTTCTGGAATTTTTTGAGGATGTAACTAGGAAAAATGGACAAGGGAGAGCCAGTAGGTGTAGTGTACCTGGACTTTCAGAAAGCATTTGATAAGGTCCCACATAGGAGATTAGTGGGCAAAATTAGGGCACATGGTATTGGGGGTAGAGTGCTGACATGGATAGAAAATTGGTTGGCAGACAGGAAACACAGAGTAGGGATTAAGGGTCCCTTTCAGAATGGCAGGCAGTAACTAGTGGGGTACCACAAGGCTCGGTGCTGGGACCGCAGCTATTTATGATAAATATTAATGACTTTGATGAAGGGATTACAAATAACATGAGGAAATTTGCAGATGACACAAAGCTGGGTGGCAGTGAACTGTGAGGAGGATGCTATGAGAATGCAGGGTGACTTGGACAGGCTGGGTGAGTGGGCAGATACATGAGGTGTTACATTATGGGAAGTCAAATTAGAATAGCAGTTTCACAGTGCAATGTACGGCCCTGGTGAAACCTAATAGTCAAATCGAAAATGGAGTCGTTCTTCTACAAAAGCATGGACTATTAGAGCAAAAGAATGGCTCGGTGCCAAGTCTGAATGACTTTGTAAATTATATGAAACACAATATGGAGGACAGGTTGTCTTTTCAATAAAGACATTAAGATGGCAGCCTGCAGTAATAACATGTGCTTCTTCAAGGTCATAAAGAAGCCAAGATTGAAAAAAATACCTGACGCTCCAGAGATAAGTAATGAGCTCGATTTGGACCCAGCTTTCATATATTGTGAAAGGCTACAGAATCTTTCAGTCATGCCATATTCAGACTTGGTAGGAGTGTTTTACTGATAAGAAAAATGTATAATTGTGCTAACTCACCTTTGTTCTGTGAGTGGGAGCCCGAGAAGCACTGAACAACATTTGTGCTCATTGTAATCTCGCCATTTCCATCTGATGAATCAATTAAAGATTGCCATGGTCTACCTTCAATGTTCGTTGCTATCTGCTTATTAAGAAACGAACCTTCACACTGGGACCCAGGTGTATAAGTACATAGTTCATTGAAAGTGGCATCTCATGTGGACAAGGTGGCGAAGAAGACTTTTGGCATGCTGGCTTTCATCAGTAAGTGCAGTGAGTATAGAAATGGAAGGATATTGAAATTGAAAGAAGGGTCTGAAGAAGGGTCTCTACCCGAAACGTCACCTATTCCTTTGCTCCATAGATCCTGCCTCACCCGCTGAATTTCTCCAGCATTTTTGTCTACCTTCGATTTTTCCATCATCTGCAGTTCTTTCTTGAACATAGAAATTGAAATGTTATGTTACATGATTCAATGGTGAGGCCACACTTGGAGTATTGTGTTCACCTTTGGACTTGACGGACTTAGCTTTGAAGGTAGATCTGGAAGGTTAGATCACATTGGGATCCAGGGAGAGCTAGCCAACTGGAGAAAAAATTGGCTTCCTGCTGTTGATGGTGGAGGGTTGTTTTTCAGACTGGAGGCCTGTGATTACTGGTGTGCCTCAAGGATCGGTGCTAGGCCCATTGATGTTTGTGGTTTATATCAACCATTTGTATGAGAGTGTCTGAGGCATGATTAGCAAGTTTGCAGATGACACTAAAGTGGGTGGAACTGTAGATGGCAAAGGTTACACCAAGATTTTGATCAGTTGGGCAAGTGCGCAGAGGAATGTTTAATGGAGATTAATGCAGATAAATGTAAGGTGCTGCATTTTGGGAAGTCTAAGCAGGGCAGGACCTTCACAGTAAATGGCAGGGGGATCTAGGAGTGCAGGTACCCAGCTCCTTGAAAGTGGTATCACAGGTAGATAAGATGGTCAAGAAGGTTTTTGGCACATTGGCCTTCATCAGTTTCTCTGCTTTTGTGACTTGGAGAATGCTATGTGAGAGTCGAAGTCATTTGGAAAACTAATACGTTACTTAATTTTCAAAAACAAAGTTTTGGCCTGATTAGGATTTGCGGGTCCCTTGTGGAAACCAGACAATGTCAGGGCAGAAATACAGATTTGCACAAGTTTAAAATTAACAAGGTGCTCCCTGCTTCCACACCACTTTCAATGTTTTTGTTTAGTTTAGTTTAGTTTAGTTTAGTTTAGAGATACAGCGTGGAAACAGGCCCTTTGGCCTACCTAGTCCGTACTGATCTGCGCTCCCTGTACATTAACACCATCCTACACCCATTAGATACATTTCTTTACATTTATACCAAGCCAATTAACCTGCAAACCGGTACGTCTTTGGAGTGTGGGAAGAAACCGAAGATCTCGGAGGGAACCCACGCAGGTCACGAGGAGAACGTACAAATTCCGTACAGACAGCACCCGTAGTGGTGATCAAACCCGGGCCTCTAGTACTGTAACGCAGTAGCTCTACCATTGCACTACCACTCCACCACCACTAGAGGCATGGGCTCTCTGTGACACAAGGGCTCTTTCCCCTATTAAATGGATTTATTTTTTAACAATCTCACAAACCCTACACTTGATAAACCACTGAAGATTAAACAGCTGCTAGATGATTATTGTTTCACAACAACCCAACATAATTAGTAGAGTTTATTTTGATTTGAATTTATCACATCACTTATTTTCAAGCTGCAAAAGTTGTGAATAGCTCAAGTAACTAATTACTGTAAATTATTAATTGAAAGTAAAATAATATCTTGAAACAATATTTTTAAATGAAATAAAATCCTTCGACATTTTCGCCATCTCCAACGGGATCCCACCATTAGCCACATCTTCCCATCTCCACCCCTTTCCACAGAGACTGTTCCTTCTGCAACTACCTGGCTAACTCGTCCCATCCCACCTGATCCACCTCCTCCCCAGGTACTTTCCCCTACAACCGCAGGAGATGCAACATCTGTCCCTACACCTCATTCGACTCCGTCCAAGAACCCCGATGACCTTTCAGGTGTGGCAGAGGTTCACTTGCATCTCCTCCAACCTCATCTACTTTATCCGCTGTTCCAGGTGTGGACTCCTATATATCGGCGAGACTAAGCGCAGGTTCGGTGATCGTTTCGCTGAACACCTACGCTTAGTCCACCAAAACCTATGTGATCTCCTGGTTGCTAAACACTTCAACTCCCCCTCCCATTCCCACACTGACCTTTCTGTCCCTGGCCTCCTCCAGTCAGAGTGAGGCCCAGCGCAAATTTGAGAAACAGCACCTCATATTTTTCTTGGGTAGTTTACACCCCAGCGGTATGAGCATTGAATTCTCCAACTTCAAGTAACCCTTGCCTTCTCTATCTCTCCGTCCCTCCCGCACCCTAGTTCTCCTCATTGTCAACTTCCCATCAGCTAACAATTAACCATTTCTCACTTTCTTGGTCTGTTGTTTCACCCCTTACCTTTCCATATTTCTGATACTCTCTCTCTCCTGATTCTCAGTCTGATGAAGGGTCTCAACTTGAAACGTCACCCATTCCTTCTATCCAGAGATGCTGCCTGTCCCACTGAGTTACTCCAGCATTTTGTGTATAAGTAAAATGATATCTCTGCTCTCCCATTCTATGGTTTATTTAGTTTTAGTTTAGTTTAAAGATTCAATGCAGAATCAGGCCCTTCGCCCCACTGGTTCCGCTTCGACCAGCGATCCCCGCATATTAACACTATCTGCCACACACTAAGGACAATTCTTTTTACATTCACCAAGCCAATTTACCGACATACTTGTCTGTATGTCTTTGGAGGTCCCACCGAGGAAATGGTAAGCAGGTATTCTGCAACATTGGGCAGGTATTCCACAATCGTCTATCTCCTGTAAATGCCTTTAAGGGCCTGTCCCACTCGCATGCAATTGCAAACGGAAGTGGAGTTCACGCGAAGTTCGCGCTAAGTACGCGCTAAGTTCGCGCTGTTCGAGTGTGATGTCATTTGCGTCATACTTACTAATCAGCTGGGCAGGAGGCGGGCCGACTGAATTTGGGCGTCGCACAGCGTCGGGCGTTGACGTCATCACGTAACGCCACGCCGGGCAGTGATGTCATCGCGCAACGCCACGCGCTAGGCGTACGGCGTCAAGACGCTGCATATGCCGTCAAGACGCTGCGTACGACCGCAATGTGCCTGCATGTCGACAGGCCGTTGGCGAGCGAAGATTTCGAACAGTGTCAGTTTTTCGGAGCCCCACGCGATGTCGGGACCAGCCCCGCACAACTCCGCACTTCTAAGTGGGACCGGCCCGTAAGCCTCAAGCAACCACGTTTTGTCGCGCCAAACGCATGCAGTCGCATACAAGTGGGATAGGCCCTTTATGGGCCTGTCCCACGTGCATGCGACTCCATGCGGCAAGCGCGACCTAACCAGAAGCGGGGGCTGCACGGGGGCCGTGTGGAGGTCGAGTGATCCCCGTACAGGGCCGGTCCCACCAGCATGCGGCTGTATGCGGCAAGCGCTACCAAACCGGAAGCGGGGGCCGCGCGGAGGTCGAGTGACGTCAAGACGGTGTGTACGGCGGCGAGGCGCTGCGCACGGCCTCGATGCGGCTGCGTCTGGCGTCGAGGCGGTGCGCAAGGCCTCGAGGCGGCTGCATCCGGCGTCGAGGCGGTGCGCACGGCCTCGATGCGGCTGTGGGGCGGCAGGCCGTTGCTGCGCGGAATTTTTGAACAGTGTCAGTTTTTCGGAGCCCCGCGCGATGTCGGGACCACTCCATACGGCTCCGGCGATCGAAGTGGGACTGGCCCCGCGACCTCCGCGCGGCCCCTGCACGGCCCCTGCTTGCGGTTAGGTCGCGCTTGCCGCATGGAGTCGCATGCCCGTGGGACAGGCCCTTTACTCTGCTTCACAGATATAGGCACAACACCCTGGCTACCACTTTAGTGTAAACCTGAAGAAACTGTCAGAATGGCTTTTTTGGTATAAAATATTAAATTAAAGTTGTGTAAGAAGGATCTGCAGATGCTGGTTTAAACTGAAGGTAGACACAGAAAGCAAGAGTAACTCAGCGGGACAGGCAGCATCTCTGGAGAGAAGGAACGGGTGACGTTTCGGGTCGAGACCCTTCTTCAGTTTTTTAGTTCTTCAGAAATTAAAGTTGTTGTGAATGCCAAAGGAAATGTAAATTACTAATAATAATGAGCTGGTTGATTCTGCCTTTTGCTTGGGTCAATATTTATATGGAAACTGCATTAGTAAAACAGATTATAGGGTCATTATCACATTACTGTCTGTGAAAATGTGAGGCGCGCAAATTGGTTGTCAACTTCCTACAAATTTGTTGAGAATGCACAAACATATTTCATAGGCTTTTAAACATATTTTGGGCTTTGAGGACATAAGGCTATATCACAAATGTAAATCATTCATTTATATTTTTTCTGTGTAGTGAGGACAAGCATACGCTAATGACACTAAATTGCTTCATTCTCAATAATAATAATAATAATAATAATAATAATAATTCACTTGTAATGAAGTTCCTGGGCATGTCTCTGATGATCTGTCCTGGGCCCAGCATGTTGATGCAATCACAACGTTAGCTAACCAACGGCTTTGCTGGCTTTACCTGGCACTAAACGTTATTCCCTTATCATGTATCTATACACTGTAAATGGCTGGATTGTAATCATGTATTGTCTTTCTGCTGACTGGTTAGCACACAACAAAAGCTTCTCACTGCACCTCGATACACTTGACAACAAAGTAAAGTCAACTTCCTCAGAAGTTTGAGGAGATTCTACATGTTACTGAATACTTTATCGAACCCCTATAGGTGTACGGTAGCCAATATATTTACTGGTAGCATTAGAGTCTGGCTCGGTAACTTGAATACCCAAGAATGAAGGAAGCTGCAGAAAGTACCAAGGGGTCTGTTTCTGTGCTGTATCTCTTAATTAAACTGAACTAAACTAAAGGTAGACACAAAAAGCTGGAGTAACTCAGCGGGACAGGCAGCATCCCTGGAGAGAGAAATGGGTGATGTTTCGGATCGAGACCCTTCTTCAGACTGGTTAAGGATAAGGGAAATTGAGAGATATAGTCAGCCTCACTCAGTCTCTGCAAGATGGAGGAAGCAAGAGGGTCACGTCTCTCTGAGCTCTGACTAATACTGAACACATGGCTACTCAACTGTGAGTGCCCTAAATGTGGTTTGAAAATGAAAAAATGGTTGCTTTGAAATGCTGCACTGCAAAAAAAATAGCTATTGTTGATGGTGGTAACTGCTTTGAAAGGCTGCACTGCAAAAAAAAATGGCTGTTGTTGATGGTGGTAACTGCTTTGAAAGGCTGCACTGCTTTAAAATGGCTGCATTGGGAAAAATGGCTGTTGTTGGTTGTTGTAACTGCTTTGAAAGGCTGTACTGCAAAAAAAAAGGCTGTTGTTGGTGGTGGTAACTGCTTTCAAAGGCTGCACTGCAAAACAAATGGCTGTTGTTGTTGGTGGTAACTGCTTTTAAAAGGCTGCACTGCAAAAAAAATGGCTGTTGTTGGTGGTGGTAACTCCTTTGAATCGCTGCACTGCAATAAAAAGGCTGTTGTTGGTGGTGGTAACTGCTTTGAAAGGCTGCACTGCAAAAATAATGGCTGTTGTTGGTGGTGGTAACTGCTTTGAAAGGTTGCACTGCCAAAAAAAAAGGCTGTTGGTTTTGGTAACTGCTTTGAAAGGCTGCACTGCAAAAAAATGGCTGTTGTTGGTGGTGGTAACTACTTTGAAAGGCTGCAATGCCAAAAAAAATGGCTGTTGTTGGTGGAAACTTGACAACTTCCTGTTTGCACTGAATATTGATTTTAGATAAAACGCTACCACTTACGGCTGTGATTTTAGGCCTTCTTACTCAGTTCCTCGCCACTCATAAGGTGCAGAGGATTCTTCCCATTAATGAAAATTAAAAGTGTTATTAGTGTTTAAAACATGTTGAGAATCTCTCTCCTGTCAATCACGCCATGACGGCCACGCCCCTTCCAGTTGGAGGGGGAGGGATTATAAAACCCGTAAGTGTGGGTGTGGCTCAGTTTCTGCAAGATGGAGGAGAGAGAGGTCACGACTCTGTCTGAGCAGTGAATCAACTGAACACACTGAATGTCTACTGAACTGTGAGTGTGGTGTTTATGTGGTGTTTTGTGTGGTTATTTTATAGTGGTTTTATGGTGGTTTCACCCTGCTTGAAATGGTATGAAACTGCATTGGAATGTGGTGGCCTTGCACCCTGCTTGAAATGGTATGAAACTGCACTTCAATTTGGTTGTCTTGCACCCTGCTTGAAGTGGTATGAAACTGCACTTGAATTTGGTGGCCTTGCACCCTGCTTGAAATGGCATGAAACAGCACTAGCATTCGGTGGCCTTGCACCCTGCTTGAAGTGGTATGAAACTGCAATTGAATTCGGTGGCCTTGCACCCTGCTTGAAGTGGTAAGAAACTGCACTTGAATTTGGTGGCCTTACACCCTGCTTGAAATGGTAGGAAACTGCACTTGAATTTGGTTGCCTTGCACCCTGCTTGAAATGGAATTTCAAGGAATAGCCGTGAGTCAACTGCTAGCCCACCAGCCGTTAGTGAGCTGCCAGCACATCAGGCTTGAGTGACTGAGCTGCCACCCCAAGAATCCATTTGGCCCACAATGTCCATACTAACCAGTCCCTTCAGCCCACAGTACCCATACTAGCGCTCCAGAAAGCCCCCCCCCCCCACTAGCCACCAATATTGGAATTGGTGGATAGGTGGAATATTGCATTGGGGGACCAGCCCTCCCGTGTGAACATGGGACCCAACGGGTCCCACTTAGTCTAGTATATTTATATATACAAAGACCTTTTATTTAAACAAACACAAATACAGAGTAGTAACAAAATCAAGATTGCTATTGGCAGTTTACAATTAAAAACAGTTATCAGATTAAAGTATTGTCAACAATGCAGCCAAAACTTGAGGAGCAGCCCCTTCAGTTATTCGTACAGGGGCTGCAGCCTCTCACACTCCATATACACATGGAACACAGTCTCTTCCTGGCCGCAGAAGTGACAGGCAGGTGGCGAGTCCGTGAGCCAACAATTATCTGTTTCACCCCACAGCTCTGTGCAACACTCTCCACCCAAGGTCCCCGATGTAAAGGGGGAGAACTCCCTTATGGAGAGACCTCCATTGGGGAGCCTGCTCACCAGGAGTGTCCTGGCCCACTATAGGAGCTCCTGCCTCATCAAAGACCCATAGCACCCTGATCATGCTCTCTGCTACCATCAGGAACATAAGCCTAAGAACCATCATCCCCAGGTTGACAAACAGCTTTCCATCAATCATTGAAGTGTTGAATCACATTGCAACCCCAACCATTGATTTAAAACTCAACCTCAGCAATGAACTACCATGATTTATTTTATAGTTTGCACTGCGTCCTTTGGCCTGGTTTGGGTTTGGCATGTTATGCACTGGTTACCTGGTTTAATTGACAATTTATTCTATTTTTGTTTATTGTGATATTTATATCTTGTTTTGTTGGGTTAATGTGTCTGTAAAACTGCAGAAAATAAGGATTTCATTGTTCCAATCCTGATGCATTTCACAATTAAACACACCCGACTCCATAACATCTTCAGCAATAATTTGTTCACTTCTGCGTCTTGCTGCATTGTTGCATCCTAGACATCCCTTCCCAACCAAACCACCCCCTCCCCAGGTACCTTCCCCTGCAACCGCAGGAGATGCAACACCTGGCCCTATACCTCCTCCCTCGACTCTGGACAGGGACCCCGACAGTCCTTTCAGGTGAGGCAGAGATTCACTTGCACATCCTCCAATCTCATCTTCTGTATCCGTTATTCAAGATGTGGACTATACATCGGTGAGACCAAGCGTTGACTGGGTGATCGTTTCTCTGACCACATTCGTTCAGTTCACCTGGACCTTCCTGATCCCCTGGTTGCTAAACATTTTAATTCCCTTACTCATTCCCACACTGACCTTTCTGTCCTTGGCCTCCTCCATTGTCAGAGTGAAGTTCAATGCAAATTGGAGGAACAGCATCTCATATTTCGCTTGGGCAGCTTACAACCCAGTGGTATGAATATTGATTTCGCTAACTTCAAGTAACCCTTGCATTCCCTCTCTCTCAATCCCCCCCCCCCCCACCCAAGTTGCACCAGCTTCTCGTTTTCACCCAACAAACAGCTAACAATGACCTGTTTACATCTTTCATTAATTTGTTCTAAGTATATCTCTACATCACAGTCTATATCACTTGTTTCCATTTCCCCTGACTCTAGTCTGTTACCCATTCCTTCTCTCCAGAGATGCTGCCTGTCCCGCATTACTCCAACATTTTGTGTCTATCTTCGGTTTAAATCAGCATCTGCAGTTCCTTCCTGCACATCCTAAACATCGTCTATCTATTTCCCTTATAGATAGTACCATACCGTGACAGGTGGCACGGTGGCGCAGCAGTAGAGTTGCTGCCTTACAACGCTTGCAGCGCCAAAGACCTGGGTTCGATCCTGACTATGGGTGCTGTCTGTACGGAGTTGTATGTTCTCCCCGTGACCGCATGGGTTTTCTCAGAGATCTTCGGTTTCCTCCCACTCTCCAAAGATGTAGAGATTTGTACGTTAATTGGCTCGGTATAAATGTAAATTGTCCCTAGTGTGCGTAGGGTAGTGTTAATGTGCGGGGATCGCTGGTCAGTGCGGACTCGGTGGGCCGAAGGGCCTGTTTCCATGCTGTATCTTCCAAAGAGGAAGAAAGATTCTACGGGGAGTAAGAGGCGACTGCGGCTGACAAGGGAAGTCAAGGACAGTATAAAAATAAAGTAGAAGGCATACAGAATATCGTAGCAAAGATGAGCGGGAAGCCAGAGGATTGGGAAACTTTTAAAGAGCTACAGATGGTAACTAAAAAGGCAATACGGGGAGAAAAGATGAAGTACGAAGGTAAGCTAGCCAAGAATAGTAAAAGCTTTTTTATGTATGTGAAGAGGAAAAAATTAGTTAAGACAAATGTGGGTCCCTTGAAGACAGAAACAGATGAATTTATTATGGGGAACAAGGAAATGACATACGAGTTGAACAGGTTCTGTCTTCACTGAGGAAGACACAAACAATCTCCCAGGTGTACTAGGGGACAGAGGACCATGGGTGATGGAGGAACTGAAGGAAATTCACATTAGGCAGGAAATGATGTTGGGTAGACTGATGGGACTGAAGGCTGATAAATTCCCAGGGCCTGATGGTCTGCAACCCATGGTACTCAAGGAGGTGGCTCTAGAAATCTTGGACGCATTGGTGGTCATTTTCCAATGTTCTATAGATTCTGGATCAGTTCCTGTAGATTGGATGATAGCTAATGCTACCCCACTTTTCAAGAAAGGAGGGAGTAGGGAATTATAGACCAGTTAGCCTGTCATCAGTGGTGGGGAAGATGCTGGAGTCGATTATTAAAGATGAAATAGCAGCGCATTTGGATAGCAGTAACTGGAGCAGTCCAAGTCAGCGTGGATTTAGGAAAGAGAAATCATGCTTGACAAATCTTCTGGAATTTTCTGGGGATGTAACAAGTAAAATGGACAAGGGAGAGCCAGTGGATGTAGTGTACCTGGACTTTCAGAAAGTCTTTGATAAGGTCCCACACAGGAGATTAGTGGGCAAAATTAGAGCAGATGGTATTGGGGGTAGCGGGAGGCCGATTCAGGAGATGCATTCAAAAGAGAGTTAGATAGAGCTCTTAGGGCTAGTGGAATCAAGGGATATGGGGAGAAGGCAGGAACAGGGTATTAATATTGGATGATCAGCCATGATCACATTGAATGGCGCCGCTGGCTCGAAGGGCCAAATGGCCTACTCCCACATCTATTATCTATGTATGTATGTAACTAAACTAAACTAAACTACTGTTTGTGTTTATGTCTTCAGTAAAGTATTTCCTGTGTTGAAGGTGTGAAGTTACCCAAACAGCGATTGTTTTCAGTAAGTCTTAATAGGATTAGTTAATGGTTCTTCAAAGCAAATGATTCCACTTCAAAAATAGTAATGATCATCTATTGTAGAGAATAATTGGTAAAAGTTCTCCACACCAAAAAAAATCTTTGCTGGAAAGTAAACAATTGTTGCTATTTTTGAGTTGAAACTCTTTGTTTCCAACAATTATTGGACACTAAATATAAATAGTCGCAATGCAAGAAGCCCAAACCAAATTAATTCTTGTCTGCCTTCCTGTCTAATATGTTCCTGAAATAGGATCGATGACAAATTCATTGTAATAGAAACATAGAAACATTGAAAATAGGTGCAGAAGTAGATCAATGGCTGACTATCCAAGAATTAGTACCCCGTTCCTGCTTTTACCCCATATCCCTTGATTCTGTATTAAACAGGAACTGCAGGTGCTGGTTTATACCAAAGATAGGTTCAAACTGCTGGAGAAACTCAATGGGTCGGGCCACATCTCTGGAGAAAATGGATAGGTGACGTTTCGTTTCGGGACCCTTCTTCAGACTGAATGTAAGGGAAGAGTGGAACTGGAAGCAAGAAAAGATGGCACGGTGATGCAGCGGTAGAGGTGCTGCCCTACTGCGCCAGAGACCCAGGTTCGATCCTGACTACGCGTGCTTGTCTGTACGTAGTTTGTACCTTCTCCCCGTTGCAAACTGTGGAGCTGGTTAACTGAGTTTTAGTAGAGGATAGGGGGAAGGGTCCCGAATGAGAGGAGATGGGAGGGAAGTGTTTGTAGATGTTACCTATAATTAGCAATGTTACAAAATTATGAGATTTAAAAAATCAAGTCTGCAATTTATCCCATCAGATAAAGCATAAAAAGAAGTTTAATTTGACACCTAATGGACTTTCATATCTTAAGTATTAAAAAAGTTATGGCCATTTTCATACTCGGAAATTAGCATCTTGTTCCCTATTGCTTTTCCATTGACTTAACACAAAAGCTGTGATCGAGGACAGTCAAATGCCCATAACGTTCTTAAAAATTAAGAGACCTAAAGACATTTTCAATTATTATAGATTGAAGCATTCTGAAACAAATATGAAACAATCTTACTTGGATGACCTGAAATTAAAGCATATAATTAGTTAGTTACCTAATTGTAGCTAATTACAAAATTCAATTACTAGATTAGATTAGATTAGATAGCCCTTTATTGTCATTCAGACCGAAGTCTGAACGAAATTGCAACAGTCATACATAAAACAACAATAAACACATATTAACATCCACCACAGTGAGTCCACCCAACATCTCCTCACTGTGATGGAGGCAAAAGTCTTAGGTCTGCAGTCTCTTCCCTCCTCTTCTCCCTCTGCGCTGAGGCGATACCCCCCGGGCATGTTTCCCGTGTCTCAAACACCGCGGCCCGGGGTGGTCGAAGCTGCCGCCCACCAGTCCTGCAGACGCAGCCGCTGGCCCGCGGCCGAACCCCGGACTCAGGCCACCACCACCAGAACACCGTCCCATTCACTCTCACATGAGTACCGTGCCGTCTTCAGCCTCGGGCTGGGCCGCCCGAACCTCCCCCGGGCCGGGCCGCGCCCGACCTAGGCGTCGCTTCTCCCCTGGGCCAGGCTGCCCCGACATGGGCGTCGCTTCTTCCCCGGGCCGGGCTGCCCCGACATGGGCGTCGCTTCTTCCCCGGGCCGGGCCGCCCCGACTTGGGCGTCGCTTCTCCCCCCGGCAGGGCCGCCCCGACTTGGGCGTCGCTTCTCCCTTGGGCCGGGCCGCCCCGACTTGGGCGCTCACGGGAGCACTGTTCCAGCCCTGAGCCGGACCACCCTCACAGGAGCGAGCTCAGGGCGAGTCCTGACGGGCTCTGCCTCCGGAGCCTCGAGGTCGCCATCTCCATTAGGCCTCAGCGCAGACGGAGGCAGAGAAGGGGAATACGGAGGCAGAGAAAGGGAAAAAGTCGCATTACCCGCAGGGAGAGACTGCAAACCACGTTACAACCCCCCACCCCCCCAAAACACAAACTAAAAACCAAAAACTAGACTAACCAAAACGAAATAAACAACACAAAAAACCCCCCCAAAAAAACAAAAAACCACAAAACACAAACAAACAGGACTGCCGATGAGCCGCTGCAGCCAGTGCCGCGCCGCCACTATCCATTTCTTAACAAAGATTAACATTTTTAAATAGCCTAAGTGTCCAAATAACATTCACACAATAATTCACATTATAACATGATTTTTAAATCTCATTGTCATGAATATATAGGCCAAATGGAAGGAATTTAGTGTTTAATTCCCGTAAATTAATGGCCATTTAAATCATCTTGCGAATGGGATTTTGTGGAACGCGATTGATGGGAATGTTGCGGTTTGCGGGGAATTTATACCCCATATCGGCAGGAAAAACACTGCTGGTTCGTATGGGGCCTAAATCACCTTTTCGCAATGTAAAATTTGGATTAAGGTAATCCTAAGAAGCACGTTTATATGTAAAATAAACGGCTTACAGCTGTCCCGTACGGGAGATCCGTCCCGTTGTCGGCGTTGTCGGCATTAGAAGCGGATTTTTATTTTACTCCAGCGCTGAAATTGTCCCGCGGTTTAAAAAAAAAATTCACAGAACGGCAGTCGGAACAATTCTTCAGCATTAGCTAGCAGCCCGAGAAAATATATCTCGGACGGTCAGGAGAAAACTGCATTTTAACCCCCCCCCCCCCTCAAAGGCGACAAAGTAGCGCACACGGCCAGTGGCAGAACTGCAGCGCCGCTGAAGGTAAGTTTTGTAACATACCTACTATAATTAAATAAATTCCATGTTCATACCGCTGGAGTGTAAGCTTCCCAAGTGAAATATGAGGTGCTGTTCCTCCAATTTTCATGTGGGCGCGCTCTGGCAATGGAGGAGGCCCAAGACAGAAAGGTCTGCATGGGAATGGGAAGTGGAGTTAATGTGAGAGATCCAGTAGGCCTTGGCGGACCGAGAATAAGTGTTCAGCGAAACAGTCACCTAGTCTACCATAGGTCTCAACGATGTACAGGAGCCCACATCGGGAACACCGATGCAGTAGATGAGGTGCATCTGAACCTCTGTCTCACCTGGTAGGACTGTCGGGGTCCCTGGATGTAGTTGAGGCACAATACATTGCAGCTGTTTACATCTTGTACTAATTCACAGCTAAATTAAAATGCTTTTAGCTGTTCAGTTATTGGGTATGCATGTCCCGCTACAATTAAGTATTCATGTTACTCTTCTTTGAAGATCCCAAGCAAACAAAAAAAATCTCAAGGTCCCGGAGTCTTGCAAGACAGGGATGCAAGACAGATTCATCCAAGTGAATCAAGACATAAGGGGTTAATTTAAAATGCAGGTTGGTTCGTCTTCAATTTAGTTCATCTAATTCTGATGCTTACATTGATTTGACACATATAAACTGTTTCTTTTGGGAGAATTCCAAAGTGAACACAAATTTGTAGGAATTAATCTATTTGTAGGAATTAATCTAGGTAGTGTTTTACTTACCAAAAGCCAAGTGACTTGTTTGAAGAACAGCCCCGAAACGTCACCCACTCCTTTTATCCAGAGATGCTGCCTGTTCCGCTGGGTTACTCCAACATTTTGTGTCTATCTTTGACGTTTATAGCCGCTCTGCAAATTTCAGTAATTAAATCAATCAATATTTGTTCTTTGTTTTCCAGTTATTACATGAAAGCAAAAATAGGATCATCTGCTGCAAAACCTTTGTAGGAATTCAGAAGTGAAGTGAAAATGGCGATGACCTAACTATCAGACTAGCTATATCCACTTGCCCGTATTTCTAACTGTGGCTGTGGTGGAGGGTGGCAATTTGTGTGCATGGAACTTAAGCTTAGTTTAGAGATACAGCATGGAAATAGGCCCTTCGGCCCAACAAGTCCATACCGACCATCGATCAACTGTTCAAACTAGTTCTGTGTTAGTCCACCTTCTCACCCACTTACAGACACCAATTCACCTGCAAACCAGCACATCTTTGAGATGTGGGAGGAAACCAGTGCACCCAGAGGAAGAGCACGCGGTCACAGGGAGAACGTGCGCACTCCACACAGACAGCACTCGAGGTCGGGATCGAACATAGGTTTCTACCAGCTGCGTTACCATGCCACCCTAGATTTAAGATTGAGCCAATTCCCTTAAACGACCATCAGTACGACTCACTCCCCGATCTACTGTGTTGTGTATTTGTTTACATGGAGTGGAGTGGAATGGAATGGAATACTTTATTGTCACATGTGACAGGGCACAGTGAAATTCTTTGCTTGCATATCCAAGGTATGCAACTAGCGGCCACCTATGCCACTGACAAAGTTACAAAGTACGCTGGCTCTTCCTTTATTCTCCCTCTCCGTTCCCCACAGCAATTCTCCCACACCGGGTCCCTATTGTCCTTTGTTCTACCCCCCTCACCCATCTACATCCCCATTGTCCATTGTTCTTCCCCTCCCCCCCTCAAGGCAGATCCCTCCACGCTCTCATCGACCGCGGCTAGACCCGTGAGGCTTTACCGCCGTTGCCGCTGAGGCCCCACCATTATAAACCTGTGTCATATACCTGTGTCATTTACCTTGGAAAAAAAACATATACCAAATCCCTTTTGGAAAATTACTACTGAAGGTAGTTCTTGCACTTTTTGGGCATTGCATTCCAAGAAATAAGTGAAATTAAGAAAAAATTGCAGATGCTGGAAATCTAAAACAAAAGCAGAAAGTACTAAAATGACTCAGCAGGTCAGGCTGCCTCCGGGGGAGTGAAACCCAGTCAAAATCTATTGTTGAAGCCCTTCATCGCAGTTCTTTGACATGAAACTTTAGCTCTATTGCTCTTCTTGATGGTGTTGCCTGGCCTGCTAAGTATTAACACCATTTTCTGGTTTTGTTTTAGAATTTAATGTTGATTTAAAGTCTTAACGGTGTAGAGTTTTCTGAAATCAGGACCGAGAGATAACAAAACACTAAGGTGATGGTAATGAAAAGAAAACAATCTCTTTTTTCACCTCACTGAGAATCGTTTCTAGACGGAGCTAAATTTGCTGCTATATTTCAATTTTTAAAAAACGTTGGTAGTTGAGCACAAAGCCGAACCGAGGTCTTGTCCTCCAGATGTGATTTGTATAACAAAGTGAGAGAACCGGCAGGAAATTCAGCAGTTTTCCACAGATGTGTAAAGTTGGTTATCATGCAGAGCATTCACCTGGAAGAACAATGTGAATTATTAAATGAACTTTATATTAGCTGCAACATCCAGATGTATTTAAGGCAATGAAATGTGCAGTTTCTCATTTAAATATCTCTTTATTGCTATTCTTGGTAGTTTTAAGTTGTTGTGTGACGGGTATTCATCTCAGCAATAAAGTCCAACGGATAATTAGTGCGAAGCTTCCCTGCCTAACTTAACTCAGCTGCTTTTGGTAAATTTCTTTACCAGTCTTCAAAGGCACATTGTCAGCACGACTTCTGCACATTTAGCTTCACACCCCCTTCAGCACAGGAGGTGGCGCCATCTGCTGAATATTAAATAGAAAGTACATCAGCCACATCAAAGTAAGTGACAAAAGTGTGGCCAAAAGGCACAGGTGGGTATGAGTGGAAGGTAAATTATTGCAAAAAAATTCACACCGAGAGAGATAAATGATTAGAATAAGCCTCGAGGCAGGAGAGTAGAGAGAGAAGGAATGACATGGTTTCAGATATGATACAATACGTTACGATATGATACGATATAACTTTATTTATCCCAGGAGGGAAATTGGTCTGCCAACAGTCATAAAACACAACATGATACATGAAACATGAAATTAAAGTGACGAGTGGAAAGTCCAGGATTGGGGATGTGCAAAGATTAGGAGGGGGGGGGGAAGGGAGGGGAGTGGAGTCAGTCAGTCTACCTCATGACAGAAGGGGGGAGGAGTTGTACTGTTTGATAGCCATAGGGAAAAAGGATCTCCTGTGGCGTTCTGTGCTGCATCTTGGTTGAACCAGTCTGTTCATGGAGGAGGTGAGATGCATTGTCCAAGGTGCTCCACAGTTTGAGGAGCATCCTCCCCTCCAAGATCAACTCCAATGAATCCAACCACCTGCAGGATGGATCCAGCCTTCCTGATGAGTTTGTTCATTCTGTTGGTGTCCGCAACCTTTGCCCTGCTGCCCCAGCACACGACAGTGAAGAAAAAGGTACTGGCCACCACCGATTGATAGAACAACATCTGCAGCATCTTACTGCAGATGTTGAAAGAGCAGAGCCTCCTCAGAAAGTATGGGCAGCTCTGTCCCTTCTCATACAGTGTCTCAGCATTCCTGGACCAGTCCAGCTTACTGTCCAGGTGAACTCCAAATTACTTATACTCCTTGGAAAATAGCATATCCACACCCTTGATGGAGACAGGGGACAGGGGTAAAATGTATGCCTTTGTCAAAAATATTGCAGAGCTCAATGAGCAAGTAGCAGGTCCCAAAGATTCATTCTACAAGTCTGAAGAAGGGTCTTGACTCAAAACCTATTCCTTTTCTTCAGAGATGCTGTCTGACCCAGCTTTTTGTGTCTATCTTCAATGTATTCAAAACATTGTATATGTGTTGGGGAATGTACATTTTAATGTTGGCTACATCTTCAATGTACCGCTCATATGCTGGGGATGTATTCCTGAGCTTTCAAACTACTTCATTTTGTGCTATTGTTGTCTGCATGTTCGCTGTAATATTATATTCTGCATTCAGTGAATTTTTTCTTTGAATCTTAGAGTGATACAATGTAGAAACAGGACTTTCGGCCCATCTTGCCCACACCGGCCAACATAGGAGAAGGAATAGGAATAGGAATACTTTATTGTCACCTGTGACTAGGCACAGTGAGATTATTTGCTTGCATACACACTGTGCAAAGTGTGTACTTGTGACAAAGTTGACAAAGTTACAAAGTTACAAAGCTTCTCCTTTTGTTCCCCACGCCGGGTCCTCCATTGTTCTTCCCCTCCCCCCTCAAGGTGGTTCACCATGCGCTCATCGACTGTCAATCGCCGCCGCTGCGAGGTTTCACCACTGCTGAGGCTTCACCGCTGCCGCCGCCGAGGCCTCAGCGCTGTCGATGCCCCACTTCGCACCTCTGTGGTGCCGACCTTGTCCCCAGCCACGGGCTCCGTCAGCCGCTTCGCCCGACCCAGGCTTCTACGCGGCGAACTGGGAGGCATTGAGACCGCGGCTCCTCGATAAAGACCTCTGGCTGAGTTTCCAGTCCACAGCCGGGAAGCCTTCTGGCCGCGCAGCACTACACTACACTAGCCCCGCCTGCCCATGTATGCACATGTCCCTCTGCACTTGCATTTCTAGATCCATCTTGATTACCTGATATATCTGTTTATGCTATTATCTGTGTGGGGTAGCATACAAAACAAGTTATTTTTACTGTACCAATACCAATAACATAGGTGCCATTAACATTAATTTAATTATTCTATGAATGTAATGTATAAACATTAAATGCTAGAGAAGACACATTGAGAACACGAAGTATCCTGTTGTCTAAACAGGAAATCAATGGCACTTACGGTTATAGATTGTCACACCATGCAAACACAAATCATGACCAATTATACCATAAGTAATGTCAAAAACAAGGGCAGTTCACATTGGCCAAAGCTGATTACGGGCACTGTCTTTACGGAGTTCGTACATTCAGGCCAAAGTTGTCCCAATTGGGTAGGAAGGATATTGGTTTACACCAAGGATAAACACAAAATGCTTGAGTAACTCAGCGGGACAGGCAGCATCTCTGGATAGAATGAATGGGTGACGTTTCGGGTCGAGAGCCTTTTTCAGACTGAGAATCAGGGGAGAGGGAAACATGTGATATGGAAGGGAAAGGTGTGAAAAGAGAGATCAAACGGGATGAAGTTCAAGGTAAATGTAGAATCATTGTCACCCATTCCTTCTCTCCGGAGATGCTGCCTGGCCCGCTGAGTTACTCCAGCATTTTGTGTCTGTCCTAATTGGAAATGTACTCGGCGTGGGACAAACAGAGTTAAACATGCCATAAAAAGAGGCAACTTTTTTTGTCTGAGTGGGCTTTCAAGCGATTGACTATTTGATTGTCCCACCCTTGATTTGCAAATAAAGGTTTGAACTTCTTGAAGAATTCTCCGCGTCGCCTGACTTAATTTTGAGAATTGATAACCACAACAAAACTGGCGTTGTGAGCAGAGTCGGAAAGAAGCCCGTTCAGTAAAGAACGAACAGCCAAGGATGCTTCCCTGCCCCTCAGTGGTTCCCAGGGACAACAGGACAAGGGTGGCCACCCACAAAAATATAGGCAGTTTTCCGCTTCATTTGGACTAATAACCTGTTGTAAACAGGAAGCCACTGGGGACGCAGAAGCATCTAGGTGGTCAGAGGGCCTCTCCGATCCAAAGAATCTGTCACTAAATTATTCTAAGAGGAGACCCGGAGGATTACTCGAGAAGACTGCGCAGTACGGTAAATAGACTGCTCTCACCCCAACCACAGACTGTTTACCCTCCTACCATCCGGGAGGCGCTACAGGTCTCTCCGTTGCCGGACCAGCAGGTCCAGGAACAGCTTCTTCCCTGCGGCGGTTACACTACTCAACACTGTACCTCGGTGACTGCCAATCACACCCCCCCCCCCCCCCCGGACACTCCTCCCACCAGGATTTATTAGATTAGATTTATTTATTTACTGCTCATATTTATGTCGCTCTTCTAGGGAGATGCTAACTGCATTTCGTTGTCTCTGTACTGTACACTGCACAATGACAATAAAGTTGAATCTGAATCTGAATCTGAGAATATAATAGTAAGATTAAACGAGAACTTACCAGTTTGAAGTTTGATCTTTATTTTATGAGGAGTTACGTTGGTGATTACGTGAAGAAGCCCCGACAGAGCGCATGCGCGTCAATCTTCAAAGCAGCGGTATGAAATCACAGATAACAGAATATTTGAAGTAACATAGTAAGACCAGCAACATGAGAACTACCATATGACCTTTATGAGAGAGAGGGTTGGGCGTGGTGGGCACGTAATCACCAACGTAACTCCTCATAAAATAAAGATCAAACTTCAAACTGGTAAGTTCTCGTTTAATCTTACTATTTTACTTCGGAGTCACGTGAGTGATTCCGTGAAGAGTTCAAAGCTCTGTGATTTTATGCCGTAGATTCAAATCCCGGCTTCTCACTGCATTGATTGACTCCGGATGAGAAATAATCAATAATGCGTTAAACATGAAATTGAATATCATGCAGTAACAATTTGTTTGAATAATCAAAACAAACAGTAACCCCTCTATCCCAGGGGGAAAACTTAAACAGAACTTAATACTGAATTAGCAAACAGCCCCCGATCGGCAATCAGCCGATGGTAAAAATGTTGAAAAACCAATTAATTTGACCACCCGGCGGCTGCGAGAATATGGTCGATTGGAACGTCCATCGCCCTGGCCGCCAACGTTGCTGCTGCCCTAGTGGAATGAGATGTAAACACGTCAGTGTTAATACCTGCCTGAATCAGCACTTGCTTTAACCACCTTGAGATAGTCTGCACTGACACTCTCTTGTGTGGTTTCTTGTAACTGATAACAATCCAGTTTCCACATTTCTTAAGGCCCAAGTAGCTTCAATATAATGTAATAAATGTGTCCTTACACATATACATGAATCAGTAGGATATGCTGAAAACACAATTTTGAAACCCACTGACGAAGCATCTTGAGGACCACACTTACATCCCAGATTGCCATATACCTGGGTTTAGGTTTGGAGTTGAAAATTCCTTTCATCAATCGAGCTATGAGAGGATGAGAACCAATAGGATCTTTCCCTGACCCCATCAAAAGATACGAGGACATAGCACTTCTAGCTGTATTAATGGCGCCAAAACTGAGCCCCTCATCATAGTAGAGTGTCGACAGGAACTCTAAAACATCCACAATACCTGCAGTACTATAGTCAATATTATTTTGTACACAATATTGCTCCCATTTTTTACATAAGTAATATGCTGCTTTTGAGTACTCTTTCTCCAGGCTGCAGTGAGCATGTCCACAGTTTGCCCAGATAGTCCTCGCCCCAGGTATGGTCTTCTTAAAACCTGCAAATTAACAAATCAATACGGTCACATAACGGATGACTTTCCCATGTTACCGGGTGCTGCAGTAAATTCCTACTCTTGGGAACCACCAAAGGAGGTTGGATTGCTAACTGTAACATCAAAGGGAACCATGCTTGAGTCGGCCAATTAGGTATTACAAGCACCCCCGAAGCGGCATCCTGCTTGATTTTTTGCAGACACCGACCTATGAGGCAGAATGGTGGGAAAATATATAAAAACATACCACCCCAATGTAGCGAGAAAGCATCAATTGCAACTGCCCCCGGGTCTGGTTCCCATGAAACATATTTAGGCAGCAGGTGGTTAAGCCTGGATGCAAACAAATCGATATCTGGCATTCCATATGTAACTACTATATTATTGAACAGCTCCTAGTTCAACATCCACTCTGTGTTGTCATGGAACGTTCGTGACCTGGCCTCTGCTACAGTTTGAATCTACCTGGTAGATAAATAGCTGAAAGCCAAATATCTTTATCAATACACCAGGCCCAAATTTGATTAGCCAATCTGTCACAAGATACCGACTTGATTCCACCCATGTGATTAATATATGCCACTGCCGTAGTGTTGTCAATCTGACACTGAACATGCAGGTTACCTTTGTTAGAGCAATAAGCCTTATGTCCATAAAAAGCTCATAAAAGCTCTAAATAGTTAATTCCCCATGTCTGCAGAAGCGATCCCTCTTGCTCAGTCCATCTGCCTCCACAGCTTGAACTCGTATCCGTGGCACCGCACCCGAGTGCACTGACATCCGTCTGCAAAATCATGGAAGGCTGCTCAAGCACTATAATGCTCGAACTACTGAACACATGCTGAATCCACCATTGCAAATCAGCAACAGCCTCTGCTGATAACTGCATGGGTCTATTATAATGACCCAAATGTATCCTTAGTGCCTGTTCCTTTGCCCTCTGTAACTGTTGGTAGTGCCCATATTGAACTGCCGGAAATGCTGCCACTAATTTTCCAAGCAGACTTGCCACCTGTCTAATTGAAGGCTGTTGCTCCTCAATTAGCTTGATACAGCTGTCTATTAGCTCTACCCTTTTCTCCCTGAGCAGATTCACTACCATGATTTTTTCTTTTCCATTAGATCGCTGATGCTGCTGGCCAACTTCTCTTGTAGTGGCTAGTCCATCTCCGACTGAGCAGCAATTTTAGAGGCAACGCCCGCTGCTTTCCCTCATGCGATCGACGTGCCTTATGCATTCAGCATGGGATCCCGGCACATAGCCATGTTCGGATTCCTGTTTGGAGTTAATCCATACTAACCTTAGACACTCTTTTAGAGTGGGAGTAATCGCAGCTGAAGCAGGTATCACCATCCATCTCCTCCATTTGCTTGTACATGCCTCTGTACCAAGCATGTTGTTCGACAACTTAACAGTTATTTGTCATAGGCAAAGACATTATGTGAATGAAGACGCCCATCCCAGTTAAATCTGGGATTTATTTACTTTTAATATGAATAATCCGGCGTCTTGGGGAAGAAAACGTGCACAGTCCCTTTAATGAGCAGAATTACTATGACGCCGCCTGGTGTAACTCCCACAGGTGACTGATAATACAGCTCAACAAGGCTTCCCATTTCCTAAATTGTGTAAATGATAATCATCTGTCTCAGTATGATAGTCACAACATGACCTAGTGGCAACTATAATGTCTACCCTTTTGAACGCTTCCAAAATTTGCGTTCGTCCTTAATTTGGAGGGCAGCAATGCCGGGATGCGCGAATTGTAAATTCTCCTTGAAGGCCAGCTTGGACCTAGACCTGAAACCTCCACAGAATTAGCAGAAAATGCTACTGCCATAGACACATAAGGATGATAAACCACTAGTCTCACTTCCTGGGTTGGGGTTGGGATCAGCCACACACTGACCCCTTGTACTTCTCTCCACTGAGGGAATTCCCTGATGACCTGCCCTGATATGGCTCACCATTTCAGGATAGTGCACGTGTGAGGACATACATATATGACAGAGGGGACCCTCCTGGCCAGGCTCCACATGGTTTCCTTCATATGGGCTGCCGAAGTCCGACGGCCACCGGCTCCTCACTTTACCACCGACCGTAGCCGGTATCCCCGCGGTCTAGAGAACCCCACGGCCCTCTCGGGAGTCGCTGACCTCCCTTTCAGCGACTTGAAACAACAAGCCCAACAGCCACCCGCAGTCTATCATGACCGTAGCTTGCATAACCCGCGGTCAACAAAACCCCGCGGCCCGAATTAAACTTCGGGAGTCGCAGACTGTTCTGTCTGCAACTCAACCAGCAAAACCCACCGGCCGCCTGCTACCGCACTTCCGCTGTCCGAAGCCGGCATCCCCGCGGTCAACAATTTCCCCGCGGTCCACCGGGTTATGCTCAATTCGATATCCAGTAGGAACCTGCGAGAAGAGATTCCTGCAATGGAAAACCTGAAAAGTAAGTTTAAACTTACCTGCAGGATTTTTCAAACTTACCGCTGGAGGAGCTCTGTTCCTCCCTGCGCTAATACGACTGACGTAATGACGCGCATGCGCTCTGGCGGGACTTCTTCACGGAATCACTCACGTGACTCCGAAGTAAAATTGATCTGAGAAAGTAGATTCTGTGTGATGTGAACAAGATCATGTGGATACCACCCTAGGAAGAGAAAGGTGTTTGAACGGACAAAGCATTCTGCGGATACTGCCCTTTAGAAGAGTAAGGGGTCTGAACGGGCAGAACAGGTAAAGTCAGGGAGAATAGGGACTAATTAGGTAACATCAAATTGCAAATTGTTAAGGGCCAAGGCAGAGAAAGAAAGCGTCGATATGAAGAGTTCAGAGAACAAGCGATTATTAGTTAAGAACAAACCCTGTGCTGGTAATTTTTCTGGAGACCACCTGTCTGGCATAGCGACCCTGTTTATAGAAGAGTGGGGATGAAGGAACAAATTTGGTGGGGAGTGAGGAACAAAGTCAGGAATAGTGTAGACCACCTCCCCCATATAATATCCCATGGGGGGGAGGCTCTAACACCCCTACAGGGAAGGGCACCCCAGACAAAAATGATACTGATAGCGACTTGGAGACTGAAAAGGCAGATGAGAAAGAAGAAGGGAAAGGGCTGAGGCAGGAGAGGAAGAAGGAGCAGTATTGAATCCAGCAGTGAAAGAGTTAAACAACACAGAGCAACAGAGAGAGAAACATCAGACAGACCAGAAGAAAAATAAGCATGAGAATCAAGGCTGCTCAAGAACTTTAAATCCCAGCCAACAGCCTGTATTTTTGTTTAAAACAAACTTGCCTTCGAACTTTGAATAACTTTTGGTACAAAGCAGCGAGCTTGCCTCTGGTGAAGAGAGACAAAGAGGAGAGTTTGTGGCTTTGTTTGTGGAGATTGATGGGTGTGGCATGTGGCAAGACCCTGAGTGACAGGGAGTCTGACTAATCACAATCTGGATCATTGTCCAATCACAGTGCCCAGGATCCTGACTGACAGGGAATTGGACCATCCCACTGTGAAATATGCCTGCCCATTCCTAGCAGATTAATCCATCTCATTTTAACTCTCTCATTCCAACAAGAAGACTTTCCCAACTTAAAGACAACGATACCCACACTGCAAGCCTCAGTTCTCCCACTCCACCTGGCCATTATTAAGTGCAATGCCTATATGAGTGGCCCGACAAAGCAGTCTCCCAGGGGAAGGCCCAAGCTTACAGTACTGCCCGCACAGCAGCTTGCAAATTCTTTATACTAGTCCCCACAGAACCAAAGATTCTAATAGAACGGTCTTGTCAGACAAGGGGAGAGTTATTAATTACAAGGGGACGCCTTTGTATATTATAAAAACTATGGAAACGAGAGGACTGCGCCCTTCTGGCATACTGCTCTCGGATAAAACTTGTGTATGTTGGGAAGGAGGAAAGGGAATGTGAAATGTGTGGAATGTTGCTTACACCTTGAAGCTATTATGAAATAAGCAGTGTCTAAGAGGAGGAGTATCAATAACGGAGGGAGGGAGAGGGTTGAGAGGGATATAAGAATGTCTTCTTCTTCCTCGTGTCCGGCCATCTTCTATATCATGTCTTTCCGGTCGGTCAGTGACGGTTGACGGTCCGGTTGACGGTGGTTGCAGATTTGGCTACTTCAGTCAGTCACTGTGGTACAGTTTCTGTCGTCAGCATTGCCCGGGATGCGCCACGTGGAGGCTTCTGCTTGCATCCCATAAGAATGTCTAAATGTATGTTTTGGATCGCGACTGTTCTTCAGTATGTGTTGAATTTATGACCAATGTATGAACGTATTTGGGTGTATCAAAGTATTAAGAGTTGCATGTTTTCTTTGAAGTGACAATGAGAAGACTGTTACTTGTTTGTGGAACCGGTTTTGGCTGAATGCTGATTTAATCCTACACTTCAGATGAAGTAGGATATCATTGACTGAGCTTGCTCTTTTATGTGATAAATCTTTGTAGAGTTTCATGTATTTCAAGAGGTAGTGTGTGCCTTTAAGAAAGTGCAATTGTATGGGGGCGGAGCTACACACAGTTATTTTATTTTCCTTTGTTCTTAGCAAATGTGTTACCAATCTATGAAAATTAACTGTTCATTCTTTATTTTCTCTTAACTTTTAACAGAGAGATGAAAAAAATGTAGGTTACTTTGTCTTATTGATGTTTTAAGTTTGTTTTCTTCTTATTTCTTATCTTTTGAATTGAGTTCGAAAGGAAACTTGGATGCCACACTGGCCATGTGTTAGATGAGAGTGGATAAGCCAATATATTTTTTTAAATGTTAATTTGGGAAATTGTTATTAGTATATATTTATACTAGGAATTTGAAATTGCGAATATTGGGGAGATGGATTGGAACAATTGAAAATAATTTAATTGCTATTGCATTGCTTGCTGGAACACATGACCAGATGTTATGGTGTTTTCAGACAAGCTTTCTGGTTGAAAAAGTTCAATCAGATAAGAGAGGCCCGAAAATGGAACTAGCTTACAACGGGATAGCCACTAGCTGGCACAGAAAAACATGTTAAGACTGGACTGTTGCACTTTGGGACATTACCTAATGCCCCTGATATTCTGCATATGTGACTATTTTGTATAAAAGACCCCAGGATTTTTGTTAATTAAAGTGGCATTTTGGGGGAACCAGAAGTATCACTGGATTCTTCTGGACTGTAACATCTTCGGCCACTCCCGTTTGACATAAAAAGTAAAAGCTTGTATGGTTTACTTTAATTCATTGTATTTTGTCTGTTTTTTAAGATGCAAACATTATCATTTGGCAAGCCAGCTGGGATTTCGTTGGGACCATCAACCAACAACTGAGTAAGTGGCAGCAGGTTCACCGGGATCAGATGGGGAGAGAAAAATGCACTAGTCAGACCCTTTGAGACTGACCCCCCAAAGAAGCTCCCGGGAACACTGAGGTCCTTCGTAGTAGATTGATCTGGTTCCCTGCCAAAATTCTTAGAAAGAGACAGTGTATAGGATAGTGTAGTAACTACAGGAATGGGCTGGAATAAGAATAAGGACTTCGACTGGACTGATTGATAAAGTGCACTGAACAAGATAATACAATGAGTAAGGTAACTGCAGTTGAACTACTAAGTAAAACATTCCCTGTATCTAAAGAGGACATTATAAAGCACTCTGAGAAATGGGAAAAAAGAACAGAAAAATTGCTGACAAAGTGGCCCAAGGAAGGCACTTTTGATATAAATATGTGTGACGAGATGGAAGTGGCAATTAAGAATTATAGGTCCAAAGATATGTTGGAAACGCAAAAAAAGAAGAGAGAAAAGGAGTTAGATGTACTTAAGCTCTTTAGAGCGGAAGGAGAGAGGTTGAGGAAAGTATACCAGGTGGTAAATATGACAAGGGAAGAGGGTGAGAGAACGGAAAAGCAGTATGAGAGCCAGAAACTCCAAGGAAAAAAGTCGACCTTATATCCAAGCTTGAAAGACCCAAGGAATCCCCCTCCAATCCAGGCCTGGGTGATACAAAGCAGTGCATCTCCCTATGATAATTTCTCATTTCTAAGCTACCCCCCAGTCTAGTTTCAGTAAAAACACTGCATCAAGCACTTGAAACAACTAAATTATATTTTACCAAAAGCGCGTCACAGATCACACACTGTGCTTATCCCACCGCCGGTTCGATCCTCGTGTCCGCCTGTTCAAGCCCTCTAGGCCTCGCTCAGACAGAGGCACACCAGAAGTTCATGCAGTCCCGAGCGCTCTTCCAGAAGATCGACGCTGAGCCTCGTGATCGCAGACTTTTATATGTCCCGGGTGCTCAAGGGGCCGAACCACATGCGGGTGGTCTCTCAATAACCCAATTACAGATATCGATTAATCCCATACATAACAGGCATTCCCCTAACCCAATGATGCAACAGTTCAATACATTGTATTGAAAACGGACTTCGAGAGGAAGTCAACTTGGAAACATTTACCCTGATTTACAGAAAACCCAGACAAGGCTCAACACCTTATCCAATCAACACTTGGCAAAGTCAAACTCTGCAACATTATTTACAACTATTTATAAGGTGTATGTCTGGTTTGCAGCCATCCAATCCATTCTATGCATTTTACACCAGATTGACAGGGTTTGCAGAGTATCCCATTTTTTGCTTGCAAATTGTATCTAAGCTCCAGACACTCTGGCACCTCTCTGCAGCTTGTCCCAGCTCTGCAGAGAGTAATTCCAATTTGACCAAATCTCCCAGCAACCCTGAAACTTAACCCCATTTTGAAGTCCTAGCTGCTCCAATTTAGCCAGGATTAACATTCCTTCCTTTAATCATAATGATAACCCATCATTAATGATAACCAAAGTGGCTCAATAATCAGCTAACCAGATATACATAAGTGTGCTTTGCATTTCCCATCCATCAGTAACACAAGATGATGATGTTTCTTCTCAGAATCTTGACAAGCGTCCTGAATTTTCATGGGCATGACTTCACAAGTTCTGTCTGAGGAGTCTTCACCTCCCGAGTTTTCATGGGCGTGAATTCCCTCCATCCGTGTTCCTACCCAGTCTTCCATCATCTTCCACAGTTGAACCTAAACCCTAGAAAATCCTAAGAAGTTTGGGACAAAGCAAGTTACCATCACGCACTCTTAATTTCCCACACATTCGTTACTTCTATTTCATTTGAACCTATTCCTATTCTATTATCTATTGAACCTATTATATTGCACCCGTCTCCACTAGGGGCGCCGCATGATGGCAGCCTCTGCCTACAGTCTGTCTGTTTTTCCATCTTTTTCTAATTTTTAGTCTGTTTAAAAAGTATGTGTTGGAGTTTCCTAGTATTTTTATGTGGGGTAGGTGGGGAGGGTAACGGGGAAAATGTTTCCCAGGATGCGATTATTCTCCAAGTCGCGTCCTCGCTCCCCCCCCTCGCAGCCTACCAACTGGATTGGCGCGGCCTTTCCTGCCGGAGACCGACCAGAGTTTCAGCAGCGGCGCAGCACTGGATTCATCGCGGAGCGGGCGATGCCTTACCTGGGATCGCCGTTTGAAGCTCCGGAGCGTTGGGCCTGCTGCTTCAACATCGTGGAGCTGTGGTTTGGGGAGCTTCCAGCCACGGGCAGCGCTGACTTCAACATCGCGGAGTCCTGGGATCCCTTTGCCGAGGGCCGCCAGTGTGAATCTCCGCCCAGCCCAGCCTGTGGACTTCGGGATCCGCGGTCTCCAGTAAGAAGTGGCTGATTCGGAAGTCCAAGCCGCTGAGGGTGTTCTCCGTTCTGACGTCAGAGTTCCATCATCCCGGCGAGAGGGCCTGAACATTGGGCCACCGTTGCGGCGACTGCAGGGGCCTCGAGAGGCCATTGTGAACAACAAAGAACATCAAGAGGAGGATGACTGAACTTTGGTGCCTTACCTCACAGTGGGAAACTTTGATTCCGCTGTGTGGGGATGTTTATGTTAAAGACTATCGTGTTCTGTGTTCTTTTTTTATTCGTATGGCTGTATGGTGACCCCAAATTTCACTGTACCAATTGGTGCATGTGACAATAAATGTCTCTTGAATCTTGAATCTATTACTATATCCCTATTCCATTCCCCAATTTATTCTTTATTATTCTAGGATCAACACTAATTAGCCTTCTTCATACTCACACGGTGTTATACTATGTATATCTGATGACAGGTAATCATATACATTTCAGCTGGGTTCGGTCCAGATTCCCCTACTGGCGTGACTTTAATTTGAAGCAAACCATGATAAACATTCCAATTTAACCAAATTCAGTCTCAGCCTTCAATTTACTTTTTCGAATTTCAATGCCCATTTCCTCTTCTCATCCCACAGCATTGTAGCCGATAATACAATTCCATTCCAATTCCTGTGGAATTCCCAGCTGTTCAAATTTAAACAATCAATTTCCCTTACTATTACATTTATCCTAAGTCCAATCAAAAATGCCAAATCCAGGGACAATTTATTTCCACCTTGATAATATCGTGTGCAGACGTGGCGCCGATGGACGAGAGGCCGAAGCAAAGAAGTCGAAGCCAAAGAACGGAATGGAAGGGAGGCCGAAACGACAATAAACCGAAAGAGTCCGAAGATGAAACGCCTACTAACCGAAAAGCTGCGTCGCCTAAAAGCAAACTTACAGAATGGCCGCTCTGTCGAAACGCCACCTACCCAAAAGGCGGCGTCGCCTACAGGCCAAAGGACCGACTGCCGCTCAACAGAAAAGTCCAATAACGGACTTGACGTTGTCGGGGGGCGGGACTTGTCAGCGATTGGTCCAGGTCCTTTGGCCTGTAGGCGACGCCCCCTTTCAGGTAGGTAGTGTTTCGACAGAGCGGCGATTCGGTAAGTTTGCTTTTAGGCGACGCAGCTTTTCGGTTCCTTGGGATTTAGGCGTCCCGCCCTTTCGGTTAGTTTGCATTTAGGCATCCCATAATTTCGTTTAGTAGGCGTTTGGTTTTCGGACTTACGGTTTATTGGGGTTTCGGCCTCATTTCCATTCCGTTCTTTGGCTTTGACTTCTTTGCTTTGGCTTCTTGTCTGTCGGCGCCACGTCCGGGTACCGATAATATAAGCCGCTTTACCATCAAAGGTAAAACAATTCAAATCCATCGGGCAAATACACATCGGCTCTGCTATTCCCAACACAATTCAAGTCTCCCCCTACAGTTAACCAAGTCTTTCTTCCAGTATCTCCTCTTATTTATGTATGCACTCCTCACTCTGGTAACTCGTTACTATGCTGATTCTCCACTATGTTGATTCTTTTTCTATTAGCTCATTACTATGTTGGCTTTTTACTATGTTGGCTTCGTTCTTTGTCTTGGGGTTCTCGCTTTTACAGTTCTTAACTGCTGAATAATTTCTTAATCCGGTCTCTCAAAGGGAAGTCCTGCTGTTCACAGTTCCTCTTTTGACCATTTCCAATTATATTCCAATTCCAATTACCATTCCCATTTTTATTTTCGAGTTTAATTCCAATTTTAATCCCGATTTTAATTCCCTCATATTCCCTAAGTAACTCCATGTTACCAGATCTTCACAAGTTCCATCCTTCTTGATGCCCTTTGAATAATCCTTTCCATCTTTGTCCATCTTTCTGGGGATGAGATAATAACAATGTCAGTTGATAATCAAACTCCAATTCGTCCTAAGTCAGATTCCACAAGTCTATTCCAAATCTTGAAAATTTTAGTCCCTCCAATTCATCACCATACAATTTCGAGACCGAGTCCAACATTTATAAATTTATTTCTAAAACCCATAATTTAGATGCAATTCAGGTATTTTACTCCAAACCACAGATAAATATTTTATTTGAAACTTTATTGTGAGGTTTGTCCCAGAAGTCATTATGTCGTCGGCGTTGTTTCTTTCAAAGATGATTAAAGTGTCATTTATTCTCCTTCCTTTTTTTCCTTCAGTAGCTAGGTGATATTAAAGTTGGGCACTAGGGTAGGTCATTTTCTTCCTCCTTTCTATTGATGGTTTCAGTTGCTTGGGAGTGGAGATACTGAGGAGCGTGTCGCTCTGCCTGCTGGCCTTCCCAAGTGTCTTAAAGGGGCAGGACACTATCAATTCTTCCTGCTGGTCACCTTTTTCTGGAGAGCTGCATTACCTTTTGCTGGCTTCTTCCTGTTCTTAGGGGTCTGTGCATTCTTTTACCTCACACCCCAGACAGTCTCTTGTTGACATACTGTCCTGCAGGCATAAAACTCAGCAATACATTAATTCAATATCTTCTTTCCCCACTCCCATTCCTCCTGCATGGTAATTTTGTTTCTTCTCTCCCCAATGCCATTTCCATTCCTTATGTTGTTATCTCTCCTCCCGCTAGCTACTATGTTTCCCTATCGTACTTCTTCCCTTAAAGGCCTGTCTCACGAATCTGCGGTCATTGGCGGCGAAACGGGAAGAATCTGCTGCCATAGACCGCGCACTCGTGAGAAAGAACAATTCCCGGGCCGTGCGACGGTGTTCCCAACACCGCGCGGTGCAAAAATAAAATCGACAATGTCGAAAACACTATACTCACCGCACAACCTCCACCAGTGATGCACGAGTGCGCACGGCCGCTCGCACGGCCCGCCGCCAGTATGGTCGAGCGCCGTGCGTCAAGCCTCCACTGCCACAGCCTCCACCAGTGAGGCACGTGCCGCCGCCAGTGACGCACGTGTGCTGCACGGCCGCAGGCACAGTCACCGCTGCAGCGCCGCGATCTGGACAGCTGCCGCCACAGCCCATCAGATTCAAAATGACGTCATCGCAGTCGGCCCGCCCTTTTTCTTTGCTGTTCACGTCCAAACCACGCGAGATCTGAGACTTCAACAGTGTAGCATTTTTACCGCGTTTTTCAAACGGAGTATTTTGACAGTTGACTAGCAACATGAGGAGAACAAGGAGTGTGAAGAGATCGCTGCAGGATAAAGTACAGAATATTAGTATGGGTGCTAATAAAATTCAGGTGCTGGAGGGTCCAGCCACTGGCCCTGCCCCTGCCCCTGCCCCTGCCCCTGCCCCTGCTTCATTACCTGTCCCATCTCCTGCCCCATCTCCTGCCTCAACTGCTTCTACATCTGCTGCCCCATCTGCTTCTCCATCTGCTGGTCCATGTCCTACTCCAGCTTATGTCCCTGCATGGGTGTGGAACAGGTCTGGCTCACAGCCATATAATTTTTCCCGAGAGCAAGAGGGGGACCTGGTGGAATGGTATCAGTCCCACCATGAGCTGTACGATAAGACCAACCGTGATTTTAGGAACAGGGGTCTCCGTAACCTCATAATTGGAGAAAAGGCGAAGGAGTTCCCTGCCTGCTCTTGTAAGTACATATCTTTCAGTTTATCTACATTTCTGTGTTTGTAATTGAGGTTCAAATTCATATTATAATTTGCTCAACACTTATCTTCATTTATGCTATCTTTTCACAGATGACCAACTGTGCCAATGGCTAAAGAGTCAGAGGACACGGTTCGGCAAAATATCACAAGGTCTTAGCAAGTCTGGCTCTGGCAGTAGGAAACTGACTGACAGAGACCAGTGGATATATGACAAATGGGGGTTCGTCCGGGACCACATTGTAAGAGTGCACACGAAGGAAAGTTGCAGGAAGGTGAGTAACTCAGAAAATTATGTGACAATAAATATTAGTTGGGAAGTCAGTACAAAACATTTTTAACAATGATAACTTGTTCACTTTCCCTGCTACGTCCGGATGGCCTTGCACATGTATGATACGCATTCACTTTCTTCTAGTGTACTGTGGGTGCATCAACGTGCGCGGACTCGAGTGAGGGTGAGCCTGATCCGCTAGAAGGACCTTCACATGGACCATCCGGGTCATGCACTGCGGTAGAACTGCAGCAGCATGCAAGACGGAAGCGGGTCAGCACAACTGCGTCAGATAGCGAGGTGCCTGTCCAAACTCTGCAACGGGACATGTTCAGGGATGTAAGTGCTTTTGGATTACCCATCATCAAATCTCTTTCACTCCGCCCTACTTCCACGTTTCTCCATCTCATCCCACAATATAATTATCATGATTGTACTCTCTTGTTGCAGATCATGGAACAGGCAAAGACAACGTCGGGCATGATCACCTCTTTCTCACAGCCAAGGACGTCCTATGAGAGAGTTGTGCATGCATATGCAATGTTCCTCAGGGAGGAGATGTTCTTAATCCCTGAGGAAAATTGGCAACGTTACAGCATGGAGGGATTGTCCTTGGCAAGGGCGCACAGACTTCCGCAGCCAGTAAAATATTTAAATCAAAGTTCATTGAAATTAAAAAAGTTTTAATTTAATGCCGTCTATGATTCATTTACTACGGTTTTCTTTGTGTTGCAGAGTCCGATAAGGCATATGCCATTAGTGCCACTGCAACAAACGAGGATGCCACCACAATATCCCCACCAGGTACACTGTGAAACATTTTTGAGTCTTCAGCCTGACTCATGATTTTCTCTAACACACAGCTTGTGAAAGGTTGTGATTTGTTTTATATGATTTGTTTGGCACCGATACATATTGATACGCTTATGTGTTTTGCCCACAGGCAAGGATGGAATACCGTCCTGTGACATACCCCTGGATGGCAGCCCCCCCCCACTATGTCAGTGGACACACCCCACGGCAACATAGTTCATCACGTGGCATGGATAGGCTAGGGGAAGGCGAATTCCATGTACAATTTGAGGTTCCCGAAGATGGCACAAACTCCAGCAACGAAGACGCAGACTTATATAATTAATAAGAATGACATGTGCCGTAGGAGTGACGTTGCCCCCAAAATTCACTGTTGTGCCTGCTTGTGTGTTGCACATTACCGTTCAATTCACTGTTTTCTCACGACGTTATTTGTTTGCTTTCACTAATGAACAATGTTCTGTTGAATTGTGTTGCATATTTAAAAAGAATTGCTTGTTTTTCAATATGTTAATTGTTTCCACTAAATAAACAGTTTAAATTTAATATAGTATTGTGGAAAAAAGTGTCTGTTAATCGCGGCGTAGATCTCATATGGAAACAACCTGAAATGATGGAATGCATCTCACATACAAAATCATTGATTTATTAGAGAAATAAAACACAAACAGGCATAGAATAGCATTGAATTACAAAAATTTTCATTATAAGCCATGAAAATAATACAATGGCATTTAAGCCCTTTCAAGATCAGGCAACTTTAAAATAGGTGATGTAGGTGGTACTATTAACACAGATTCAATAATTTCGCAATGTAAAACCATCCATCAACATACATAGATCGCACTTTTGTAAGATCTGGGGCCTTCATGATCGGGTACCTCTGCCGTGAAAACACAACCCTGACATCCCCTGTTTGCTTTTGATCCTCAAAACACATTGTCCTGCCAGGGTACACTGCCTCGCTCTGAGTTGTAGTACGCACAGAGATGGTCCCTCATCTCCTTTGCTCTTCTGTTGCTGGTGTTTCCTTGCAATGACCCTAGTGCCATCATCGGTGATGCCGGTCTTGCAGCTCTCCATGAACCTGGTGTGACTTCGCCTGTCTGTTTGTCCATCGTGTCACCCTCCACCAAGGCTGCAGACGCACCTCTGGTGCGGATCAGGTTATGGAGGACACATGCCGCGTAGACAATGGCCTGCACATTCTCGGGCTCCTGCTCCATTGTTGTAAGCAGGCATCTGAATCTGCTAGCAAGGATACCAAAAGCATTCTCCACTACCCTCCTAGCCCTGGACAGCCTGTAATTGAAGATCCTTTGCTCCCTTGACACCCCCCTGTGAGGGTATGGCTTCATCATCCATGGCCTGAGTGCAAAGGCATCATCACCAACCAGTGCGTAGGGGATGTCAGGGTTGTCTTCTCCAGGCAGAGGTTCTGGATCCGGAAGGCCTGCTCTCCCTTCTTCCAATGCTTGCCCAAGAGAGGTCTCTCTCCAGATCCCTCCATCTGCGGCATTGCCAGGTGTGCCCACATTCACAAACATGAAGTTGTAGTTTGCATCTACCACAGCTAACAGCACGATGGAATGGAACTTCTTGTAGTTAAAGTACACAGAACCTCCCCCGGGTGGACACCGGATGGCCACATGCTTCCCGTCAACAGCCCCACATGTGTGCAGGAAGTTCCATCTGCTTTGAAAGCCGTGCGCCACACTCCTCCACCCGTCTGGTGTAGTTGGGCAGTCAATAAGCTCATCATATGTTTTGTTGATGGCATCACACGTCTCTCGGACTACACCGCTGATGGTGTTGTGAGCCACACGGAAGTTATACGACAGGCTCTTGTAGGAATCCCCTGATCCAAGGTAGCGGAGGGTGATGGCTAGGCGCAGGCCTGGTTCCAGTGACTTCCGCATGACGGTGTCCATTTTCTGCAGTAGAGGTCCGACTCGTGTCTTGAGCTCCTGAAACAGGTCAGGCGGGATCCTGGTGAAATTTCTAAAGGCAGCATCATCTACCCGCTGCAGATCCGTCATCATGGTCTCATACTGGCCCAAAGTAGGTCTCATCAGGAACAAAGGCCTCATCCACACAGACCTCTTCCTGGGCTTCTTCTTCATAACCTTCTTTGTTGAACTGCTGCACGGATGACCTGCAACCATGATGGCTGCTGCTAAGAGAAGATTATGTTGGTGTAGCAGCAATGCAATGTCAATGTCTTCCATTGTGCAGTAGTTTACAGGTCCTAATCGAGTTTGCTGCAAGATTAAGAGAGAATAAGTGTGAATATTCTGAAAAATTTAACGTGTGGAGAGTTGACAGGTCTTTGTGGGCCAAAGGACCTGTTCCTGTGTTATACTGTTCTATGTTCATGGTCTCTCTAAGAAAATGGTTCTCAGATTTACAAACTCCATGCAGACAACCACGAGTGACCACTGATTTATTTTTGTATATACATCATCCTATTGTTATTACTAACTTTGTTATTGCTGGTCTACAATTGTTAGACCCTAACCCCCTTTATAAAATTGACTTTTATAAAACACATTTCTATAACACATGTTGTTTTAAGAACAAAAAATAGCCAGCGACTTCTGTTTACCTGAAATAAAGATGGCGTCAGGCTCAAGCTTTCCAGACTCTGCTCCAAATGGCGTCAGGCTCGAGCTTGACTCCTCTCAAAATGGACGTCCCCCTCCCTCCTTCCCTCCAAATATGCTTATTTCCTTAAGAATGTAAACATGTTCTACTCAACTGATGAAATAAAGATCTTTTGGGCAATTCTAAAGCTAACTATAAGGCCTGTCTCACGAGTCTGTGGTCATTTATAAAATAGACTTTTATAAAACACATTCCTTTACTTTTTGTTTACCTGAAATAAAGATGGCGTCAGGCTCGAGATTTCCAGACTCTGCTTCAAATGACGTCAGGCTCGAGCTTGAAAAAATAATGGACGTTCCCCTCCCTCCGTCCCTCCCGTCAAAGTCCGGGATCGCATGCTCGTTCGACAGGCCGTGCGATGATCACCCGACGTACGTGCAACAAAAGCTTCTGGTAAATCAACATTTTTTTTAACCTACCGCAAGCACGTGGGACCCGCCCTATTTGATTCACTCGGCCCCCGCGCAGCATCCGCGCGATGCTCCGGTGGATAGGCTCGACGCTCTCGCCGTTGCCGCGCGGTCCTCGCTACCGTCTACACCGCGCTTCACCGCCGATGACCGCAAACAGGTAAGACACGGCCTTAAGTGAGGGTTCTCTGAGAGTCAGATTCAATGTATTTTCTCCTATTTGGAAGGGGTGGTGTTCCTGTGTAATGTACAGTACTGTTTCTTAGGTCAGGTGAGGACGCCTTTTATTTTATCAGATGGTATTGCTGCTAACTGGCTGGTTAGGGCTACCAAAAATGGGTTGGACTGTTGGAATGTCCCTTCCCTCTGATCCCCCTGCCAGCGTCCCCATCCTCTACCTTCAGGGTCACAGGAGCCTCGGTACCCCCTTGGAATCCATCAGTTTCCGTGACCCCATGGCTTCCTTCTCTGCCCCCTTCCTTCCTGATGATATTCTCTCATGGGACACGAACGACTCCAGTGCCCTAGTCCCCCACAACTAAAACGCTGATCGGGCCGGATTGCTCTACAACCTCGCCAGGCAAACCTAGGAAATGTTGGTTCTGTAAATGGGAGGTCTATCCAGGCATAAGGTCTTCTTCCTCCTTATCCTCATTTGTTCTTATCTTTTTTATTCGGACCTCTAATCTCCAGGCTGCCGTTGAACCAGGTTGCCTTGATGTCTGACTGTCTGTGGTCTGTGGAACATTTATACATGATGCGGGCATCTCCCTACAAACACATTGTCTACAGGGTGTTCTTACTAAATCCTCTTCCGTGCTGAATTGTTTGACACCATAATATTATTTATGTCCAAACGAATCCATCCATATTCTCCCCTTATCTCAGCCCCTGAAAGGCTATTGTTTTATCCCGGTACTTCAAGAAAGATTCTTTTATTCTTTCACTACTAGAATCCCTAATTAATTTTGGCACCCATGTGGATGAAGTTGTGGCGGTCCCTGGCGGTTAGGTCACTCCTTGGGTCATCCCCCTCAGCTCTTGAGGGACAGGGACAATTGTCTGCCCACGGGGTTTCCCGGGTCCTGCTCGCGGGCGTTCTGTGTGTTTGCCATGATTCATTAAAACGACTTCTGAACCTGCCTGGCATCTGGCCTTTTCCTGACCTCATCCAGGCCACTACAAAGACTTCTTTCTAGCTCCTTGGTTTCCCCTATTGTCCTCCCCTGGAGATAGAAGATCTCTCCCTGATGTTTCTACGTTAGATTTAATTTTAGAGGAGGAGCCAAAGTTAACGCTGACTCCTCCCGTGTGCCCCGCTCGCAGGCTGCGCACGGTTTCTCCAAATTGGGAACATGAGAGTTCTGTGAGGAATACTGTGCTCTATATCTACTCCGAGAATTCTGCCCACCCTGGCATACAAGTCCCTTCAAGGTGTGCAGCCCCTTTCTCATTCTTACCCGATTTACCCGATTTAATTTCCGTCGGCACTTCCATTTAAGAGACGTTTCAGCAGTCTCCATTTCAAAAGACGATACTCTCTCCTGCTCCTGCTGTTGGTTTATTAGTTCTCCTTGTCCCTACTCTGAAATGTCCTGAGAAGGATCATTTCTATCGTCTTCTCCTATTCCCAATTTACAAGCCGCCATTCTTAGGGTGGCAGCAAAACAATTTATTTATTTATTTTTCTTTTAGTGAAGAATATCTTCCACATCTCAATTAACTCGTTTGCTTCTTCACTATTCCCATATTTTTAACGATCGTCTCTATATAGTTTATCCGATTAAAGAATTTATTCCCCCCAACGGCCAAAGTTGGTCTTTTAAAATTGCATTTATTTCCCTGATAATTCTCTCAGTCTATCCGCTCATTTGGAAGCTCCCCGCAAATTATCCTTATCGGGCTCTCCAATCTGTTTGATCGAGACATTCCCCATCTCGGAACAATGGACAAAACACAAATAGTAAAATAAAGGTTCCAGACACTAACACCTCTTTTTCTTACTACTACTCTCAGACTGCAAGGTCAATGAAATTTCTCCCACACAATGGTCAACGATCTTTCCGATTCACACTTACTCTAGCAATCGCTTCCTTTCAACTATCTCCCAATCACTCCTGTTTAATTATTCAAACACTCGCTCCTATTCAGTCTCTTCAACTCTCTTATCAGTTAAATCACAATCACAGCATTCAATTCCAAAACTTTCAAACAAAGTGTCTAACTCCCACTTGCAGTCTCTCACGCAGCAGTCTCTCTCTCGCTTAATTAACTTTAAGTTGGCACAAACAAACGAACCCAAACCACGCTAACAAAACTATGACTAAAAAAAAAAATATTCCCCCAATTATCAATAACCCAAAACACACCCCAATATAAACTATAAGCATCCAGTAAACCCCACTCTAATTAATCTTCCTCGTGGCGCAATCAATCAGCGGGATGACTCCTCCCCCGGCGCAGCGATCGAAGGAGTACAACCCCTGATCAAACCACCCCGATTCAGATTCTTACAAAACGATATTAAACAAAAACAAATATCTAACTTAAACACTCTCTCCTCAAATTTTGCACCAGATTGACATGGTTTGCAGATCTTCCCATTCTTTGCTTGCAACTTGTATCTAAGCTCCAGACACTCTGGCACCTCTCTGCAGCTTGTCCCAGTTCTGCAGAGAGCAATTCCAATTTGACCAAATCTCCCAGCAACCCTGAAACTTAACCCATTTTGAAGTCCTAGCTGCTCCAATTTTGCCGGGATTAACACCTATCCAGGCCCGGACGGTACAAAGCAGTGCTCCAAGGGAATTGTGGAGGTAGAAGGAGAGGTTGCAATTTGGGACGATGAGAAGGAAATAAGGGAATATAAACAGAGAAGGGGACCATATAACCATATAACCATATAACAATTACAGCACGGAAACAGGCCATTTCGACCCTTCTAGTCCGTGCCGAACACGTATTCTCCCCTAGTCCCATATACCTGCGCTCAGACCATAACCCTCCATTCCTTTCCCGTCCATATAACTATCCAATTTATTTTTAAATGATAAAAACGAACCAGCCTCCACCACCTTCACTGGAAGCTCATTCCACACAGCCACCACTCTCTGAGTAAAGAAGTTTCCCCTCATGTTACCCCTAAACTTCTGTCCCTTAATTCTCAAGTCATGTCCCCTTGTTTGAATCTTCCCTACTCTCAGTGGGAAAAGCTTATCCACGTCAACTCTGTCTATCCCTCTCATCATTTTAAAAACCTCTATCAAGTCCCCCCTTAACCTTCTGCGCTCCAAAGAATAAAGCCCTAACTTGTTCAACCTTTCTCTGTAACTTAGTTGCTGAAACCCAGGCAACATTCTAGTAAATCTCCTCTGTACTCTCTCTATTTTGTTGACATCCTTCCTATAATTAGGCGACCAAAATTGTACACCATACTCCAGAATTGGCCTCACCAATGCCTTGTACAATTTTAACATTACATCCCAACTTCTATACT
>CM075990.1:604803-649243 GCA_038087875.1 Malacoraja senta | reverse complement strand
CCGGAGGATTACTCGAGAAGACTGCGCAGTACGGTAAATAGAATATAATAGTAAGATTAAACGAGAACTTACCAGTTTGAAGTTTGATCTTTATTTTATGAGGAGTTACGTTGGTGATTACGTGAAGAAGCCCCGACAGAGCGCATGCGCGTCAATCTTCAAAGCAGCGGTATGAAATCACAGATAACAGAATATTTGAAGTAACATAGTAAGATCAGCAACATGAGAACTACCATATGACCTTTATGAGAGAGAGGGTTGGGCGTGGTGGGCACGTAATCACCAACGTAACTCCTCATAAAATAAAGATCAAACTTCAAACTGGTAAGTTCTCGTTTAATCTTACTATTTTACTTCGGAGTCACGTGAGTGATTCCGTGAAGAGTTCAAAGCTCTGTGATTTTATGCCGTAGATTCAAATCCCGGCTTCTCACTGCATTGATTGACTCTGGATGAGAAATAATCAATAATGCGTTAAACATGAAATTGAATATCATGCAGTAACAATTTGTTTGAATAATCAAAACAAACAGTAAGCCCTCTATGCGAGGGGGGAAACTTAAACAGAACTTAATACTGAATCAGCAAACAGCCCCCGATCGGCAATCAGCCAATGTAAAAATGTTGAAAAACCAATTCATTTGACCACCCGGCGGCTGCGAGAATATGGCCGCCAACGTTGCTGCTGCCCTAGTGGAATGAGATGTAAACACGTCAGTGTTAATACCTGCCTGAATCAGCACTTGCTTTAACCACCTTGAGATAGTCTGCACTGACACTCTCTTGTGTGGTTTCTTGTTACTGATAACAATCCAGTTTCCACATTTCTTAAGGCCCAAGTAGCTTCAATATAATGTAATAAATGTGTCCTTACACATATACATGAATCAGTAGGATATGCTGAAAACACAATTTTGAAACCCACTGACGAAGCACCTTGAGGACCACACTTACATCCCAGATTGCCATATACCTGGGTTTAGTTTGGAGTTGAAAATTCCTTTCATCAATCGAGCTATGAGAGGATGAGAACCAATAGGATCTTTCCCTGACCCCATCAAAAGATACGAGGACAAAGCACTTCTAGCTGTATTAATGGCGCCAAAAACTGAGCCCCTCATCATAGTAGAGTGTCGACAGGAACTCTAAAACATCCACAATACCTGCAGTACTATAGTCAATATTATTTTGTACACAATATTGCTCCCATTTTTTACATAAGTAATATACTGCTTTTGAGTACTCTTTCTCTAGGCTGCAGTGAGCATTCCACAGTTTGCCCAGATAGTCCTCGCCCCAGGTATGGCCTTCTTAAAACCTGCAAATTAACAAATCAATACGGTCACATAACGGATGACTTTCCCATGTTACCGGGTGCTGCAGTAAATTCCTACTCTTGGGAACCACCAAAGGAGGTTGGATTGCTAACTGTAACATCAAAGGGAACCATGCTTGAGTCGGCCAATTAGGTATTACAAGCACCCCCGAAGCGGCATCCTGCTTGATTTTTTGCAGACCTATGAGGCAGAATGGTGGGAAAATATATTAAAACATACCACCCCAATGTAGCGAGAAAGCATCAATTGCAACTGCCCCCGGGTCTGGTTCCCATGAAACATATTTAGGCAGCAGGTGGTTAAGCCTGGATGCAAACAAATCGATATCTGGCATTCCATATGTAACTACTATATTATTGAACAGCTCCTGGTTCAACATCCACTCTGTGTTGTCATGGAACGTTCGTGACCTGGCGTCTGCTACAGTTTGAATCTACCTGGTAGATAAATAGCTGAAAGCCAAATATCTTTATCAATACACCAGGCCCAAATTTGATTAGCCAATCTGTCACAAGATACCGACTTGATTCCACCCATGTGATTAATATATGCCACTGCCGTAGTGTTGTCAATCTGACACTGAACATGCCGGTTACCTTTGTTAGAGCAATAAGCCTTAAGTCCATAAAAAGCTCATAAAAGCTCTAAATAGTTAATTCCCCATGTCTGCAGAAGCGATCCCTGTTGCTCAGTCCATCTGCCTCCACAGCTTGAACTCGTATCCGTGGCACCGCACCCGAGTGCACTGACATCCGTCTGCAAAATCATGGAAGGCTGCTCAAGCACCTATAATGCTCGAACTACTGAACACATGCTGAATCCACCATTGCAAATCAGCAACAGCCTCTGCTGATAACTGCATGGGTCTATTATAATGACCCAAATGTATCCTTAGTGCCTGTTCCTTTGCCCTCTGTAACTGTTGGTAGTGCAATGGCCCATATTGAACTGCCGGAAATGCTGCCACTAATTTTCCAAGCAGACTTGCCACCTGTCTAATTGAAGGCTGTTGCTCCTCAATTAGCTTGATACAGCTGTCTATTAGCTCTACCCTTTTCATCCCTGAGCAGATTCACTACCATGTTTTTTTCTTTTCCATTAGATCGCTGATGCTGCTGGCCAACTTCTCTTGTAGTGGCTAGTCCATCTCCGACTGAGCAGCAATTTTAGAGGCAACGCCCGCTGCTTTCCCTCATGCGATCGTCGTGCCTTATGCATTCAGCATGGGATCCCGGCACATAGCCATGTTCGGATTCCTGTTTGGAGTTAATCCATACTAACTTAGACACACTTTTAGAGTGGGAGTAATCGCAGCTGAAGCAGGTATCACCATCCATCTCTTCCATTTGCTTGTACATGCCTCTGTACCAAGCATGTTGTTCGACAACTTAACAGTTATTTGTCATAGGCAAAGACATTATGTGAATGAAGACGCCCATCCCAGTTAAATCTGGGATTTATTTACTTTTAATATGAATAATCCGGCGTCTTGGGGAAGAAAACGTGCACAGTCCCTTTAATGAGCAGAATTACTATGACGCCGCCTGGTGTAACTCCCACAGGTGACTGATAATACAGCTCAACAAGGCTTCCCATTTCCTAAATTGTGTAAATGATAATCATCTGTCTCAGTATGATAGTCACAACGTGACCTAGTGGCAACTATAATGTCTACCCTTTTGAACGCTTCCAAAATTTGCGTTCGTCCTTAATTTGGAGGGCAGCAATGCCGGGATGCGCGAATTGTAAATTCTCCTTGAAGGCCAGCTTGGACCTACACCTGAAACCTCCACAGAATTAGCAGAAAATGCTACTGCCATAGACACATAAGGATGATAAACCACTAGTCTCACTTCCTGGGTTGGGGTTGGGATCAGCCACACACTGACCCCTTGTACTTCTCTCCACTGAGGGAATTGGTAAGCAGCCCTGAAAACACAGGTGCTGCCGCAATCCCCTGATCACCTGCCCTGATATGGCTCACCATTTCAGGATACTGCACGTGTGAGGACATACATATATGACAGAGGGGACCCTCCTGGCCAGGCTCCACATGGTTTCCTTCATATGGGCTGCCAAAGTCCGACCGCGGGGATTACCGCCGACCGTAGCCGGTATCCCCGCGGTCTAGAGAACCCCACGGCCCTCTCGGGAGTTGCTGACCTCCCTGTCAGCGACTTGAAACAACAAGCCCAACAGCCACCCGCAGTCTATCATGACCGTAGCTTGCATAACCCGCGGTCAACAAAACCCCGCAGCCCGAATTAAACCTCGGGAGTCGCAGACCGTTCTGTCTGCGACTCAACCAGCAAAACCCACCGGCCGCCTGCTACCGCACTTCCGCTGTCTGAAGCCGGCATCCCCGCGGTCAACAATTTCCCCGCGGTCCACCGGGTTATGCTCAATTTGATATCCAGTAGGAACCTGCGAGAAGAGATTCCTGCAACGGACAACCTGAAAAGTAAGTTTAAACTTACCTGCAGGATTTTTCAAACTTACCGCTGGAGGAGCTCTGTTCCTCCCTGCGCTAATACGACTGACGTAATGAAGCGCATGCGCTCTGGCGGGACTTCTTCACGGAATCACTCACGTGACTCCGAAGTAAAATTGATCTGAGAAAGTAGATTCTGTGTGATGTGAACAAGATCATGTGGATACCACCCTAGGAAGAGAAAGGGGTTTGAATGGACAAAGCATTCTGTGGATACTGCCCTTTAGAAGAGTAAGGGGTCTGAACGGGCAGAACAGGTAAAGTCAGGGAGAATAGGGACTAATTAGGTAACATAAAATTGCAAATTGTTAAGGGCCAAGGCAGAGAAAGAAAGCGCCGATATGAAGAGTTCAGAGAACAAGCAATTATTAGTTAAGAACAAACCCTGTGCTGGTAATTTTTCTGGAGACCACCTGTCTGGCATAGCGACCCTGTTTATAGAAGAGTGGGGATGAAGGAACAAATTTGGTGGGGAGTGAGGAACAAAGTCGGGAATAGTGTAGACCACCTCCCCCATATAATATCCCATGGGGGGAGGCTCTAGCACCCCTACAGGGAAGGCACCCCCAGACAAAAATGATACTGATAGCGACTTGGAGACTGAAAAGGCAGATGAGAAAGAAGAAGGGAAAGGGCTGAGGCAGGAGAGGAAGAAGGAGCAGTATTGAATCCAGGTGAAAGAGTTAAACAACACAGAGCAACAGAGAGAGAAACATCAGACAGACCAGAAGAAAAATAAGCATGAGAATCAAGGCTGCTCAAGAACTTTAAATCCCAGCCAACAGCCTGTATTTTTGTTTAAAACAAACTTGCCTTCGAACTTTGAATAACTTTTGGTACAAAGCAGCGAGCTTGCCTCTGGTGAAGAGAGACAAAGAGGAGAGTTTGTGGCTTTGTTTGTGGAGATTGATGGGTGTGGCATGTGGCAAGACCCTGAGTGACAGGGAGTCTGACTAATCACAATCTGGATCATTGTCCAATCACAGCGCCCAGGATCCTGACTGACAGGGAATTGGACCATCCCACTGTGAAATATGCCTGCCCATTCCTAGCAGATTAATCCGTCTCATTTTAACTCTCTCATTCCAACAAGAAGACTTTCCCAACTTAAAGACAACGATACCCACACTGCAAGCCTCAGTTCTCCCACTCCACCTGGCCATTATTAAGTGCAATGCCTATATGAGTGGCCCGACAAAGCAGTCTCCCAGGGGAAGGCCCAAGCTTACAGTACTGCCCGCACAGCAGCTTGCAAATTCTTTATACTAGTCCCCACAGAACCAAAGATTCTAATAAACAGAACGGTCTTGTCAGACAAGGGGAGAGTTATTAATTACAAGGGGACGCCTTTGTATATTATAAAAACTATGGAAACGAGAGGACTGCGCCCCTCTGGCATACTGCTCTCGGATAAAACTTGTGTATGTTGGGAAGGAGGAAAGGGAATGTGAAATGTGTGGAATGTTGCTTACACCTTGAAGCTATTATGAAATAAGCAGTGTCTAAGAGGAGGAGTATCAATAACGGAGGGAGGGAGAGGGTTGAGAGGGATATAAGAATTTCTTCTTCTTCCTCGTGTCCGGCCATCTTCTATATCATGTCTTTCCGGTCGGTCAGTGACGGTTGACGGTCCGGTTGACGGTGGTTGCAGATTTGGCTACTTCAGTCAGTCACTGTGGTACAGTTTCTGTCGTCAGCATTGCCCGGGATGCGCCACGTGGAGGCTTCTGCTTGCATCCCATAAGAATGTCTAAATGTATGTTTTGGATCGCGACTGTTCTTCAGTATGTGTTGAATTTATGACCAATGTATGAACGTATTTGGGTGTATCAAAGTATTAAGAGTTGCATGTTTTCTTTGAAGTGACAATGAGAAGACTGTTGCTTGTTTGTGGAAGCGGTTTTGGATGAATGCTGATTTAATCCTACACTTCAGATGAAGTAGGATATCATTGACTGAGCTTGCTCTTTTATGTGATAAATCTTTGTAGAGTCTCATGTATTTCAAGAGGTAGTGTGTGCCTTTAAGAAAGTGCAATTGTATGGGGGCGGAGCTACACACAGTTATTTTATTTTCCTTTGTTCTTAGCAAATGTGTTACCAATCTATGAAAATTAACTGTTCATTCTTTATTTTCTCTTAACTTTTAACAGAGGAGAGATGAAAAAAAATGTAGGTTGCTTTGTCTTATTGATGTTTTAAATTTGTTTTCTTCTTATTTCTTATCTTTTGAATTGAGTTCGAAAGGAAACTTGGATGCCACACTGGCCATGTGTTAGATGAGAGTGGATAAGCCAATATATTTTTAAAAATGTTAATTTGGGAAATTGTTATTAGTATATATTTATACTAGGAATTTGAAATTGAGAATATTGGGGAGATGGATTGGAACAATTGAAAATAATTTAATTGCTATTGTATTGCTTGCTGGAACACATGACCAGATTTTATGGTGTTTTCAGGCAAGCTTTCTGGTTGAAAAAGTTCAATCAGATAAGAGAGGCCTGAAAATGGAACTAACTTACAACAGGATAGCCACTAGCTGGCACAGAAAAACAACATGTTAAGACTGGACTGTTGCACTTTGGGACATTACATAATGCCCCTGATATTCTGCATATGTGACTATTTTGTATAAAAGACCCCAGGATTTTTGTTAATTAAAGTGGCATTTTGGGGGAACCAAAAGTATCACTGGATTCTTCTGGACTGTAACATCTTTGGCCACTCCCGTTTGACGTAAAAAGTAAAAGCTTGTATGGTTTACTTTAATTCATTGTATTTTGTCTGTTTTTTAAGATGCAAACATTATCATTTGGCAAGCCAGCTGGGATTTCGTTGGGACCTTCAACCAACAACTGAGTAAGTGGCAGCAGGTTCACCGGGATCAGATGGGGAGAGAAAAATGCACTAGTCAGACCCTTTGAGACTGACTCCCCAAAGAAGCTCCCGGGAACACTGAGGTCCTTCGTAGTAGGTTGATCTGGTTCCCTGCCAAAATTCTTAGAAAGAGACAGTGTATAGGATAGTGTAGTAACTACAGGAATGGGATGGAATAAGAATAAGGACTTCGACTGGACTGATTGATAAAGTGCACTGAACAAGATAATACAATGAGTAAGGTAACTGCAGTTGAACTACTAAGTAAAACATTCCCTGTATCTAAAGAGGACATTATACAGCACTCTGAGAAATGGGAAAAAAGTACGGAAAAATTGCTGACAAAGTGGCCCAAGGAAGGCACTTTTGATATAAATATGTGTGACGAGATGGAAGTGGTAATTAAGAATTATAGGTCCAAAGATATGTTGGAAACGCAAAAAAAGAAGAGAGAAAAGGAGTTAGATGTACTTAAGCTCTTTAGAGCGGAAGGAGAGAGGTTGAGGAAATTATACCAGGTGGTAAATATGACAAGGGAAGAGGGTGAGAGAACGGAAAAGCCAGAAACTCCAAGGAAAAAAGCCGACCTTATATCCAAGCTTGAAAGACCCAAGGAATCCCCCTCCAATCCAGGCCTGGATGGTACAAAGCAGTGCATCTCCCTATGATAATTTCTCGTTTCTAAGCTTCCCCCCAGTCTAGTTTCAGTAAAAACACTGCATCAAGCACTTGAAACAACTAAATTATATTTTACCAAAAGCGCGTCACAGATCACACACTGTATCTATCCCACCGCCGGTTCGATCCTCGTGTCCGCCTTTTCAAGCCCTCTAGGCCTCGCTCAGACTGAGGCACACATGAAGTTCACGCATTCCCGAGCGCTCTTCCAGACTTTTATATGTCCCGGGTCCTCAATGGGCCGAATCACATGCGGGTGGTCTCTCAATAACCCAATTACAGATATCGATTAATCCCATACATAACAGCCATTCCCCTAACCCAATGATACAACAGTTCAATACATTGTATTGAAAACGGACTTCGAGAGGAAGTCAACTTGGAAACATTTACCCTGATTTACAGAAAACCCAGACAAGGCTCAACACCTTATCCAATCAACACTTGGCAAAGTCAAACTCTGCAACATTATTTACAACTATTTATAAGGTGTATGTCTGGTTTGCAGCCATCCAATCCATTCTATGCATTTTGCACCAGATTGACAGGGTTTGCAGAGTATCCCATTCTTTGCTTGCAAATTGTATCTAAGCTCCAGACACTCTGGCACCTCTCTGCAGCTTGTCCCAGCTCTGCAGAGAGTAATTCCAATTTGACCAAATCTCCCAGCAACCCTCAAACTTAACCCCATTTTGAAGTCCTAGCTGCTCCAATTTAGCCAGGATTAACATTCCTTCCTTTAATCATAATGATAACCCATCATTAATGATAACCAAAGTGGCTCAATAATCAGCTAACCAGATATACATAAGTGTGCTTTGCATTTCCCATCCATCAGTAACACAAGATGATGATGTTTCTTCTCAGAATCTTGACAAGCGTCCTGAATTTTCATGGGCATGACTTCACAAGTTCTGTCTGAGGAGTCTTCACCTCCCGAGTTTTCATGGGCGTGAATTCCCTCCATCCGTGTTCCTGCCCAGTCTTCCATCATCTTCCACAGTTGAACCTAAACCCTAGAAAATCCTAAGAAGTTTGGGACAAAGCAAGTTACCATCACGCACTCTTACTTTCCCACACATTCATTACTTCTATTTCATTTGAACCTATTCCTATTCTATTATCTATTGAACCTATTATATTGCACCCGTATCCACTAGGGGCGCCGCATGATGGCAGCCTCTGCCTACAGTCTGTCTGCTTTTCCATCTTTTTTTAATTTTTAGTCTGTTTAAAAAGTATGTGTTGGAGTTTCCTAGTATTTTTATGTGGGGTAGGTGGGGAGGATAAGGGGGAAAATGTTTCCCAGGATGCGATTATTCTCCAAGTCGCATCCTCGCTCCCACCCCTCGTGGCCTACCAACTGGATTGGCACGGCCTCTCCTGCCGGAGACCGACCAAAGTTTCAGCAGCACTGGATTTATCGCAGAGTGGGCGATGCCTTACCTGGGATCGCCGTTTGAAGCTCCGGAGCGTTGGGCCTGCTGCTTCAACATCGTGGAGCTGTGGTTTGGGGAGCTTTCAGCCACGGGCGGCGCTGACTTCAACATCGCGGAGTCCTGGGATCCCTTTGCCGAGGGCCGCCAGTGTGAATCTCCGCCCAGCCCGGCCTGTGGACTTCGGGATCCGCGGTCTCCAGTAAGAAGTGGCTGATTCGGAAGTCCAAGCCACTGAGGGTGTTCTCCGTTCTGACGTCGGAGTTCCATCATCCCGGCGAGAGGGCCTGAACATTGGGCCACCGTTGCGGCGACTGCAGGGGGCTCGAGAGGCCCCAACCACGGGTGAACAACAAAGAACATCAAGAGGAGGATGACTGAACTTTGGTGCCTTACCTCACAGTGGGAAACTTTGATTCCACTGTGTGGGGATGTTTATGTTAAAGACTATCGTGTTCTGTGTTCTTTTTTTATTCGTATGGCTGTATGGTGACCCCAAATTTCACTGTACCAATTGGTGCATGTGACAATAAATGTCTCTTGAATCTTGAATCTATTACTATATCCCTATTCCGTTCCCCAATTTATTCTTTATTATTCTAGGATCAACACTAATTAGCCTTCTTCATACTCACACGGTGTTATACTATGTATATCTGATGACAGGTAATCATATACATTTCAGCTGGGTTCGGTCCAGATTCCCCTACTGGCGTGACTTTAATTTGAAGCAAACCATGATAAACATTCCAATTTAACCAAATTCAGTCTCAGCCTTCAATTTACTTTTTCGAATTTCAATGCCCATTTCCTCTTCTCATCCCACAGCATTGTAGCCGATAATACAATTCCATTCCAATTCCTGTGGAATTCCCAGCTGTTCAAATTTAAACAATCAATTTCCCTTACTATTACATTTATCCTAAGTCCAATCAAAAATGCCAAATCCAGGGACAATTTCTTTCCACCTTGATAATATCGTGTGCGGACGTGGCGCCGATCGATGAGAGGCCGAAGCAACGAAGTCGAAGCCAAAGAATGGAATGGAAGTGAGGCCGAAACGACAATAAACCGAAAGAGTCCGAAGATGAAACGCCTACTAACCGAAAAGCTGCGTCGCCTAAAAGCAAACTTACAGAATGGCCGTTCTGTCGAAACGCCACCTACCCAAAAGGCGTCGTCGCCTACAGGCCAAAGGACCGACTGCCGCTCAACAGAAAAGTCCAATAACGGACTTGACGTTGTTGGGGGGCGGGACTTGTCAGCGATTGGTCCAGGTCCTTTGGCCTGTAGGTGACGCCGCCTTTCGGGTAGGTGGCGTTTCGACAGAGCGGCCATTCGGTAAGTTTGCTTTTAGGCGACGCAGTTTTTCGGTTCCTTGGGATTTAGGCGTTCCGCCCTTTCGGTTAGTTTCCATTTAGGCGCCCCATAATTTCGTTTAGTAGGCGTTTCGTTTTCGGACTCTTACGGTTTATTGGCGTTTCGGCCTCGTTTCCATTCCGTTCTTTGGCTTCGACATCTTTGCTTTAGCTTCTTGTCTATCGGCGCCACGTCCGGGTACCGGTAATATAAGCCGCTTTACCATCAAAGGTAAAACAATTCAAATCCATCGGGCAAATACACATCGGCTCTGCTATTCCCAATACAATTCAAGTTTCCCCCTACAGTTAACCAAGTCTTTCTTCCAGTATCTCCTCTTATTTATGTATGCACTCCTCACTATGGTAACTCGTTACTATGCTGACTCTCCACTATGTTGATTCTTTACTCTATCAGCTCATTACTATGTTGGCTCATTACTATGTTGGCTTCGTTCTTTGTCTTGGGGTTCTCACTTTTACAGTTCTTAACTGCTGAATAATTTCTTAATCCGGTCTCTCAAAGGGAAGTCCTGCTGCTCACAGTTCCTCTTTTGACCATTTCCAATTATATTCCAATTCCAATTGCCATTCCCATTTTTATTTTCGAGTTTAATTCCAATTTTAATACCGAATTTAATTCCCTCATATTCCCTAAGTAACTCCATGTTACCAGATCTTCACAAGTTCCATCCTTCTTGATGCCCTTTGAATAATCCTTTCCATCTTTGTCCGTCTTTCTGGGGATGAGATAATAACAATGTCAGTTGATAATCAAACTCCAATTCGTCCTAAGTCAGATTCCACAAGTCTATTCCAAATCTTGAAAATTTTAGTCCCTCCAATTCATCACCATACAATTTCGAGACCGAGTCCAACATTTATAAATTTATTTCTAAAACCCATAATTTAGATGCAATTCAGGTATTTTACTCCAAACCACAGATAAATATTTTATTTGAAACTTTATTGTGAGGTTTGTCCCAGAAGTCATTATGTCGTCGGCGTTGTTTCTTTCAAAGATGATTAAAGTGTCCTTTATTCTCCTTCCTTTTTTTCCTTCAGTAGCTAGGTGATATTAAAGTTGGGCACTAGGGTAGGTCATTTTCTTCCTCCTTTCTATTGATGGTTTCAGTTGCTTGGGAGTGGAGATACTGAGGAGCGTGTCGCTCTGCCTGCTGGCCTTCCCAAGTGTCTTAAAGGGGCAGGACACTATCAATTCTTCCTGCTGGTCACCTTTTTCTGGAGAGCTACATTACCTTTTGCTGGCTTCTTCCTGTTCTTAGGGGTCTGTGCATTCTTTTACCTCACACCTCAGACAGTCTCTTGTTGACATACTGTCCTGCAGGCATAAAACTCAGCAATACATTAATTCAATATCTTCTTTCCCCACTCCCATTCCTCCTGCATGGTAATTTTGTTTCTTCTCTCCCTAATGCCATTTCCATTCCTTATGTTGTTATCTCTCCTCCCGCTAGCTACTATGTTTCCCTATCGTACTTCTTCCTTTAGTGAGGGTTCTCTGAGAGTCAGATTCAATGTATTTTCTCCTATTTGGAAGGGGTGGTGTTCCTGTTTAATGTACAGTACTGTTTCTTAGGTCAGGTGAGGATGCCTTTTATTTTATCAGATGGTATTGCTGCTAACTGGCACGTCAGGGCTACCAAAAATGGGTTGGACTGTTGGAATGTCCCTTCCCTCTGATCCCCCATGCCAGCGTCCCCATCCTCTACCTTCAGGGTCACAGGAGCCTCGGTACCCCCTTGGAATCCATCAGTTTCCGTGACCCCATAGCTTCCTTCTCTGCCCCCTTCCTTCCTGATGATATTCTCTCATGGGACACGAACGACTCCAGTGCCCTAGTCCCCCACAACTAAAACGCTGATCGGGCCGGATTGCTCTACAACCTCGCCAGGCAAACCTAGGAAATGTTGGTTCTGTAAATGGGAGGTCTATCCAGGCCATAAGGTCTTCTTCCTCCTTATCCTCATTTGTTCTTATCTTTTTTATTCGGACCTCTAATCGCCAGGCTGCCGTTGAACCAGGTTGCCTTGATGTCTGACTGTCTGTGGTCTGTGGAACATTTATACATGATGCGGGCATCTCCCTACAAACACATTGTCTACAGGATGTTCTTACTAAATCCTCTTCCGTGCTGAATTGTTTGACACCATAATATTATTTATGTCCGAACCAATCCATCCATATTCTCCCCTTATCTCATCCCCTGAAAGGCTATTTGTTTTATCCCGGTACTTCAAGAAAGATTCTTTTATTCTTTCACTACTAGAATCCCTAATTAATTTTGGCACCCATGTGGATGAAGTTGTGGCGGTCCCTGGGGGTTAGGTCACTCCTTGGGTCATCCCCCTCAGCTCTTGAGGGACAGGGACAATTGTCTGCCCACGGGGTTTCCCGGGTCCTGCTCGCGGGCGTTCTGTGTGTTTGCCATGATTCATTAAAACGACTTCTGAACCTACCTGGCATCTGGCCTTTTCCTGACCTCATCCAGGCCACTACAAAGACTTCTTTCTAGCTCCTTGGTTTCCCCTATTGTCCTCCCCTGGGAGATAGAAGATCTCTCCCTGATGTTTCTACGATAGATTTAATTTTAGAGGGAGGAGCCAAAGTTAACACTGACTCCTCCCGTGTGCCCCGCTCGCAGGCTGCGCATGGTTTCTCCAAATTGGGAACATGAGAGTTCTGTGAGGAATACTGTGGCTCTATATCTACTCCGAAGAATTCTGCCCACCCTGGCATACAAGTCCCTTCAAGGTGTGCAGCCCCTTTCTCATTCTTACCCGATTTACCCGATTTAATTTCCGTCGGCACCTTCCATTTAAGAGCCGTTTCAGCAGTCTCCATTTCAAAAGACGATACTCTCTCCTGCTCCTGCTGTTGGATTATTAGTTCTCCTTGTCCCCACTCTGAAATGTCCTGAGAAGGATCATTTCTATCGTCTTCACCTATTCCCAATTTACAAGCCGCCATTCTTAGGGTGGGCAGCAAAACAATTTATTTATTTATTTTTCTTTTAGTGAAGAATATCTTCCACATCTCAATTAACTCGTTTGCTTCTTCACTATTCCCATATTTTTTAACGATCGTCTCTATATAGTTTATCCCGATTAAAGAATTTATTCCCCCCAACGGCCAAAGTTGGTCTTTTAAAATTGCATTTAATTTCCCTGATAATGCTCTCAGTCTATCCGCTTCATTTGGAAGCTCCCCGCAAATTATCCTTATCGGGCTCTCCAATCTGTTTGATCGAGACATTCCCCATCTCGGAACAAGGGACAAAACACAAATAGTAAAATAAAGGTTCCAGACACTAACACCTCTTTTTCTTACTACTACTCTCAGACTGCAAGGTCAATGGAATTTCTCCCACACAATGGTCAACGATCTTTCTGATTCACACTTACTCTAGCAATCACTCATGTTTAATTATTCAAACCACTCGCTCCTATTCAGTCTCTTCCAACTCTCTTATCAGTTAAATCACAATCACTGCATTCAATTCCAAACTTTCAAACAAAGTGTCTAACTCCCACTCGCAGTCTCTCACGCAGCAGTCTCTCTCGCTTAAATAACTTTAAGTTGGCACAAACAAATGAACCCAAACCACGCTAACAAAACTATAACTAAAAATGAAAATATTCCCCCGATTATCAATAACCCAAAACACACCCCAATATAAACTATAAGCATCCAGTAAACCCCACTCTAATTAATCTTCCTCATGGCGCAATCAATCAGCGGGATGACTCCACCCCCGGCGCAGTGATCGACGGAGTACAACCCCTGATCAAACCACCCCGATTCAGATTCTTACAAAACGATATTAAACAAATACGAATATCTAACTTAAACACTTTCTCCTCAAATTTTGCACCAGATTGACATGGTTTGCAGATCTTCCCATTCTTTGCTTGCAAATTGTATCTAAGCTCCAGACACTCTGGCACCTCTCTGCAGCTTGTCCCAGTTCTGCAGAGAACAATTCCAATTTTTGACCAAATCTCCCAGCAACCCTGAAACGTAACCCCATTTTGAAGTCCTAGCTGCTCCAATTTTGCCGGGATTAACACCTATCCAGGCCCGGACGGTACAAAGCAGTGCTCCAAGGGAATTGTGGAGGTAGAAGGAGAGGTTGCAATTTGGGACGATGAGAAGGAAATAAGGGAATATAAACAGAGAAGGGGACATAGAGAAAGAGAAACGATGAAGCAAGAAATAAGGGAATTAGAAGTGGATGTCAGGAGGCTGCAGGACCTGAGGAACCAGAGGGGTTTTGAGGCATCTATTCAGCAGAAGGGTGGAGCGAGGAAAGTGATAGACAGGATTGGAAAGTGATGGACAGGTAGTCACTGAAAGGGGGGCAAGGCAGTGAGGAGGAACAGAATCGGGAAGCGATAGGGGGAATGCGAGTGCAATAAAGGATGAGGATTTAGTGGAGGATTTAAAAAGAAAGGTGAAGGATTCGCAAAGGAAGGTTAGAATATCTGACAATCAAGAAATAGAGTTTAGAATGAGAAATAATGCACTACAAGAAGGATTGGAATGGGAAGACATACAGGTAGAAGTGAGGATAACGCAGGAGGGCTACACTGCAGCAGTACTGACACAGGAAACGGCATAGGTAAAGCAAAGCAGCCTATAGCATATTACAGTACAAAATTAGATGAGGTAGCTCAGGGATACCCAACCTCAGGAACAGTCAGGGATTGGCCGCATTGTACTATGCAAATGAAAAGCATCGTCTATGACCATGGGCTATCCCGTGATCATATACACACACCATAAGGTAGCAGGACTGTTGGAGAAGGGAACATTTGTGTTGACACCGGCCAGGATAACAGCGTTTCAGATGTTATTGACATTTCCAGATATTACTATACAAAGGTGTACCACAAGTAATATGGCTGATTATGTCCCGTTTGGTCATGAGGGAGAGCCCCATGATTGTGTAGAAAAAACGATGGTATTTTCTAAGTTGAGAACGGATTTAGTCAGAGCAATTGAACGATGAGGACAAAAAGGTCTTGTTTGTGGATGGTTCTTGTTATAGGGATCATAATGGCAATCATGCAGGGTTTGCAGTGGTGCAATAGGACCAAACAGAATTTCAGATAATCAAATTGGATGCTTGCCCGCAACCTTGCTCAGCCCAGTTGGCAGAAATTAAGGCTTTAATAGCAGCATGTGAAATGATGGAAGGTGAGAAAGTCGATATTTATGCAGACTCAGTATATGGACACGGAGTCTGTCACTTGTTTGGGGCAGTATGGAAACAGAGAGGCTTTAAGAAAAGCAACGGAGACCCCATACACCATTATTAGCAAATTTCAGACCTGATAAGGGCAATGATGAAGCCTAGGGCACTAGCTGTCATTAAGTACCAGGCACATAAGAAGGGAAATGACATGATTACAAAGGGAAATCACACTGCAGACGAAGCAGCCAGAACAGCGTCTGGATGCTGATCAGCTGTTATTGCACCTCAGGTAAGCTTGGATCTTTAACCCACAGAGGAGAACATAATTGAAATGCTAGATAAGGCAACCTTAGCAGAACAAACAATGTGGAGACAAAGGGGAGCTGAGCAGAACTCGGAGGGTCTGTGGACTACTGAAGAAGGATTGTAGGTAGCACCCACACCATTGCTGACCATTCTCATTTCAGAAGCGCATGGGTTAGACCATTGCACAAGGGAGGAAATAATAAGAAAGGTAACAAAGGATGGGTCACCCTATTTACAGGCTTCGGTAGACCACATATTGTCACAGTGTGAGGTATGTGATCAAAACAATGTTAGAAAGGGAATAACAACGCCTATAGGTCACATTCCTGTGCCTGAAGGGCCATTTAGGCACCTGGTGATCGACTATGTGGATATGATAAAGACGGTAAGAGGGAAAATGTACATGTTAGTAGTGATTGATAGATTTAGCAGGTGGGTGGAGGCAGTACCTTCCAAAGATTTAGGTGCAGGGACTGTAGTAAAGTTTCTGATGAATGAAGTAATCCCAAGGTTTGGTATACCTACAGAAATTAGCTCTGACAACGGATCGGCTTTTATTCAAAAAGTAGTCAAGCTGGTGCTGCAGGCCCTGAGAATGAAACAAAGGTTTGGGTGTGTGTATCACCCTCATTCAAAGGGCATGGTGGAAAGAATTAATGGGACGTTGACGGCTAAGCTAAATAATATTTGTGCAAATACAGTTGAATTGGATCGATGCCCTGCCATTGGCACTGATGAGCTATCGCATAACTCATTTGACAACACATGGGATGCTCACTGGAAAACCCATGCCGGTGCCCAAATGGAGAGGTCCCTACAAGGGACCAAGTTTGGAGCAGTTAGAGGTAGAACTTAAGCAGTATATGCAACAGTTAACTGTGATACAAATCTATTTATGCACAGGAAAAGCTAAAGAAACTGGAGGTAGACCAGGAGGAAGGACCCATTAAATCCGAAGACAAGGTTTGTGTACGAGTCTTCGAAGGAAGTGGAATGAACCAAGAAGGGAAGGATCGTACACGGTAACCAAGGCCTCGCCCACCGCTGTTCAGGTAGAAGGTTGATCTGCATGGTAACATCTCAATCATTGCACAAGGGCTGTCCCACAGGTACGACTCGATATTAACTCTGAGGTAAGTGAACAGGAGGACGAAGACAAAAGGTAAAAGCAGAGTTTTAACCAGATAGTAAGTGAGGTTTTTGGAGACACTAGTGACTCTGAGGCTGTTGTAAATGAGGTCATGAACGATTCTCCTCCTCCTGATAGTATGGGTAGGGGCGGGCTGGGGGATGTCAATACTGTCCCTCCCCACTCAGACCTGGAAACCATCAACATGGCAGATATGGCCTGGTAACTCCACCACCTCACCAGGGTTAGGGGAACAGGTGCGAGGCCTTTGAGGCCTTGGGGCAAGGAACCGCGATAGCTCGGCCGAATGGTGCAGAGCTGCCACTAATGATTGGTATAAGTGGGCACGATACACGGCACAGGCTATGAGGTTACCACAATGCATAGTATGTGCTAAGGCCACAGGAAGAACACTGGCTGTACCGGATCCTCATAACTATACATATTGTGCAAAACTCCTGCAAAGTATAATCCAGTGGTCAAACATCTCTCAATATCCAGTATATTGGTTAAACGCAGCAGGATCAACACAAGGGATGGTTCCAGCAGACCAATGCACATTATGGAACTTCACACGAGTTAGAGAACCCTACCCCGAACCACCATTAGGGATAGAAATTACAACTGCAAAACAGTATGAGTGCCTTGCGGTGAAAGGCGTACACCCAAGTAGGAAATTTCCCAGGCAGCTGTAGCACAATATGGACATGCAATCAAAAAGTCAGTTAGCCCAAAATATGCCCACGTCTAACAGCCCTATTTCGCTATCAGATTGCAGGACTATTTTAACAGCAGATGCAGCAGCAGCGGATAGGTTTTGGATTTGTGGGGGCAGGGCCAGGAACACACTCCCACCCAACTGGACTGGATTGTGTGCTAGGGTAATGTTAGCACAGCCCGTCCTCGTACGTAGCCCAAAATAAATATTTGCAAAGACCCCTAGGATTAGATCATATAAAACCCTTTCTGAAGGTGTTTACCTAGATGGAATAGGGCAACCAAGAGGAATTCCCAATGAGTTTAAAGCTAGGAGTAAGATTGCTGCCAGGTTGGAGTCAATACTCATTTGGATCACGCCTGCAAAAAATACAGAATGGATCAACTATGTTTATTTTGACCAGCAGAGATTTATTAATTACACTGAGGATGCACTGTCGGCCCTTTGGGACCAGCTTGATGCCACCAGTAAGATGGCGTGGCAGAACAGGCAGGCCCTAGATAGGTTATTAGCAATGTGTGTGTGTCCTGTTTGGGGAGCACTGCTGCACCTTCATACCTAACAATACTAGCCCAGAGGGGTCATTCACTCAAGCAATGGATAAGTTGAAGAATCTGAGAAAAGAGCTAAAGCAGAATGCGGGGTTTGGACATCAATTCTTTGATTGGCTAGAAAATATGTTAGGAGCTTGGGGAGCATGGTTGGCTAAGTTGGGGGTGACCATTGGAGCTGCGCTGCTGGTGGTTACTGTTGTGCTATGTTGTGTTTTACCCTGTATTAAGTCTCTCCTATTAAGCACCACTGCAAAGCAGCTTCGTTGCTCCAGGAAAAAGGCAAATCTGTGCTCTTAGAGAAGCAGACCCAACTGATAGAATACTACTTACTTACTGCCTATTATGCCTCTTGGCATGTAGGACAGCATGTAGGACAGCATGTAGGACAGCATGTAGAATACTACGATGACGTGCAAAACACACCAGAGGAATATTGAACAATAGTCTGTAAGATTAGCTGGGTCTTTTTTCCCCGCCCCATCATAATGCGGATGGGTTTTTGGCCCAGTTACCCAGGATCCCAGAGAAAGAGCACCATGAAGCTGAACAACACAAATATGAGGACCCTGATTTTGGGGGCTAGTTGCAGTCTGATTCGGCGTCGATATGTGCAGCTTTTGTTTTTTCTTTTTCTGTGAGACCGATTAGGTCTCAAAAGGGGGAATTATATGGGAGAGCAGTATCGTTATATTTTTTTATATATTCTTAGTGTTTGTAATACTTGAGATACTTAACTATTATCCTTTATCTATTATCCTTTGTATTTAGCTTTTGCTCTTTAAGTCTGCATGTTTGGATTAGCTTGTCCATGTTGAGATAAGCCATTTGTGTTCGCCTTTGTGTGTTTTGTATATATCAACCGTGTTGTACGCGTTTGTGTTCTTCTCTCGCAGTAATTATCGTAAATCATTTGTGACAGTTATATGACCTTTGTAACTCTGTACCAATCCTAGTTGGCATGACTAAGAGATAAGGGGGCCCAAGTTGGAACTCTGTAACAACCCTAGTTGGCATGACTAAGAGATAAGGGGGCCCAAGATAGGAGAAATCATCTGGTTTAAATAAGGATTACAGAATGGAAAATAACTGGGGAAGGAGGGGGAACAGCTGGATGCAGATAATTGGTTAATGAAAGGGAATGGCTGCAAGTGATTGGTTATCGATAATAGAATGTTGGCAAGTGATTGGGTATGGAAATGCACTGGGGGTGGGACATGCCATAAAAAGAGGTGACTATTTTTTGTCTGAGTGGTCTTTCAAGTGATTGATTCCTGCTAGTTCATCCTTGCCTCAAGAGGAGGTGCTGACAGTGCAGGTTTCTCCCTGGAAGCTCTGCTTTGTGCTTGAAGAGGTGATGCTGGCAGCCTCTGTATTATTTTGGCAGCCAGTCTTTGATCTGTGTCTGGGCACAGAACCCCACTGTTTGTGGGCAGGAAGAGGTTCTGCACCTCAGGCTTGCCCCAACCACTCAGTCTTAGTCTCAGATAGAGGCGCCAGCTGTCTAGGGTTTCCTTCCTGACAGTCCAATTGAAAGTTCAAGTGGCCAATAATCTCAGCCAATTGGACCCAGTTGTTACCAATGCTGCAGAGGATTGACATCTCCTGGCCTGTCAGCCAGTTATAGGGATCAGAGCGGCATCCAAAATAGAGGGCACTGTCAAAGTTGATATAAACCACAAACAGTAACGGACCCAGCACTGACCCCTGAGACACACCACTAGTCACTAGCCACCTGTCTAAAAAACAACCTTCCAGATGCTGGTTTAAACCAAAGATAGTCACAAAAAGCTGGAGTAACTCAACGAGTCAGACAGTATCTCTGGAGAAATCGGAATCGGTGAAGTTTTGGGTTGAGACCCTTCTTCAGACTGAGAGTCAGGGGAAAGGGAAACGAGAGATATAGATGGTGATATAGAGAGATGGAGAACAAATGAATGAAAGATATGTAAAAATGTAACGATGATAAAGGAAACAGGCCATTGTTAGCTGTGGACGAGCTGTGTGGCACTAGTTTCAAAGTTGTTGAGTCTCATTGTCCATAACTTGTTTTCACCTAGCACACAGCTTCCAAGAAGGGTCTCGACCCAAAACATCACCTATTCCTTTTCTCCAGCGATGCTGTCTGACCCGCCGAGTTACTCCAGCTTTTGGTGTCTATCTTCCAGCATCATTTTCTACTTCTTTTCATGAAGGTAACTCTCTATCTAGTCGGCTAGATCTCCCTGGATTCCATGCGATCTAACCTAAAGAGCAGCCTACCATGTGGGAGCCTTATAAAATGTTTCCCCCATTGCATCACAGTAGTAAGGGCTTCTTCTTGTGACTGTATTGGCCTTTGGTCAATCTGAAGATTACATCAGGAGTACTGTACACAGTTTAGTCTCCTTACTGAAGTAGGGAGTGCAACAAAGAGTCACGGGGCTGGTTTCCGGAATGCCAGCCTTTCTCTGGTAGGCAGAAATAGCGGAGAATTACCGTGTTCTCTGGATTTTAATGAATGTGAAGAGATCCCATCAAAATGTGCACAATTCTTGCACGTGGCTTGACAGGCTGAATGCTGGGAGGATGTTTCATCAGGCTGAGGAGCATGATCGGGGGGGGGGGCACAATTTGGAGGAAAAGTTGCTGTTTAGCACAAGGATAAGGAGTTTTCCTTATTCATAAATCCTTAGACTCTTTTCCCCAAAGGACTGAGCACAGTCCATATCTGGAATGAGCTGCCTGGGGAAGCTACAGTTGCAGATACATTTACAACTTTTAAGAGACATTTGGGCACAAGTTCACAAGGTATGGGAGCAGAATTAGGCCATTCGACCCATTGAGTCTACTCCACCATTCAATCATGGCTGATCTCTGCCTCCTAATCCCATTTTTCACATTCCTTCTCCCCATAACCCTTGACACCCGTTCTAATCAGAAATAAGAATAGGAAAGGTTTAGAGGACTATGCGGGTCAAATGCAAAAAATGGACACAGCCCAGTATGCCATCTTTGTTGGCATGAACAAGGTGGACCACAGGTTTCTGTGCTGTATAGCTTTATGGTTCTACAACACTTTAACCATGTAAGATGGAATTGCCGGATGGTTTACACCTGCTCCTGTTTCTTATGTGATATCAAAACATCACCAGCGCGGTAACATCAATATAATCACCAAGGTACTGATGTGGCATGAATAGGATTAACCTTGGCTGATACAAATTTGACGATGCGTTAAATAAGGAACTGAGCTCGTAGTATTTTATCATCTTCATACTATGGTGTAAGGGAAAACACAATGTGGACAATGACTACACCGGCACACTCACAGCAGGATGAACTCACATGGAAAGGTTTATTTACAGTGAAGGAGGGTGGTCGAGAGGCATGAGTCCATGTGAAGCTACAGTCCTTGTATCGAAGCCGCGACTCGTAATAAGACTTAAGGACCCAAATCATTAACCATCAACAGTAGGTTTATTTTACTTGCACAAGGGGAGAGGTGTCTCATGCAAATCACATCTCCAAGATTAGTCTTGGACATTTATACACGAAAAAGATGACAACTGAGGAAGTACAACGGCGAGATAGATGGACACAAAATGCTGGAGTAATTCAGCAGGACAGGTAGTATCTCTGAAGCGAAGGAATTGGTGATGCCCCAGGTTGAGCCCATCTTCAGACCCTCCCTCATATGTAGATTGATGTGTTAATTACAGGATCCATACTTTACTCCTACATTATACAAAAGTCACGACTTCTTGGTTCTGTACGCAACCGGGTACAAAGGTAAGGATACTTAATATGTTAATAAGTGACACTAGATCACGACTTCTCAGCTCTGCATGAAACAGGATACAAAGATAATGACAGTGAATGTGTTACTAACAAATACCAGCCGTTGGCATCTGAAAGCCCCATGTGTCAAGGTAAGGACAATGAATATGTTTACAACTGATACTAGCTGGCGTCCTCTATACTTTGCATGCAGCGGACTACAAAGGTAGGGAAAATGAATATGTTAAATAGCAGATACTAACTGGCAACTTGGTTTAATGTAATAATGAATTGTACACCTTCAATAGCTTTAGGGACTTTACACTTGTCATCTGTGGAAAGGTGAGGAGTTGTAGGTGGTCTCAGACTTGCCCCAACAACTCACTCCTGCCCCAAGATGAGGCACTGGTGGTCTTGGGCTTGTCCCAGCAACTCAGCTCGGCTCCAAGAGCAGACAATGGTGGTATTGGGCTTGTCTTGGCTCAGTCTTGTTCTCTGTGTGGGAATGCAGTCAATCATCATCTGTTGGCAGGTGAGGAGGTACTGGCAGTCTCGGGCTTGGTGCATCATCTCACTCTTTCTCCAAGAGGAGGAGCTGGTGGTCTGGGCTTGTCCGAGCATCTCGGTCTTGCATTCCCTGCAGGTACACAGTCCCTTGTCATTTGTGGACCTGCAAGGTGATAGTCATCTCAGTCTTGCCCCGGCATCTCAGGCCTGCTCCAAGTTGAGGTGTTGGCTTGACCCAGCGGCTCAGTCTTGTTCTAAGAAGGGGTACTGGCAATCTCAGGCTTGTCCCGGCGGCTTAGTCTTGCTCCACTTGTGGGTGCACTGTCTCTCGTTCTCTGTAATGAGGCTTGTCCCAGGAGCTCAGTCTTGCCTAGAGTCTGCAAATGGAAACATAGCTAGTAGGAAAGTGGCACACTATCTTCATGGCTGGCTGGAACTGCCTAGGTTTTATGGAATAGGATTGATGAGACACAGGTTAGTTAATCCAATCCCAGTTACTAAAAGACTAAATGTGTAGGAAGGAACTGCAGTTGCTGGTTATATAGAAACATAGAAACATAGAAAATAGGTGCAGGAGGAGGCCATTCGGCCCTTCTAGCCAGCACCGCCATTCATTGTGATCATGGCTGATCGTTCCCTATTTATAACCCGTGCCTGCCTTCTCCCCATATTCCTTGACTCCACTAGCCCCTAGAGCTCTATCTAACTCTTAAATCAATCCAGTGATTTGGCCTCCACTGCCCTCTGTGGCAGGGAATTCCATAAATCCACAACTCTCTGGGTGAAAACGTTTTTTCTCACCTCAGGCTCAAATGACCTCTTTATTCTAATACTGTGGCCCCTGGTTCTGGACTCGCCCAACATTGGGAACATTACCAAAGATAGTTACAAAATGCAGGAGTAACTCAGCGGGACAGGCAGCATCTATGGAGAGAAGAAATGGGTGACGTTTCATGTCAAGACTTCATACTGAAGAAGGGTCTCGACCTTGAAATTGGTAAAGAAATGGGGCAAGTGATAGATGGATACACGTGAGGGGGGAGGGGCTTGATTGGAAGATGGTTTTAGTTTTTTAGTTTCAGTTTTAGTTTTAGTTTTAGGGATACAGCGGGGAAACAAGCCCTTCGGCCCACCGGGTCCGCGCCGACCAGCGATCCCCGCACAATAACACTATCCTACACCCACTAGGGACAATTTTCACATTTAACAAGCCAATTAACCTACAAACCTGTACATCTTTGGAATGTGCGAGGAAACCGTAGATATCCGAGAAAACCCACGCAGATCACGGGGAGAACGTTCAAACTCCGTACAGACAGCACCCGTAATCGGGATTGAACCCGGGCCTCTGGCGCTGCATTCGCTGGAAGGCAGCAACTCTACCGTTGCGCCACCTGGACAAAGGCCAGCGATGAAAAGACCAATTGTGCGAGCTAAGGAAATTAGGAGAGAAGAGGCATGACATGTAAAGCCAGAGGAAGGATTGGGGATCTACTCTGTTGCTAGAGTGAGGCCATACGCAAACTGAATTCTCCAATTTTAGGTAACTAACTTACAAACATGCCCCATCTCACTTCTTTCCCCTTTCTTCCCTGTGCCCCATCTAGATGAGCACCCATTTCACCTTTTCCCCTCCCTCCCTGACCCTTCCACCTATATTCCTATCTCTATGATATTGGGTGTATGCGTGGGGCGGGTTGATGGTGATTACATAAACATGAAAGACAACAGTGAAAGGAATAAACATTGTGTCAATAGATTTCAATCTCGAGTCACCTGGTGCTATTTGTTTTTTGTGCAACAAAACTAAAAGAACTGAGACACAAAGAACTAAAAATACTGGAAACTTGAGTAAAACACAAAGTGCTGGAGTAACTCCGTGGGTTAGGAAGCATGTATGGATGGAACGGATAGGTAGTTTTTCATGTCGGTAACCTTCTTTAGACTGGAAAGGTGGAGGGGGGGGAAGACAAAGGTCATAAAGTCATTAGTGAGAGGAGCAGAATTAGGCCATTCGGCCCATCAAGTCTACTCCATTTAATCATGGCTGATCTATCTCTCCCTCCTAACCCCATTCTCCTGCCTTCTCCCCATAACCCCTGACACCTATACAAATCAATAATATATCTATCTCTGCCTTAAAAAATATCCATTGACAGCCTCCACAGCCTTCTGTGGTAAAAAATTCCACAGATTCACCACCCTCTGACTGAAGAAATTCCTCCTCATCTCCTTCCAAAAGGAACGTCCTTTAATTCTGAGGCTATGGTCTTTAGTCCTAGATGGGATAGTGGGAGAAAGGAGTGTGCAATAGGAATATGAGCTTGCTCCCACTATCTGACCCCTCTTCCCCATGCACCCCATCCCTTTACACCTGTATCCTTCCCTCTGGCTTTACATTTCACTCTACTTATCTAACACCCTTCTGTCTCCTTTTCATCACTATCATTTGCCCACCCATCTGCGCTCACCCATGTTCACCCATCACTTGCCAGGCTTCATCCCTCCCCAGACTTATTTTCTGGATCTCTCCCCCTTACTACCAAACCCATGCTTCTCAAAAACCTCTTCAATTCCAGCCATGGTCAAGCAGAGGAAAACAGCACAAACTGCAACACTGAAGGCCTCATATCTGAATAACACTGTTGTTCATATGCATGTTTGGCAGCAAACTAAATCTGTCTTTCACGTGAGGTCCAGTTGCCCTTGTATTTACGGCTCAGATTAGGGCAGAGTACAAAAAATTCCCATGCAGCAGCATGTCAGTTCATTCCAGACTTATTTTAGTATATGTTCAAGAAGTAACTGCAGATGCTGAAAAATTGAAGGTAGACAAAATTGCTGGAGAAACTCAGCGGGTGCGGCAGCATCTATGGAGCGAAGGAAATAGGCAACGTTTCGGGCCGAAACCCTTCTTCAGACTGATGGATTATTTCAGTATATACTGCAGACCATTTCTGAGAAAACTCCAAAAATGCTCAACTACCCCAAAAATCTTAAGCGACATTATAAATATTCGAGTTAATATAGTCACCTTGAAATTCAGCAGTTTCACAACAAATCATCAAGATCCTGTTCTTATTTGTGGATTAGCATGGAAACAAACCCCTCAGCCCAACTCATCCAATGCCCCATCTAAGCTCGCTGCATTTACATGCGTTTGGCCCATATACCCTCGAAACATTCCCTACCCATCTACCTGTCTTTTTAATGCTGTTATAGTATCTGTGTAGGAGCCATTCATGCTTAGGCTAATTATGTTAGTATATTGTATTATTTTGTCTAGATATTTTTAGCAGTGTTATTTTGAATGATTGGGGGTGGGCATTTGATACGTAGATTCTGAGGCTATGGCGTGACATATATGATAGAGGGAGAGGGACTGACCAGATCAGACCAGTCACAGGATTTAGAGATAGTAAGAACAGAAAGCTACAATTTGTATAAGAATTAGAGGATCTGGTATGTTATTTTTTTTGTTTCTAAAACTACTTCAATAAAGAAGCAATTAAGCTGGAAATAATGACAGGAAGATCCGTTTTTTCTTGTCTGCCTATGATCTCTCCCACCACCTGTAATGGCACCGGAAAGTTAGATATTGGAAAAGTTTGAAATTGCCATTACAATCTGTCTGAACTATCTCCTCAGGCAACCTAATCCATATACCCACAACCTCTGAATGAAAAATTTGCCCCTTAGATCTTACTCTTCTCACATTAAACGTATGTTCTCTGGTTCTTGATTCCTCTGCTCTGGGCATAAGACTCTGTGCATTCACCCTATCTATTCCACTCATCATTTTATACACCTCTATAAGATCATCCCTCAGCCTCCTGCGCTTCAAGGAATGAAGTCCTAGCCTGCCCAATCTCCCTTTTGCTCAGACTCGAGCAGTGACAACATCCTCCTAAATCTTCGCTGCACTTTTTCCAGCCTAATGACAACCTTTCTATAGCAGGGCAACCAAAACTGAACACAGTACTCTAAATGCAGCCAAACGAACACCTTGCATGGTGGTGTAGTGGTGGAGCTACTGCCTTACAGCACCAGACACCCGGGTTAGATCCCGACTATGGATGCTGTCTGTATGGAGTTTGTACGTTCTCCCCGTGACCTGCGTGGGCTTTCTCTGAGATCTCCCATACTCCAAAGACGCACAGGTTTGTAGGTTAATTGGCTGGGTAGAAATGTAAAATTGTCCCTAGTGTGCGTAGCGTAGTGTTAATGTGCGGGGATTGCTGGCTGGTGTGGACTCGGTGGGCCGAAGGGCCTGTTTCTGCGCTGCGCTTCTAAACAAAAAAACTAATCTATAACATAACATCCCAACCTCTATACTCAATACCATGATTGATGAAGGAAAATGTACCAAATGCTTTCTTCACCACCATGTCAACCTGTGAGGCTAGGTTAACCTAATTCCCCTTCATCCTTTTCTTAGGTTGACCATATTACAAATCTCATACATTTTATTATTTCCAGAAATTGGGGATTCATGCCCACATGGCAATGAATGGGCAGAATGTGAATCATTATGTACAATGCAACTACCTGGTGCCAGGGTTCAAGATGTCTCGGAGCGGCTGCAAGACATTCTGAAGGGACAGTGTGAGCACCCAGAAGTCATTGTGCACATTGGCACAAATGACAGAGGTAGGAAAAGGAATGAGGTCCTGAAAAATGAGTATAGGGAGTTAGGTAAAAGGGTAAAGGCTCTGTCTTACGTGTTTGCGGTCATCGGCGGTGAAGCGCGGCTTCGCCTGTAGAGTGGACCGCACGGCAACGGCGAGAGCGCCGAGCCTATCCACGGGAGCGCCGCACGGATGCTGCGCGGGGGCTGAGTGATTCAAATACGGCTGGTCCCACGTGCTTGTAAGTAAAAAAAGGGCGGGCCGACTGCGATGACGTCGGCCCGCCGCACGTGACTCACTAGTGGCGGCTGTGGCGGCGGCCGTCCTGATCGCGGCGCTTTAGCTGTGACTGTGCCTGCAGCCGTGCCGCACACGTGCCTCACTGGCGGAGGCTGTGGAGGCACAAGTTTGACGCACGGCGCTCGAGCCACACTGGCGGCGGCCGTGCGGGCGGCCGTGCCGCACTCGTGCATCACTGGTGGAGGCTGTGCGGTAGGAAAATATTTTTCAACAGTGTAGGTTTTATTTTAGCACCGTGCGGTGTTGGGAACACCGCCGCACAGCCCCGGAATTGTGCGTTCTCACGAGTGCGCGGTCTATGGCGGCAGATTCTTCCCGTTTCGCCGCCAATGACCGCAGACTCGTGAGACAGGCCTTTAAGAATCAGGACCTCCTGGGTAGTGAACCCCGGACTACTTCCAGTGCCATGTGCTAGTGAGGGCAAGAACAGGAGGATAGAGCACATGAATGTGTGTCTGAGGCATTGGGGGCAGGGACTCAGATTTCTGGACCATTGGGATCTTTCTTGGGGCAGGGGCGACTTGTATAAGAAGGACGGGTTGCACCTTAACTGGAGGAGAACCAACATCCTGGCAGACAGGTTTGCTAGGGCTACATTTCAGTTTAGTTTAGTTTAGTTATACAGTGCAGAAACAGGGTCTTCAGCCCACCGAGTTCACACTGACCAACGATCTGTGTACATTAATACTACTCTACGCTCACTAGGGACAATTTACACTTATACCAAGCCATTAACATACAAACCTGTATGTCTTTGGTGTGTGGGAGGAAACCGAAGATCTCAGAGAAACCCATTTGGTCACGGGGAGAACATACAAACTCCAAACAGACAGCACCCATAGTCAGGATCGAACCCGGGTCTCTGGCGCTGTAAGTGCTGTAACACAGCAGCTCTATCACCGCGCCACCATGCCGCCCATGTGGGTGGATTTAAACTGGATTGCCAGGGGGGGTGGGAAACTATGAAGTATCGAGGTAGATGAGAGGCGGGAAGCTGTTATGGATGGTGTTGAAAGAAATTTGAGTGGACAGAATAGGCAGGAGAATGATAGGGAGCAAGGAAGGACTGGAGGTTTGAGTTACGCTAATTTCAGGAGTAGGTCAGTAAGAGATTTTAACTTTCTCAATATTGACTGGGACTGTCATTGTGCAAAAGATAGATGGGACAGAAATTGTGAAATGAGTTCAGAAAAGTTTCCTCAGGCAATTTTAGGGGGCTCTACAGGACAAAACGTGACATATTCTTTGGAAAATGATGAGGGACAAGTTGATGAAATGTTCATGGATGAGCCTATTGGGACTCGCGGCCACAGTTCTATTAGGGGTTTGAGATAGTAATGGATAGAGACAGGGCAGGATCATGAGTTAAAATTCTAAATTGGGACAGGTTGTTTGAAGGAAAAGAGCATCAGGAGCACCAGGAAACCTCATGAACATCAGGAAAAGGAACATCAGGAACATCAGGAAACCCGCTGAGTTTCTCCAGCATTGTTGTCTACCTTCAGGAAAGTGGGATCTTTTCAAAAGTGTGCTGACAAGAGCCCAGGACCTGCATGTTCCTGTCAGGGTGAAGGGCAAGGCAGGTGGACGTAAAGAAGCTTGGATGATGAGAAAAATTGAGGCTCTGGTCAAGAATTAGATGGAGGCATGGGACAGGTGTAGGCAGCTGAGATCAAGTGCATGGTACCCGGACGTGGCTTCGAAGGAAGAGAAGCCGAAGCAAAGAAGTGGAAGCCAAATAACCGAATGGACACAAAGCCTAAAAGCAAACTAACCAAAAGGGCGGGATGCCTAAAAGCCAAATAACCGAAAGACTGCGTCGCCTAAAAGCAAACTTACCGAATGGCCGCTCTGCTGAAACGCCACCTACCCGAAAGGCTGCGTCGCCTACAAGCCAACGAACCGAATGCCGCTCAACAGAAAAGTCAAATAGCGGACATGACGTTGCCGGGGGACGGGACTTGTCAGTGATTGGTCCAGAACCCCACGTTCATCACATCACTGGCCGGTGGAGACGGGAGGGTGGGGGTCATGTTCCCACACAAGCCACAGGTGACAGGGCAATCTGAACCCAAGCACCAAGTTGTAAGCGGCCGAAGGTGCGCATCCCTCGGGACAGCCCCCACTCTCCCACGGCCGCCCTCCACCTCGTCACCCCCATGCGGCCGCACTGTGACGGGCTGTGGGTCGGGTGGAGCGGAGGTGTGGGACAGGCTGGTCCCTCCGCCCACCCAGAGTCACTGACCGCGATGCACCGCCATCGGACCCCAACCCCCACACCAGGGTGATTCACCCCCCCTCCGACCCCCGGACCCTGACACCCACACCGGGTGATTCACCCCCACCCCGGCCTTGGGAAAAGATGACTCGGGGCATCGTAAATCGCTTTTAAAACATGGGGGGACACACATTCCTTGGCGGGCCGATGACAAGTGTGCATGACAACCAACAATTTTATCTTCTCCCATTCCCCCCTCCTTGACAACAAGAAGCACATTTTATTTATTACCGTCTGGTTGCCAGCGGAATGCATTCAAGCTCCCACGCACAAAACACTAGATAATCTGTAAACTGTTTTAACCGAAGATGGACACAAAACGCTGGAGTAACTCAACGGAACAGGCAGCATCTCTGGAGAAAAGGAATGTGTGAGGTTTACAATTTGGGAAGTCTAATCTGGGCAGGACCTACATGGCAGGGCCCTTGGTTGTGTTGTAGAGAGTAGGAATCTAGGAGTGCGGGTGCATAGTTCCTTGAAAGTGGAGTCACAGATAGACAGGGTGGTCAAGAAGACTTCTGGCACATTGGCCTTCATCAGTCAGAGTATTGATTATAGACATTGGGAGGTTATGCTACAGTTGTACAAGACATTCTAATTCAAAGGACATTAAACAGACAAATTCAAAGGAGCATTACACAGACTATTGTTTTGATCCCAATAGTTCAATGGAACATTATTGTCAGATGTACCAAGCTACAGTTAAATTATTTTTTGCATAGAGTTCAGTCCAAGTATTACTATACATAACCACAATCTTAGAATAAGTAGAATTGTTTGGGAATAGTACACCGAGGCAGTATACAAGAGTCGTGTAGGAAGGAACTGCAGAAGCTGGTTTACTCTAAAGATAGACACAAATTGCTGGAGTAACTCAGCGGAACAGGCAGCATCTGTGGATGGAAGGAGTGGGTGACGTTTCGAGTCGAGACCCTTCTTCAGACTGAAACTTCACCTATTCCTTTTCTCCAGAGATGCTGTCTCCGCCTCTGAGTTACATCAGCATTTTGTGCCTATCTTCAGTACACAAGATTTGCCAGGTTTTTAGCCTTTTTTCAAGTCAAAGTTACTATGTGCAAATTTTTTAACCTTGTCATAGAGGTTCATTGTACTGGCGACATGGCAGGGTCACCCTAGCTGAGGGTAGCTGTTGGTGTCCTCCACTGCTGCTCCACCGCTCCATGCCTCAGCACACCTGCGCCAGGTACAGCAGCCCCGACAGCACCTCACACGATCACAGATAGACACAAAAAGCTGGAGTAACTCAGCGGGACAGGCAGCATCCCTGGTGATGTTTCGGGTCCAGACCCTTCTTCACACTTGATCACTTTGCTTCCACAATCCCAATTTTTTGCTTGACCTTGGCTCTCCGCTCCAGCCAATTCTTGTTGCACGCCTCGGCCCCTCCGAACCAGATCCCCAGCACCTTCAGGTAGTCAGACCTGATGGTGAAGGGGACAGAAGATCAGTCGGACCAGATTAGTTTAGTTTAGTTTAGAGACGCAGCTTGGAAACAGGCCCTTCGGCCCACTGAGCCCATGCTGACCAGCGATCACCTGTATACCAGGTCTCTCCTACATTCTAGAGACAATTTACAGAAGCCAATTAACCTACAAGCCTGCACATTGTTGGAATGTGGGTGGAAACCGGAGCACCTCAGGAAACCCACACGGTCACAAGAAGAAAGTTCAAACTGTGCAGTCAACACCCGTAGTCAGGATCGAACCTGGGTCTCAGTCACTGTACAGCAGCAACTCTACCGTTAGGCCACCGTGCCACCCCTGTTGCTGAAGAGCATGACCTCGCTCTTCCTGCGGTTGACCCCTTGTGTCCTATCTACGCGCACGGTCTCTTGGAGCGGCGTCCGATCCAGTCAAACCCCAGGATGCTGCAGGGCCTCTAGTGTAGATAGAGTGGGCAGTCAGAACCTTTTTCCCAGGATGGAAAAATCAAATACTAGAGTGCATAACATAGAAACATAGAAACATAGAAACATAACATAGAAAATAGGTGCAGGAGGAGGCCATTCGGCCCTTCGAGCCAGCACCGCCATTCATTGTGATCATGGCTGATCGTCCCCAATCAATAACCCGTGCCTGCTTTCTCCCCATATCCCTTGACTCCACTAGCCCCTAGAGCTCTATCTAACTCTCTCTTAAATCCATCCAGTGACTCAGCCTCCACTGCCCTCTGTGGCAGGGATTTCCATAAATTCACAACTCTCTGGGTGAAAAAGTTTTTTCTCACCTCATTCTTAAATGACCTCCCCTTTATTCTAGAACTGTGGCCCCTGGTTCTGGACTCGTCCAACATTGGGAACGTTTTTCATGCATCTAGCTTGTCCAGTCCTTTTATATAACTTTAAGGTAAGAGGAACAAAGCTTAAAGGAGATGTGTGGGTAAGTTTTCTACACAGCCATTGTGGGCTGAACGGTCTGTTTGTGTCTTACTGTTCTATATTCTACCTTCTATGTCATGGTAACTGGTGAGGCTCTTTCTATTTCAAAGTTTAAAAAATGGAGGCTGACAAAGATATTTTGACATGTGCAATTTGATACTTGTGGAAAACAAAAACTAGCCTATCTTCATAGTTCGTGCAAGAATCTTATTGCTTCTCATCTGCTAATTCATGAGGAGAAATATTAGTTCACTTTAATTTAGTTTGGAGATATAGTGAGGAAAGAGGACCTTCGGGCAACCGAGTCGGCACCTTCCAGCGATCCCCACACATTCACACCACCCTACACCCACTAGGGACAATTTACATTTATACCAAGCCAATTAACCTACAAACCTGTACGTCTTTGGAGTGTGGGAGGAAACCAAAGATTTCGGAGAAAACTCATGCGGTCACGGGGAGAACGTTAAAAACTCCATATAGACAAGCAACTGTAGTCGGGATTGTATCTGAGTCTCCGGCGCTGTAAGGCAGCAACTCTAATGCTGTGCCACCATGCTGCCGTGGCACTGTGCCACCATGCAGCAGCGATATGCGGTATTTTTGCTGGCTTTTCACTTGTTGGAATGAAGCATAACCCTGACAACAGAAGTGAATAAGTAATATTTGCCTGTCTGTCACTTGAAGAAATAACAACATACCATTTCATCAATCAGATATTCTGACTAAGCTTCTGTCATGCCTTGACCATGATAAACTAGTTGCCTGCAGCACAAAAACTTCACTCTCAAAGGATTGCAAGATTTTTTTTTAAAGCAAATTTACTACGGAGAATTAATTTCACTGCAGAATCATATAGCTCAAAGCACAAATTCCATCCTGCCTATTCACAGTTATCTTATTTTTTAATCCTTCCACATCAACTCTCCCCTGGAATCTACCGCTCAACTACACACCCAGAGGCAATTTACAGTGGTCAATTAACTTATCAACCCATGTCTTTGGGATGTGCAAGGAAATTGGAGCACCTGGAGGAGACACACATGGTAACAGGGTGATCACAGAAACCTCATACAGATCGCACTGGAGGTCAGGACTGAATCCAGATCCTCAGAACTGTGGGGCTCCATCAGCTCTGTCACTATGCTGTTGTGTTATAGAAACATAGAAACATAGAAACATAGAAAATAGGTGCAGGAGTAGGCCATTCGGCCCTTCGAGCCTGCACCGCCATTCAATATGATCATTGTGCTGATCATCCAACTCGGTATCCTGTAACTGCTTTCTCTCCATACCCCCTGATCCCTTTAGCCACAAGGGCCACATCTAACTCCCTCTTAAATATAGACAATGAACTGGCCTCAACTACATTATGAATACAAACAAGAATAATGTTCAAATCTCAGGCATCACGTCATCGAGTCATACAGCGTAGAAACAGGCCCTTCAGGCCAACTTGGCCATGCCAAAAAATCTATCTTTCCCCTTTCAGCTTAAACCCACAAGTTCACAAGTTATTGGAGTAGAATTAGGCCAGTTGGCCCATCAAGTCCACTCCGCCATTCAATCATGGCTGATCTCTGTCTCTTAATCCCATTTTCCTGCCTTCTCCCCATAACCCTTGACACCAGTTCTAATCAAGAATTTGTCTATCTCTGCCTCAAATATATCCACTGAAATACATTCTACATTCTATGCCATCGTAACCCATGTCCTCTAGTTCTTGCTTCCGCCACACTGGGAAAAAAGACTCTGTGCCTTCACCTTATCCCTACCCCTCATGATTTTATACACCTCTATAAGATCACCCCTCAGCCTCCTGTGCTCCAGGGAATAAAATCTTAGCCTGCCAAACATCTCCCTATGGCTCAGCCCCTTGAGTCCAGGCAATATCCTCACACTGAAGAAGGTCTTAAGAAGGGTCTAGACCCGAAACGTCACCTATTCCTTCTCTCCAGAGATGCTGTCAGTTACTCCAGCTTCCATCTTCGGTTTAAACCAGCATCTGCAGTTCCTCCCTACACACCATCACCCTTTCCAGCTTAATGACTTATTTCCGACAAGAGAGTGACCAAAACGGAACAAAATTATTTCTTAAAACCTTAAATTGGTGTTTGGAATAGCCCATTACTATGGTTGTGCCTTTTGCCAGTTTTCTCATTTGCAACTGACAACACTTAGACATACAATAAGGATCATTGGATCGAACTCTACAGGTATTTGTAGAGTCACAAAGTCAAAGAGCGATACGGTGTGAAAACAGGCCCTTCGGCCCATCTTGCCCACAATGGCCAACATGTCCCAGCTACACTAGTCCCACCTGCCAGCATTTGGTACATATCCCACAAACCTGTCCTATCCATGTACCTGTCTAACTGTTTCTTAAATGTTCAGATAGTCATTGCCTCAACCACCTCCTCTGGCAGCTTGTCCCATACACGCACCACCCTTTGTGTGAAAAGGTTACCCCTCAGATTCCTATTAAATCTTCTCCCCTTCACCTTAAACCTATGTCCTCTGGTCCTCGATTCACATACTCTGGGCAAGAGACTGTGCATACACCCAATCTATTCCTCTCATGATCTTATACACCTCTATAAGATCACCCCTCATCTTCCTGCTCTCCAAGGAATAGAGTCCCAGCCTACTCAACCTCTCCCTATAGCTCAGACCCTCTAGTCCTGGCAACTTCCTCGTAAATCTTCTCTGCACCCTTTCCAGCTTGACAACATCTTTCCAATAACATGGTGCCCAGAACTGAACACAATATTCTAAAGGTGGCCCCACCAAAGTCTTATACACCTGCAACATAACCTCCCAATTTCTATACTCAATACTCTGACTGCTGAGTAAATAAGCCTTTTGACCACCTGATCTACCTGTGACTCGACCTTTACGGAATCATGCACCTGCATTCTTAGATCCCTCTGTTCTACAACACTCCCCAGAGCCCAACCATTCACTGTGTAATGCATACGTATATTTCATGTATATGCAGGATATGGAGGTAAGTGGATTATGCTTAGTTTAGTTTAGTTTAGTTTATTGTGCAGGCATTAAGGGTGGTCTTGACATTATGTTCGGCATAGACATCGTGGGCCAAAGGGCCTGTTTCTGCACTGTGCTGTTTTATGTTTAACTGTATGTTCTATTTGTCAGACTAAAAATAATAAAGGATTTCATTGTACCTTTTGGAATGGAATAGAATCAACAGATATTAAACTAAACTAAATTAAACCTTATGTCATAAGGTCATAAGTGATAGGAGCAGAATTAGGCTATACGGCCTATCAAGCCTACTCCACCATTCAATCATGGCTGATCGATCTCTTCCTCCTAATCCCATTCTCCTGCCTTCTTGGCCTTCACAGCCCTCTGTGGCAGAGAATTCCACAGATTCACCACCCTCTGACTAAAGAGATTCCTCCTCATCTTCCTAAAGGAACATCCTTTATTTCTGAGGGTATGACCTCAGGTCCAAGGCTCTCCCACTAGTGGAAACATCCTGTGTAGGAAGGAACTGCAGATGCTGGTTTACACAGAAGGTAGACACAAAATGCTGGAGTAACTCAGCCGGGCAGGCAGCATCTCTGGAGAGAAGGAATGGGTGATTTTTGAGGTCGAGATCCTTCATTCTGAAGAAGGGTCTCGGCCCAAAACGTCACCCGTTCCTTCTTTTCAGATATGCTGCATATCCCGCTGAGTTAATTAACCTTACAAGGGTTCAAGAGAGTTTTTGATTCATTTAAAAAGTGATTGGATCCAGTGATCAAAGGCCAGTATTAGAACACTGGTGGCTCTTGCATTTGTGGCAAAATAGGCTTATTTTTGCAATTTTTTATAATTGTTTCAACAAACTAAAATTCAGGAATCAAAGAGAAAAGTACATTGAAGCTGATTTATTTTACTCAGCTTTAGAAGTGAAGTTGGAACAAGGAAGCAACTGAGAATCATAAATGTTCCAAGCGGGACACGCTGGAGTAACTCAGCATTTTGTGTCTATCTTCAAACTAAACCTGATGTTATCTTTGTTTGTAGTTGTATAAAAAATCAATGTACTTTGAGTTGAAGGAGAACACTACTGAAAGAGTCTTCAAGAGAATTTCGGCTTATTGTGATGAATAAAGACCTTTCGTATTTGCCAGTGTCGTCCTCAAACTATTCCGAACAGCTATGAATTGCTTGGAACATTTATGATTCTTAGTTGCTTCCTTGTTCCAACCTCACTTCAAAAGCTGAGTAAAATAACTCAGCTTCAATTTACTTTTCTCTTTGATTCCTGAATTTTTGTTTGTTGAAACAATTTTAAAAATTGCGAAGATAAGCCTGTTTTGCCTCAAATGCTCTCTTGAACCCTTGTAAGGTTAATGAACCACAGTGGAAAAATCATATCATAGTATCGGCACTCTGTTGCACTGAGGTAAAGTTTAGTTTAGTTTACAGATACAGCGTGGTCCACACCCACCAACGATCCCCGCTTATTAACACTATCCTACACACACTTGGGACAATTTACTGGTAAACCAAGCCAATTAACCTACTAACCTGTACGTCTTTGGAGTGTGGGAGGAAACCGAAGATCTCGGAGAAAACCCAAGGTTTTCAGTGTCATGGGGAGAATGTACAAACTCCGTACAGACAAGCACCCGTAGCCAGGATCGAACCCGGGTGTCGGGCTCTGTAAGCGCTGTTAGGCAGCAGTTCCACCGCTGCGCCGCAGTGCTACCCGTCTGAGCCACCGTGCCGCCTGTAGAGCAAAACAAAATTATGTTAAAGGTTAGATATGGAGTATGATTAACATCTGAACTAATTCTGGCCATAAATGACCCAAATTCATCCGATAGCTGAGTTGTGCTGTGCATGGTGTATACAGGGAAGAAGTAACATTGATCGAGGGCCTGTGTGTCATCATTGCACTTTCTATGACATTTATTGCAATGTCAACTTGCCAGTTTTTTGTTTTGATCACCAATGGTTCCAGAGAAGCATTTCAATGTCACCCACATGGTGCAAGTTAACAAGAAAGTAATGACATTCCCAGATGATCTTGCCTGCATCCAAAGTTGTGCATCCAAAATTGATAGAGTTCCTCATATAACATTGCATGGATGGACACCACAGAAATAAAGCTTATCTTGACCCTGGATCTAAGCACCGAACAGGAACTTTTCCAAACATAGACAATAGCCATTTAATGTGATCATTCACAGTCAGTACCCCGTTCCTGCCTTCTCTCAATTTCTCTAAACTCAAGCCAGCTCCCAGTCCACCTACATTTTACCTTGAATATGCAAACAGGATGTTTGCATGCTGAAGCTTTATAGGGCGCTGGTCAGACCGCATTTGGAGTATTGTAAGCAGTTTTGGGCCCAATATCTGAGGAAGGGTGTGCTAGCATTGGAGAGGGTCCAGAAGAGGTTTACAAGAATGATCCCAGAAATGAGTGACTTAACATATGATGAGTGTTTGACGGCACTGGGCCTGTACTCACTGGAGTTTAGAAGAATGAGGGGGGACCTCATAGAAACTTACCAAGCAGTAAAAGCCTTGGATAGGGTGGAATGGGAGAGGATATTTCCTTTAATGGGAGAATCTAGGACCAGGAATAGCCTCAGTATAAAAGGATGTACCTTTAGAAAGGAGAAGAGGAGTATTTACGTTAGTCAGAGGGTAGTGAATCTGTGGAATGCATTGCCACAGACGGCTGTGGAGGCCAAGTCAATGGATATTTTGAAGGCGGAGATTGATAGTTTCTTGATTGGTACGGGTGTCAGGGGTTATGGGGATATGGCAGGAGAATGGGGTTGAGAGGGAAAGATTGATCAGCCATGATTGAATGGCAGAGTAGACTTGATGGACTAAATGGCCTAATTCTGCTCCATAAATTATGAACTCATAGCTGGAACCTGAAAATCCTGTGGCAACAATGTGTGCTGGTAAAATTAGACCGCCTAATTACCTTTTTTATATGCTCATGCAGGTTTCTTACAAAATGAAGACAAGCACTAAATGGTACAAAAAATGGGACACACAACTCAGTCATCAGTATTGGTTCTTTCATACTGTGCACTGGTATCGACCGATAATAACAATGTATCCTGTAATTCAATGCATGATTGAAATCCTCAAGATATCTTTGACACAGTTGCTTTGATTCGACATTCCCCATTCACTGCTATTTCAGAAAATCCAACAACTCAAGTAAAATGTCTCTCTATTCACTGGAAGTTAAACAAACTATCTTGAGATGGACACAACATGCTGGAGTAACTGAACGGGACAGGCAGCATCTCTGGAGAGAAGGAACGGGTGAAGTTTTGGGTCGAGATCCTTCTTCAGACTGAAGACGTGTCTCGACCGGAACCATCACCCATTCCTTCTCTCCAGAGAGGCTGCCTGTCCCGCTGAGTTACTGCATCAATTTATGTCTATCTTCGGAGTAAACCAGCATCTGGAGTTCCTTCCTCAGCTGATTTGAGTCTATATGAGAAAGATAAGTGCAGTGTCAAATACCTCACAGAAGATCTGAAACAAAAGATCCATGCAATGACCTGTGAATCGGATTAACAAAAAAGATCCTAAAAGCCAATCAAAACACACTGGTGAAGACGAGCTCTCTCAGCGAGTACCGGAGCAGACTGTGAAATACAATGTCCATATCCCTATTCCCAACCACACGAGTGAGTTCACTATGCCATTGTTATGGAATTCCATCCCTTCCCTTCACTACATCCTGAGTCATAAGGTCTTAAGTGATAGGAGCAGAATTAGGCCATTCGGCCCATCATGTCTATGCCATTCAATCATGGCTGATCTATCTCTCCCTCCTAACCACATTCCCCTGCCTTCTTCCCATAACCCCTGACACCAGTACTAATCAAGAATCTATCTATCTATGCCTTAACAATATCTATTGACTTGGCCTCCACAGCCTTCAGTGGCAAAGTATTCCACAGATTCGCCACCCACCGACTAAAGAAATCCCTCTTCGCTTTCCTAAAGGAATGTCCATTAAGGAAAGATTGAGTGCCAGTAGAAGGCCAAGAGCCTACTAATTCTCAAGATCATGCTGGTTGCTTCCTGTCTGTTCTATCTGCCACTGACTGTATCATCCGTGATGAAGATCAGAGGTTGAAATCATACTGAGACAACAGGAACCAAAACGCCAGTGATGTTTCTCAGGAATGAAAGCGTAAAATGTTGGAGATAAACAGCAGGTTAGTATTAACATTTCAGATTATTGACCTTACATCGAAACAGGAAAGGTTAGAAACTGTACACACTTTCAGGTGGAGAGATGGGAGAGGTGCGAAGTGAACCATTGTGAACAAATTTGGGCCACATATCTGAGGAGGGATGTGCTGGTGCTGGAGAGGGTCCAAGAGTTAGTCTAGAGAGTTATCCTAGGAATGAGTGGGTTGATGTTTGATGAACGTATGCCGGCACTGGGCCTGTACTCGCTGGAGTTTAGGATGAGGGTCATTGAAACTGACCAAATAGTGAAAGGCCTGGATAGAGTGGATGTGGAGAGGATGTTCCCACTAGTGAGAGAATCTGTGACCAGAGGTCATAGCCTCAGAATTAAAGAATGTTCCTTGAGGAGGAATTTCTTTCATCAGAGGCTGGTGAATCTGTGGGATTCTTTGCCACAGAAGGCTGTAGAGGCCAAGTCAAAGGATATTTTTAAGGCAGAGATAGATAGATCCGTGATTAGTATGGGTATCAGGAGTTATGGGGAGAAGGCCGGAGAATGGGGTTGGGAGGGAGAGGTAGATCAGCCATGATTGAATGGCGGAGTAGATTTGATGGGCCGAATGGCCTAATTCAGCTCCTACCACATGAACTTATGAACAAATGGAATGCGTTTGATCAGTGTAGATAAAGGAAGACTGAAAGACTTAATATTTTTTGTGCCAGTTGAGAGGGAGGAGAAAGCTTGTCAGCCATAGCTGACAAAGGAAGGTGAGAGAGAATAGCTGGAACTATGTGAAATGTTGGGTTTCTTTGGAACAGTGGAAATACCAAAGGTAGACGCAAAATGCTGGAGTAACTCAGCGGGTCAGGCAGCATCTCTGGAGAAGGAATGGGTGACGTTTCGAGTTGAGACCCTTCTTAAGACTGACCAACGAACCCGCTTGCAACAATGGACATGAGGAGTGGGCCGGTCGGAGACGGTATTGCATCCAGCGCCATCAAGGTCCGTTGCAGGAGGTGCCCCCGGGACATAGTGGTGGTCGGTCGAGGAGGCGGATGTTGGTCCGCAGGTCAAACTGTCGAGAGCGATGGAGGAGGCTCTGCAGCAGCCTAGGGATTACCTGGATCAGGAGCCACTCCTGATCCACGCCTGTGGATTGGACTTTGGAATTTTTGTAAATGGCGCCAAAATATAACAACTCGTGCATGTGTGATCTGTGCAAAAAATAATTTCACTGTGCAGTGCATACGTGACAATAAAGAACCATTGAACCATTGAACCATTGGCAAATAAACTGGGCCAGATGCGGAAGGGAAGGCTGAGTAAGTGAGAATAAATGCTCACCGTTTCATGGCACTGGGCCTGTACTTGCTGGAGTTTAGAAGGATGAGGGGGTACTTCATTGAAACTTAGCGAATAGTGAAAGGCTTGGATAGTGGATGTGGAGAGGATATTTCCACTTGTGGTAGAGTCTAGGACTAGAGGTCATAGCCTCAGAATTAAAGGACGTTCCTTTAGAAAGGAGATAAGGAGGGTGTTTAGTCAGAGGGTGGTGAATCTGTATGAATTCTTTGCCACAGAAGGCTGTGGAGGCCAAGCCAATACTTAATTTTAAGGCAGAGATGGATAGATTCTTGATTAGTACGGGTGTCAGGGGTTATGGGGAGAAAGCAGGGGAATGGGGTTAGGGGGGAGAGATCGATCAGCCATGATTGAATGGTGGAGTAGACGATGGGCTGATTGGCCTAATTCTGCTCCTGTCTCTTATGACCTTATGACATCAGGTTTAGTTTAGTTTTGAATCTGGTGATTTTATTCCATTCCAAAAGATACAATTAATTATTTTTATCCTGACAAATAGATCATACACTTAAACATAAAACAGCACAGTGCAGGAACAGGCCCTTTGGCCCAGGGTGCCTGCACAATAAACTAAACTAAACTAAACATATTCCACATCCCTCCATATCCAGCATATACAAGAAATATACATATGCATCATACAGTGAATGGTAGGCCTCTGAGGAGTGTTACAGAGCAGAGGGATCTAAGAGTACAGGTGCATGGTTATTTGAAGGCCGAGTCACAGGTAGATAAAGTGGTCAAAAAGGATCCTCTCCTGAACGTCACCTGAAATATTTTTCAAAGTAGAGGTTCAATCAAACCTTTAAGCTCTACAATACATAATCCAAAAAACAAGCTTTTGTTTTTGCGTGCAATGAACATTATGCTCAGATTTTGAAAACTAAATGCAACATGAGGGGGAAAACAGAACGGTTTTCAGTTAGTAAGTTTCCAGATGAAACCAACAATATACACACAAAATGCTGGAGTAACTCAGCGGGACAGGCAGCATACCTGGAGAGAAGGAATGGGTGACATTTTGGGTCGAGACCTATCCTCAACCCAAAACGTCACCCATTCCTTCCAAACAATAATACTGCCTGTCCCGCTGAATTACTCCGGCATCTTGTGTCCATCTTCAGTGTAAACCAGCATCTGCAGTTCCTTCCTGTATACTACTGCACGCAAAAATTGTGTAGTCCATGGAGAACAAGCTGGATGAACTTAAAGCTAGACTGGCTTACCTCAGGGAAGTGAGAGACTGCTGTGTGCTCTGTTTCACAAAAACATGGCTCACCCCTGACATACCTGACTGCTTCTCCCTTCACTGGATGGACCGTACGGTGTCTTTGGGCAAGGTTAGAGGTGGCAGTGTCTGCATTCTAATCAATACCTCGTGGTGTTCAGACATAGCAGTCCTGGCCAGTTCATGTTCCCCGGACCTAGAATATCTGACTGTGAAGTGCAGAGGGAATTCACCTCAGTTATCCTGACAACCGTCTGACATCCCCCCCACCCCCACATGCAGATGTCCAGCTTGCTCTGAACGAACTGTACTCCACTATCAATAGCCTCGAGACTAAACACCCTGAAGCCCCGGTCATTGTAGCCGGAGACTTAAATCAAACCAACCTAAAGTATTACCAGCATGTCTCTTGTGCCAACAGGGGCAGAACACCCTCAACCACGGCTACACATCAATAAACAACTAGACTAAGTGGGACCCATTGGGTCCCAGTCACAAGGGAGGCCTGGTCCCCCAACGCAACCCATTCCCCAACACAATATTCCACCACTCACCAGTTCCCCCAACGCCAACCCGTTCCCCCAACGCATTATTCCACCAATCACCCACAGACCCATAGACCCATAGACCCTAAATGTGCAGGCGCGACTCATTTCCTCTCATCCCCCAGCACTCCCTTCCCCTCCTCTTCATGTGTGGGAGGGGAGGAGAGGAGGGGGAAGGAAGGGCGGGGTGTGGCAGGGGGGGTGTGGGGTGGGAAGGAAGAAGGGGAGGGCGGCATGTGTGGGTGGGGGGACTAGGAGGAGGGAGGGGTGGGAGGGAGGTTGGATGTGGGGGAAGGATGAGGGAGGGGTAGAGGGTGTGTGTAGTGGAAGAGGGTGTGTTGGCAGGGGTGTGTGGGGGAGGGGGGTGTGTGTGGGAGGGATGGGGTGTGTGTCTGGGCGGGAGGGGTGTGTGTGGGTGGGGAGGATGTGTGTGGGCGGGGAGGGGAGGGGTGTGTGTGTGGGCATGGGGGTGTGGAGGAGGGGAGGGGGTGTGGGAGGTGGGGTGGGGGCTGTGTGTGGGCGGGCTGTGTGTCGTGGGGAGGGAGAATTTATGAGGGGGCGTGTGTAGGGGAGGGCTGTGTGTTGGCAGGGGGGTGTGGTCAGTGGGGGTTGTGGGGGGGCTGTGGGCATGGGTGATTGTGGGGCGGAGGGGGATGTGTGGGATGGGGGAGAGGGGTGTGTGGGCAGGGCGGTGTTTGTGGGGGGAGGGGTGTGTGGGCACAGGGTGATTGTGGGGGGGAGGGGGATGGGGAGAGGGGCGAGAGGGCAGGGGGGGTCGGCTGGATTGTGGGGGGAGGGGGCTATTTGGGTGGAGGGGGGTTCTGGGGTGAGGGGTGTGTGTGGGCGGGGGAGATGTCGGGGAAGGGGGTGTGTGGGCGGGAGGGGGGGTTGTGGGGGAAGGGGGTGTGTGGATGGGAGGGAGGTTGCGGGGGGAAGGGATTGGGGGCAGAGGGGGGTTCTGTTTGCGGGGGAGGGTTGGAGCATTGAGAAAAGACAGGGAACGAGCCATGGAGGAGAGGGGGTATCACGGGGGAGGGGGGCAGGAGCCAGCGAGGGGGACCAGAGGGGAAGGGGCTGGAGCTGTCAGTGCGATGGGGACTCATTGCGGGCATTGGTCGCTGGTCGTTCTCCTCCACCGGGATCAGAGTCTCCGCCTTCCATTTGGTGACATCGGCGACATCTCCGACTCCACACCATGCCGGGTCGCGCAGCCGTGCAGTGCCGCGTCGTGCCGCTTACAGTCCCTCCGAAAATTGATCTGGTTGGATCCGCCAGCCATCCAGTGCGTCCCTCAGCTCCAGTAAAGACGCAATGGCGCAGGAAGAGGCGGTCTGTCCCATGGAGTGACAGGAGAATAGAGCAATCTGCACGGCACTGACTGGCAGGAGATTGATCTGCGCACGTGCAGTTTATAAACATAGAAACATAGAAACATAGAAAATACGTGCAGGAGGAGGCCATTCGGCCCTTCGAGCCAGCACCGCCATTCGTTGTGATCATGGCTGATCGTCCCCCAACATTAACCCGTGCCTGCCTCCTCCCCATATCCCTTGACTCCACTAGCCCCTAGAGCTCAATCTAACTCTCTCTTAAATCCATCCAGTGATTTGGCCTCCACTGCCCTCCGTGGCAGGGGATTCCTTAAATTCACAACTCTCTGGGTGAAAAAGCTTTTTCTCACCTCAGTTTTAAATGACCTCCCCTTTATTCTAAGACTGTGGCCCCTGGTTCTGGACTCGCCCAACATTGGGAACATTTTTCCTGCATCTAGCTTGTCGAGTCCTTTTATAATTTTATATGTTTCTATAAGATCCCCTCATCCTTCTAAACTCCAGTGAATACAAGCCTATTCTTTTCAATCTTTCCTCATATGACAGTCCCGCCATCCCAGGGATAAATCTCGTGAACCTACGCTGCACTGCCTCAATCACAAGGATGTCCACGTTGGAATTCAGAAGACTGAGGGGGGATCTTATAGAAACTTACAAAATTCTTAAGGGGTTGGACAGGCTAGATGCAGGAAGATTATTCCCGATGTTGGGGAAGTCCAAAACTAGGGGTCACAGTTTAAGGATAAGAGGGAAGACTTTTAGGACCGAGATGAGGAAATCATTTTATACACAGAGAGTGGTGAATCTG
>CM075990.1:566858-604603 GCA_038087875.1 Malacoraja senta | reverse complement strand
CGGTCCTGAACTTAAAGAAAGGTAACTTTGAGGGTATGAGAAGTGAATTGTCCAAGATAGACTGGCAATTGATTCTTAATGGGTTGACGGTAGATATGCAATGGAAGGCATTTAAAGACTGCATGGATGAACAACAACAATTGTTCATCCCAGTTTGGCAAAGAGGGAGTTAGATGTGGCCCTTGTGGCTAAAGGGATCAGGGGGTATGGAGAGAAGGCAGGGATGGGATACTGAGTTGGATGATCAGCCATGATCATATCAAATGGCGGTGCAGGCTCGAAGGGCCGAATGGCCTACTCCTGCACCTATTTTCTATGTTTCTATGTTTCTATGTTTCTATTAACTGGAAGGAGGTGTTGGCGGGTTCGCCGATAAATGCCGTTGTCAATACTGACCAAGTACGAGCGTGGTTCCGCGGTGGACCCCAGAATGACTCCGAGTGACCGCAAACGGACAACCGGTCCCTTGTTGAGCGGTTGAAGCGGAGAGCTGGTTTTATTGTAGTATTTTCTTTGTATGTTGCGGTGGCGTTGGAGTTGGGATTGCATAACTGACGGTACATGAACTTGTGGTTCTAGTAGTTGCTTGGCATAGGCAGAGTGGAGCGGGTTCACCGTGACATGAGCCGTTCAGCTGCAGATCCCAGGTCGCGGACGATGTTCTGAAGGTTAAATAAGTTGAGATAAACATCAGAGCCGGCCCTGTGTGAGCATCCCATTAGTTCCTTTGAACATTTTACCGCACGCTCAGCCAGGCAAGAAAGTCCCAGCTTTTTGCGAAATTCCTGAAGAGCTGACTTGAGAACTGAGGTCCATTATCTGAGAGCAGCATTAGGGGGCTCCGTGGACAGAGAAGTGACGAGTTAGTTTCTGAATGACCATGGCTGAGGTCGGGCTACTGGGCAGGTCGATTTCAAACCATCCTGAGTAGGAATCAACTAGAACCAGGTATTGTTTGCTGTCGGCTGCTACTGTGGACCAGGATAAGTCCGGCGTGGGGTGCGAGAGGAGTGGTTGCTTCTGTTGGTGCGGGGTCAAGCTATTGCAGATTGGCAGATAGAAATCCTTTCTAGAATGTAGTTAGCCATGTCTGGCCAGAACAGCATTCCTTTTGCATGTTGAAGGGTTATTTCTGCAGCGGGATGGCCCCCATGGACAATGTCATAGTACATTTGGGGGTATAGGGGAGGGGGGAGGGGGGAGGGGGGAGGGGGGGGAAGAGGTTGGGGGAGGGTGGTGTGGAAGAAAGGCTGGGGGGAAGAGAGGCCGGGGGAGAGATAGGCCGGGGGGAGAGAGAGGAGCCGAGAGAAAGCGCCGAGAGTAAGCGATCCCCAAGAGAAAGCGACCCCCGAGTGTCTTTTGAATAACAGGGGGAGGAGGGGGAGGTGGGAGGTGAGAGGTGAGGGGGTTTGGGATGTGTGGGGGGAGAGGTGGGGGGTAGAGCAGGGGGGAGAGGAGGGATAGGGGGCGAGGAGGGGGAGCAGGGAGAGGTGGGGGGGGAGGGTGAGAGGGCTGCATCTTTTGAATAACGGGGAGGAGGGAGAGGTTGCGGGGTTGACATCACTTGCAGCATCTGGAAGACGGCAGGCACGCAGATCCATTGTGACATCATCAGCGCGACAGTTCTTTTTATTTCAGCTTTGTCGGATTTTTGTACATTTTCATTAATAACTCGAGAGGTAAAGCATGAAAATTTCAGATAAGGCGATTTTGGACTCCACGGGGAAATCTCTACCGGAATATGTAAAAAAGTTACCGTTAGCGCGTCGTATTTTTGAGAATATTATACTCACATTCACATCCAAGATCAGAGTTTTATATGTATAGAGATAGATGTGCCTTGACTATGAACAAAAACTAAAGTAGGGGTTCCGGTACAGAGAATTGTTCACTGCTGTTCGATGGACATGGATGACATCCTACACGACTGCTTTGAGTCAGTGGATTGGTTCATATTCAGGTATTCTGCAGCTAACCTGACTGAGTACACCACTGCCGTGACTGGCTTCATCAGCAAGTGTGTGGGAGACTGTCTGCCAATGAAATCAATCCGAATGTTCCCCAACCATGGATGAACTGCGAGGTACATTCGCAGGTTAAGGCCAGGTCTGCTGCGTACAAGTCAAACGATCCCGAGCAGTACAAGAAGGCCCGCTATGATCTCCATAAAGCCATCAAGGATGTGAAGAGACAGTACCGGGACAAACGTGAGTCCCAGTATCATCACTCGGACACATAGAGAATGTGGCAAGGTCTGAATAAGATAATTGGCTGCAAAGCAAGGTCAGGCATCTTTCATTGGTGATAGTGCAGCCAACACTATCACCAACATCATTGGTGATAGTGTGGCCCTACCAGATGAACTGAATGCTTTCTAGGATTGCTTCGAACAGAAGCCCAACAGGGCAGTGACACTTAGCCCTTCAGCCCTTCAGTGTGCCTCTCCCCAAGAACACTATAGCAAATGTTAGATGGGCCTTCTTAAGGGTGAACCCATGGAAGGCAACTGGCCCAGATGGAGTTCCTGGCTGTGTCCTCAGCGCAGACCAGCTCGTGGGAGTATTCATGGACATCTTTAATCTCTCCCTACTCCGCTCTGAGGTACCCACCTGTTTTAAGAAGACCACCATCATCCCGGTGCTGAACAAAAGCAAGACCTCATGCCTTAACAACTACCGTCCAATGGCCTTGACATTCACCATCATGAACTGCTTTGAGAGGCTAGTTATGGAACGTAATAAATCCAGTCTACCCAGCGGCCTTGACCCACTACAGTTCACCTACGGGCACAACAGGTCCACAGATGATGCCATTAGCCTGGCCCTACTCATCTCTGAACATTGGGATAAGAGAGACAGTACCTCCGACTCCTATTCATAGACTACAGCTCTGCTTTTAACACCATTATCCTGTTCCCTATAAGTTTTTCCAATAATTTCTCCACACTCTTTTAAGGCTCAGTGGCCTACAGTTACCTAGCTTAACCTTGCTTCCCTTCTTAAATAAAGGAACCACGTCAGCTATTTTCCTGTCTCTGGTACCTGAACTGTACCAGAGACAGGAATCATACAGTCATAGTCATAGAGTCATACAGCTGGGAAACATGCCCTTCAACTCAACATCCCCATGCCAACAAAGTTGCCCCAAATAAACAGGTCCCACCTGCCTGCATTTGGCACATAGCTCCCGAAATCTTTCCTATCCATGTACCTGTCCATTTGTCTTTCAAATGTTGTTAGAGTACCTGCCTCTACTACCTCCTCAAGTAACTCATTCCATATACCCACCATCCTCTGTGCCCATCAGGTTCCTATTAATGTTTTCCCCTCTCACCTTTAACCTATGTCCTCTGGTTCTTGATTCCCCTATTTTGGGTAAAAGACTGTACATTCACCATATCTATTCCCTTCATGATCTTATCCACCTCTATACAATCACTCTCCTGTGCTCCAAGGAACCACGCCCTAGCCTGCTCAGTCTCTCCCTATAGCTCCGGGCTACAAGTCCCAGCAACATCCTTGTAAATCTTCTCTGCACTCTTTGCAGCTTAACAACATCCTTCCTATGGAAGGGTGATTAAAACTGAACACAATATTCCAAGTGTGGTCTCACCAATGTTTTGTATAACTGTAACATAACATTCCAATTTCTATGATCAATGCCCTGACTGATGAGGACCAATGTACCCAAAGCCTTCTTGGCCACTTCTTTGGAGTGTGGGAGGAGACCGAAGATCTCGGAGAAAACCCTCGCAGGTCATGGGAAGAATGTACAACCTCCGTATAGACAGCACTCGTAGTCAGGATCTAACCCGGGTCTCTGGCACTGTAAGACAGCAGATCTACTGCTACGCCAATGTTCCACCCAAACTCCTAGCCAGTATTTTCCAAATATGCTGAATGGTCCTGTTTGTATTTAGTGCCTCCCTTTAACCCATCTCAGCATTTCCACCACTCAGAATTCCCACCTTCTGCCTCTTAACCCCTCCCCGACGTCTTCCAGAGCCTGATGGTAAATCTTTTCTTTTGTAGATGTGTCTGGTGACTAACCAATTGTATACAGTTTAACCTTACTGGAAAATCTAGCAGCAGTTTATTTGTGTCTGCGTGATGCTTATTGCAGTGATCCAAAGTCAATTTAGTGTTTCAGAGCAAAACTTAAAAACAATTAAACTGATCATTTCATCGTGTAATCCTACCCAGATTTCCCGACTGTCAGCAAAGCCATGACACAATGCATCATTGACTGCAAAAAAACAAGGAAGCATTCATCGTTCATTTATTACTTCACCACATTTCAACTTAAGGAATAAGGAAAAAGGGGGCGGCATGGAGGCGCAGCGGGAGAGTTGCCGCCTTACAGCGCTAACAGCGTCAGAGACGCGGGTTCGATCCTGGCTACAGGTGCTTGTCTGTACGGAGTTTGTACATTCCCCCCATGACCACGTGGGTTTTCTCTGAGAACTTCGGTTTCCTCCCACACTCCAAAGATGTACAGGTTTGCAGATTAATTGGCTTGGTATAAGTGTAAAAATTGTCCCTAGTGCAGGATAGTGTTAATGAGCAGGGATCACTGGTCGGTGCAGACTCGGTGGGGCAAAGGGCCTCTTTCGCGCTGTATCTCTAAACTAAAAAAATAAGAATATATCAAAAAATATCCTTCAAGCTCATGAGGCCTGATGTTCCTTTGAATATTACAGTTTACATAGATTTCACTGGTGCTTTGAATGTTAATTATTTGAATTCAAAATGTAAATGCACATACTGTTGTTCCTTTCTTTTGATCTCTGGAGTTTACTTGCATTTGATCTGCAAACTCATCTTCAATACATGAATTAAAAATCAGGAAGGTTTCCAATTTGGATTAAATTATTTTGCATGGCCATGAATAATTCAGTTCATTCCTCCGAGAGGATAATTAGAATGCCGGGTTAACTGAAAGGTGGTTTGTGGTTATGTTCTTCCATGCAGAACCGACTGAGTTGTGAACTCTTAGTAGTTCACTGATTGCACAAGGGAGAGGGCGAGAAACAGAATCCTTCACCTTCAAGGATCACGTTGATACATCTTCATGCATTGCCTCCTCAATATTGAATCACTCATAGTCAGATACATAATTGAAACTTCCACTTTGCTTAAACAGATTCACATTTTCCAGAGAGTCTCAAATAAATTACTATTTAACATTTTGCAAGCCGGGAAAGCCATACAGGCCAGCAAAAAGGTCGTAGTTCCAATTCATAATCTACAATACATTTTTGATTGAGGAAAGGATGGAATTACAAATGCTAAGGTTTCCTGAACATTGCTTGACGATAGGACCATGAAGACAGGCATTGAGACACAAGATAGATGCAAAAAGCTGGAATCTCAGGCAGCATCTCTGGAGAGAAGGAATGGGTGAATTTTCGATGAGCCCATCTTTTAACCACGCTTCTGTAATGGCTACAACGTCACAGTCGCACATACCTATTCATGCCCTTAGCTCATCTGCCTTACCTGTCAGGTCTCTTGCATTAAAATAAATATAATTCAAACCAACTGCCCTTCCTTGCTACAGCTAACAATGGCCTGTTTCCTTTATTATTGTTATTTTTTTGCTTATCTTTCATTCATTTGTTCTATATCTCTCTTCAGCATCGCCTTTATCTCTCGTTTTCCTTTCCCGTGACTTTCAGTCTGAAGAAGGGTCGCGAACCGAAACATCACCCATTCCTTCTCTCCAGAGATGCTGCCTGTCCCACTGAGTTACTCCAACATTTTGTGTCTATCTTCGGTTTAAACCAGCATCTGCAGTTCCTTCTGAAAACATTGAAACTGAAGAGTTTGGACAATGCAGTCCTGACATTCCCAAAACTCCAATCCCATAAACCATCCCTGCCATCAGAGCTACTCAGTATCGGAAACACCACTTGGCTGGAAAAAAGAGCAATAGATCTGCATTTGGAGGGCCCTGACTATTAACCCAGCGGTATAAAAATAGTTTTATCTAACCAAGTTAAGGGCCTGTCCCACTGTACGAGGTAATTCAAGAGCTCTCCCGAGTTAAAAAACAAAACAAACTCGTGGTAAGTACGTAGAATGTACGTAGTGGGTATGTCGGAGCTCGGGACGTCTTTTTTTATTTTATTTATTTATTTATTTATTTTTAATTTTTTTAATTAGAAGTACATTACATTACAACCAATTACATTAATACTCATCACGTATATATTATTACAATTAATGTACTCTGTCATTTTTTACACTAATAAGAAGGAAAGGTTAAGATTAAGAAAAAAGAGAAAGTGAAGGAAAATAGTGAAGGTGTAAAAACGTGACAACAAGAAAGAACAAAGACCCTGTAAGAGGTTAAGATTAAGAAAAAAGAGAAAGTGAAGGAAAATAGTGAAGGTGTAAAAACGTGACAACAAGAAAGAACAAAGACCCTGTAAGAAAGAAATTAAAAAGAAAGAATTAAGAGGTAGACCCTAAAGAAGAAGAAAAAAGAAAAAGAGGAAAAATAGAAAAACAAATACTTTGTTATACGCATCACGCAAATGGGATATACCAACTCTCCAGCTTTCATCCCCCTGTACCTGACCTCAGTTTTTTTTTTAAGTACTTTTGCACCCTATACTTGTAATAATTCTATGAATGCAGACCACGTCAGGTGGAAGTGATCTGGCTTACCTGCCAGGAGGAGTCTTATCTTTTCTAGGTGTAATGTTTCGAACATATTTGAAATCCACATGTTTATGGTTGGTATTGGAGCATTTTTCCAGAATTTTAGGATTAACATTTTTCCAGTTATTAACCCATAGTCTATTAATTTCTTTTGAAACACATTTAGTTCTGGACTATCTTCCGTTGTTCCGAAGATAATTCATTCTGCTTTTGGTATCAGTTTTATTTTAAATAATTTTGTAAAGATTTCAAACATTTCAATCCAAAATTTTTGAATTTTTGTACAAAAAATGTATGAGTGTGCTATAGTAGCTTCTTGAGATTGACATTTATCACAAATGGATGATACATTTGGGAAAATCTTATTAATTTTAGTTTTTGAATAATATAATCTACGTAAAATTTTAAATTGTATTAAAGTGTGTCTTACATTAATCAAACATTTATGCACGTTTAATACATGTTTATTCCAGCTTTCCTTTGAGATTTTAATAGCTAATTCTTGTTCCCAGTCTCTTCTAATACCTTCCGTAGATGGTATTTCTACATTTAAGATAATATTATACAAATATGATATTAAGTTTGCTGATTCAGCTTTTATCTGCATTGCTTCATGCAATACCATCTGCTGGGATATTATAATGATCTTTTGTATATTTTTTCAGATAGTCACATATTTGAAAATATTTAAAATATTGATTATTTCCCAGTTTATATTTTATTTGTAGTTGTTGGAATGATAGTAATTTTCCAGTTTCATACAAATCGCCGAACGTTTTAATTCCTAGTCTATCCCATTGTATAAAAGATTTGTCTGTAATAGAGGGATTAAACGAAGGGTTATTAACTATTGGAGATAAATGCGATAGATTTCTTAATTTTAAATTTTGTTTTATTTGTTTCCAAGTTCTGATTGTGCTATGTATAATTGGGTTTTTGTTATAATTGATGTTATTCAGTTTCATTGGTGAGAGGAGGATCGCTCCAATGTTTCCAGAGGAGCAGTCCTCTCTCTCCATTACAATCCAGTTCACTTGCTGAGCAGAGTTGTCCATCAGTTGGATCATATTTTTAATATTTACTGACCAATAATAATACATGAAGTTAGGGAGTGCAAAGCCCCCTACTACTTTAGCTTTGTTCAAGTGTGTTCTTTGTATTCTATGTGATTTATAGTCCCATATAAAATTAATAATATCTGAGTCCAGTTTAAAAAAAAAGTTCTTTGGTAGGTATATAGGAATCGATTGAAATAGGTATAAAATTTGTGGTAGGAAAATCATTTTTATTGCATTTATTCGGCCTATTAAAGACATCGGAAGCGTTTTCCAAAATTTAATTAGTGTATTTAATTTATTAAGTAAAGGATCAAAATTTGCTTTGAACATGCCTTGGTATGTTCTGGTGATTTCAATACCCACGTATTAAAAAATTTCTGTAGCTATTTTAAAAGGGAATTTTAAAAGATGTGTTGAGTCTTTCGGTTTTATTGACATAATTTTACTTTTATTCCAATTTATTCTGTATCCGGAAAAAGATCCAAAGTCCTCAATTAGATTTAATATGTTTGGTATAGTAATTTGAGGTTTTGTAATGTACAATAATATATCATCCGCGTATAAGGATATTTTATTATTTGAATATTTAGTATTATACCCATGGATATCTGGATGTGTTCTAATTTTTTCTGCTAAAGGTTCAATTATGAGAGCAAACAACTGTGGTGATAATGAGCATCCTTGTCTATTTCCCCTTGATAGTTGAAATTTCGAGGATAATATGTTATTAGTTAATATTCTAGCTGTAGGTTTATTATATAATAATTTAATCCATAAAATAAAATTCTCTCCCATATAACCATATAACCATATAACCATAACAGCACGGAAACAGGCCATCTCGGCCCTTCAAGTCCGTGCTGAACATTAATTTTTTTTTTTTTTTTTTAAATTAAAAATAAATACTTCCCCCTAGTCCCTTCTACCTGCACTCAGACCATAACCCTCCATTCCTTTCCCGTCCATATACCCATCCAATCTATTATTAAAGGATAACATCGAACCTGCCTCCACCACTTCCACTGGAAGCTCATTCCACACAGCTACCACTCTCTGAGTAAAGAAGTTCCCCCTAATGTTCCCCCTAAACTTCTGTCCCTTAATTCTCAAGTCATGTCCCCTTGTTTGAATCTTCCCTTCTCTCAATGGGAAAAGCTTATCCACGTCCACTCTGTCTAACCCGCTCATAATTTTAAAGACCTCTATCAAGGCCCCTCTTAACCTTCTGCGCTCCAAAGAATAAAGACCTAACTTGTTCAACCTTTCTCTGTAACTTAGTTGCTGAAACCCAGGCAACAATCTAGTAAATCTCCTCTGTACTCTCTCTATTTTGTTGACATCCTTCCTATAATTAGGCGACCAAAATTGTACTCCATACTCCAGAATTGGCCTCACCAATGCCTTGTACAATTTTAACATTACATCCCAACTTCTATATTCAATGCTCTGATTTATAAAGGCCAGCACACCAAAAGCTTTCTTTACCACCCTATCTACATGAGATTCCACCTTCAGGGAACTATGCACAGTTATTCCTAGATCCCTCTGTTCAACTGCATTCCTCAATTCGCTACCATTTACCGTGTACGTCCTATTTTGATTTGTCCTGCCGAGATGTAGCACCTCACATTTGTCAGCATTAAACTCCATCTGCCATCTTTCAGCCCACTCTTCCAAATGGCCTAAATCTCTCTGTAGACTTTGAAAATCTACTTCATTATCCACAACACCACCTATCTTAGTATCATCTGCATACTTACTAATCCAATTTTCCACACCATCATCCAGATCATTGATGTACATGACAAACAACAGTGGACCCAACACAGACCCCTGAGGCACCCCACTAGTCACCGGCCTCCAACCTGACAAACAGCCATCCACCATTACTCTCTGGCATCTCCCAGTTGGAATTTTTGTAATACTTTATCCATATAATTCCATTCTACTTGGTCAAATGCTTTTTCAGCGTCCAGCGAAATAATTGATAATTCTTGTTCTTCAATTTTGTGTGAGTGCATTATATTGAGAAGACGTCTCATATTATTAGATGAATATCTCTTAGGGATAAACCCCGTCTGATCTGGGTTTATTAATTTACTAATATATTTACTTAATCTTCTTGCTAATGTTTTCGCTAATATTTTTTGATCTGTATTTAACAATGCTATAGCTCTATATGAACCCGTTTCTTCTATATCTTTGTCTTTTTTAAGTATTAGTGTAATCGTTGATTCAGCTAATGTATCAGGTAATATTTGTTTTTTAAAAGCATATTAATACATTTTTTGTAACCATGGTATAATTTTGTCATAAAAGCTTTTATAAAATTCATTAGTAAATCCATCAGGATCTGGAGTTTTTCCATTCTTTAATGAGTTCATTGTATCTTCTAATTCCTTAATTGAAATTTGTGCACCCAATTCCTCTTGTTCCTTCGACTAACTTTGGAAGATTACAATTATCCAAGAACTCTGTAATTTTATTGGAGTCAGTTGTCGTTTTAGATGTGTACAAATTCTCGTAAAATTGCGCAAATCTTTTATTAATATCCTTCGGTATGGTTAGTAATTCTCCTCTAGCTGATTTGATCTTTTGAATCGTATGTTCTTTTTCTCGTTTTTTTAGCTGACAAGCCAACAGTTTATGCGGTTTCTCCCCAAATTCAAAGTGTTCCTGTTTAGTAATTTGGAAAAGTCTTATAAGTTTGGCTGATAACAGTTTATTTAATTTAAATTTCAAAATTATTATTTTATTATGTTTATCTATTGATGGAGCTTTAGCATTATCTATATCCATTTGTCTAATAAGTTCTTCTAACTGTCTTTGTTCATTCTTATTCTTTTTATTTTGAAAAGCTTGATATGAGATTATAACACCTCTAATAAATGCTTTAAAAGATTCCCATAGTACAGTAGGCGATATATCTGGAGTGTCATTTATTTCAAAAAAGACGTCCATTTGTTCTTTTAAATATATACTTGCTCGGGACGTCTTTTAGCGGCTCGTAATGCTAAAGGCAGGTACTCGGGAAACGCGGTAAGCTCGTGAAGATTTTTCAACATGTTGAAAAATGTCCACGAGAGCCCCGAGTACTTACGAGCGGCAATTACCGTAATTCTCTGAGTTCGAATCAGGGGAAACTCGGGAGAACTCTTGAATTAGCTCGTACAGTGGTACAGGCCCTTAACCCTTGTTTTCCCTCCCTCGCTCTGTCCCTCCCCCATCCTAGTTCTCCAACTAGTATCACTGTCCCTGATCACATTTTACTGATTATGCCTCCTTGTCACCTTCCCCTCAACTAACAATGAACATTCTACATTTTCCTTGATCATCTGTGTTCTCACACCTCACCCTTCCATATCTGTGTCTCCCTCTCTCCTGACTCTCAGTCTGAAGAAGGGTCTTGACCCAAAACGTCACCCATTCCTTCTCTCCAGAGAGAGATTTTATATATTTTATTTATACAACACAAAATATCCCTTGTGTGTAGGATAGTGCTAATATACAGGGTGATCGCTGGTTAGCGTGGACTCGGTAGGCCAAAGGGCAAGTTTCCGCGCTGTGTCTCTAAAGTCTAAAGATGAGATGGTTGACAAAAATGGTGGAGAAACTCTGCGGGTGAGGCAGCATCTATGGAGCGAAGGAAATAGGCAACGTTTCGGGTCGAAACCCTTCTTCAGACTGATGTGAGGGTGGGGGGTGGGAAGAAAAAAGGAAGAGGAGGAGCCAGTGGGCTGAGGGAGAGCTGAAAAGGAGAGGAGAAAGTAGGGACTATCTGAAATTAGAGAACATGAGATGGTTTATTGTGTCTGGGCGGGTGATTATTTTGTTATAGGAAAGGTAATTCTGACATGATCAATGTTCAAAGAAGGAACTGCAGGTATTATCACTGAAGATAGACGCAAAATGCTGGAGTAACTCTGCGGACAGGCAGCATCTCTGGATAGAAGGAATGGGTGATGTTTCGGGTCAAGACCCTTCTTTAGACACTAAAGAATCAATGGTCTGCTAATTCTATCGGGGTCAATGTTTATATTATCACAAATAAGGTGATTGTGTTGGGATCAATGATTTTTAAAGCTATCACAGGTTTGGTGGTCACTGTGATGAAGTCGATAAATATATTATCATGTGTGTGGTGGTCATAGTGATGAGGTGACGATGATAAGATTGTCACAGGTGAAGTGATCATCGTAACTGGGTTGATGATTAATTTTTTATTTTATTTAAAAAAAAATAAAAAAATAAAAAAAAATATTTATTAGAAGTACATTACATTACAACCAATTACATTAGTACTCGTCCACATATATCTTATTACAATTAATGTACTCCGTTTATTTTTTACACTAATAAAGGGAAAGGATGAGATTGAGAGAAAAGAAGTGAAGGAAAAAAGTGAAGGTGTAAAAACGTGACAACAAAAACAAACAAAAAAAACAAACAAAAAAAACAAAGACCCTATAAGAAAGAAATTAAAAACAAAAAGAAAGAGTTAAGAAATAGACCCTAAAATATAAGAAAAAAGAGAAGAGGGAAAAAGAGAAAAACAAATACTTTTTTTTGTAAGCATCACGCAAATGGGACATACCAACTCGATGATTATTTATTACAGGTGAGATTGTGATTTGGTAGTGATTGACCAGTGACACACTGGTCAACCTGAGGAGCACCTTCAGCAACAGACTGGTTCCACTAAGATGCAGCACAAAACGCCACAGGAGATCCTTCTTCCCTGTGGCTATCAAACGGTACAACTCCTTCCCCTTCTGTCATGGGGTAGACTGACCCGTCCCCAATCTTTGCACATCCCCAATCCTTTCACTCGTCACTTTTCACCTTCCTTGTCATTCCTTGAAATTTCATGATTCATGTATCTTGTGTTTTATGACTGTCGGCAGACCAATTTCCCTCCTGGGATAAATAAAGTGTTTATCGTATCAAATCGTATTGTAACAGGGTCAATGATTATATTATCACAGGTGAGGTAGTGATTGTGACAAGGTCGATTATTTTATTTCATAGGTTCAGGGGGTCATAGTGACAGGGTCAATGATTATGTCACACAGTTGAGGGGTCATAATGACCATAGCGATTGTGCTCACTCCACTTTTTTGTTCCCCTGCCCCACCTAATTCCCTCTGACAATCACCCATAAGCTATATCTTCTGGTTCTCTGATCACTTCCCAAAATGGCTCTATCTGCTTATCATCCTTCCTGTTGGAAGAAGAGTCTCGACCCGAAATGTCACCCATTCCTTCTCTCCAGAGATGCTGCCTGTCCCGCTGAGTTACACCAGCTTTTTGTGTCTATCTTCAGTATCAACCAGTATCTGCAGTTCCTTCCTACACACACCATCTTTCCCTCATCAGATTCCACATAATCTTTGTTACGTAATCCAGCATCTCCAGCTCTCGTGTCTCCACTTACCACGTTGCAGCTTCAGTCTATCTCACTCCCTTTTTCTCCGCCCATCTGGTTCCATTTGCCTACTTTTTCTCTCTCCTAATGTCTCTACAAATCAGACCCATTCTCCACATTCTGCTGAGTGTCAATATTCGATTGCTCCCATGAGGTCGATTTCAATGGGTGAGTGATTTATTGAAAGACTCTTTGGAGCATAAGAAGGTGGGGTTATTCTGGACACAGATCTCCTTCTTATGTTTAGCCTGGGTGTTGCTTCCTGCTACGATGGTGTCTCTCGTACTCCAGTTGGCAACAGTCGGACCAATGAGACCACCAGGGGCGCTGGTGAGATGGCCAGTCCTGCCGGCAGTCTGTTCGTTTTTCAATTTATTTTTTATTTTTAGCATCTGTTTAAAGTTTTTTTTTATGTTCTTCAGTTTGTTTAATGTGGGGGGGGGGGGGATCGGGGGAAACTTTATTTCAAGTCCTTACCTTCCCGGAGATGTGATCATTTTTCGGATCACATTCTCCGGGCTCTGCAGCCTACCATCGATGGAGCTGGGAGCCGCCTCGGACTGTCGTGAGCCCCACTGCGGAGCGTGGACTTAACATCAGAACAGATCCCTTGCCTGGGATCGCTCCCACCGCGGCCTGCGGACTTACCAACAAAGGCTCACAGTCTTGGGGAGGCTAGTCGGGAGCTCCAATGCAGCAGAAGGTTTGTCCAGCCCCAACACGAGGTTTGATCGCCCGGCACGGGGAGCTGACATCCCCCCGATGCAGGAGCTGAATGCCTCGACGCGGAGGGCCCAAACACCACCGGCTACGGGAGTCAAGACCGTCCTGTCAATGGAGGGCTCGAGGCCCCCGACCGAGGAAGAACAAAGGAAGAGACTTTAACTTTATTTTGCCTTCCATCAAAGTGAAGAATGTGTAGGAGTCACTGTGGTGGATGTTCATGTTAAATGTGTTTTTGAGTCTGTTGCTTTTAATTGTATGACTGACCTGGCCAGTAAAATTCCTCGTATGTTGAAAAACATACTTGGCGAATAAAATCTGATTCTGATTCTGATTCAGATTCTGATAATGAGATAATGTGATAATAAGGATGATCAACAAGCCTCTTATCCATCTACAATTCTCTCTGCTACACATTTGGCATTGCAAGCGCTGTAAGGTAGAAACTCTACTGCTGCACCATCAGTTCTGGATGCACAGTGGATTACACCATGGAGACAGGATCTTTGGCCCAATGAGTCCACATCAAACATCCATTTTTACTCTAAAAATACTGCTGGAGGAACTCAACAGGTCCAGTGCCATCTGTGGACCGGAAATGGACAGTCAACGTTTTGGATCATGAGCTTTTAATTCAAATGAATGGTCTCGACCCAAAATATTGACTATCCATTTCCCTCCAGAGATGCTTCCTGACCCATCAACTTCCCTCTGATTCTCCCACCCACCTATACTGTAGCTGTGATTTACAGTGGTTAATTAACTCACAAATCGCCGCACATTTTGGGATGTGAGAGGAAACTGGAGCACCCAGGCGAAGTCCATGGGCTCACATAGAATGTCAAATTCCACAGCAACAGCACTGGAGGTTATGACCAAACCCTGGTCACAATGTGCCGCCCCTAAATATGTCTTACATTCGAAAAAAATCAAAGTGATCTCAATATCTGAAGATCATCATCAGATTACTCAATGGTGCAGTTGGTGGTCACATTGATCAATACGTGGAAGAAGCACTGAATGTAGCAGGAGCACAGGATGAACTCTGGATGGGGACTTCAACATCCATCACCAGGCAGACTGAACGTAAGTGCTCAGTGAAACAGTGAAACAGTCGGCGAGTCTATGCTTGGTGTCACCATTGTACAGGAGGCCACATCGGGAACACCGCATGATGCGGTAAGAGGAGGTGCACATGAACTTCTGTCTCATCTGGAAAAACTACTGGGATCCCTGGATGGAGGAGAGGGAGGAAGTATAAGGACAGGTGTTACATCTCCTCGGTATGTTACAAAACTTACCTTCAGTCGCGCTGTAATTCTGCCACTGGCCGTGTGCGCGATTTTGGCGCTTTTAAGGGGGGGGCGGGGTTAAAACACGGGTTTCTCCTCCCTTGTCCTGGTTAATATTTTGTTGGAGTACAAGCCTTGGCTGACAAATCGTTCCTAGTGGCGATTTGTGTATTTTTTATTTTTATTAAATCGTCAATGTCAACGGTAGAGTAATTTTAAAATCAGCTCCTGAAGCGTCACCGCCGATAACGGGGACGGATTTCACACATGGGACAGGTAAATGAAAGCGGTTTCTTTAAATGTATAAAAGTGCTTCTTAAGAAGCCTTTAATTCACATTTTTTCATGCGACACGGTGATTTTATTCCCCGAATTAACGGCTGTATTTTTCATGCCAATACGGGGTTAAATTCACCGCAAATGAACGTTCGAAAAGATCGCGTTCCAGAAATCCTCACTCACAAGATGATTTAAATCCCCATTAATTTACAGGTATTAAACATTCAATTCCTTCCATTTGGCCTGTAAATTCATGAAAATTAGATTTAAAAATTATGTTATATTGTGAATTATTGTGTGAATGTTATGTGGACACTTAGGCTATTTAAAAATGTTAATCTATTCTTAAGAAATTGATAGATGTTTAGATCTAGTAATTGAATTTTGTAATTAGCTACAATTAGGTAACTAACTAATTATATGCTTTACTTCATGTCTTCGAAGTAAGATTGTTTCATATTTGTTTCAGAATGCTTCAATCTATAATAACTGAAAATTACTTTCAGTTATCATAATTTTTAAGAAAAGTTATGGGCTTTTAACTGTCCTCGATCACAGCTTTTGTGTTAAGTCAATGGAAAAGCAATAGGGAACTAGATGCTAATTTCATGAGTATGATAATGGCCATAACTTTTTTAATACTGAAGATATGAAAGTGAATTAAGTGTCAAATTAAACTTCTTTTTATGCTTTATCTGATGGGATAAATTGCAGACTTTATTTTTAAAATCTCAAAATTTTGTAACATTGCTACATCTCCTGCAGTTGCAGGACAAAGTACCTGGGGAAGGGATGGGAATGGATGTGAACCAAGAAGTTATGGAGGAACGGTCACTGTAGAAGGCGTAGCAGGGTGGGGGATGGGAAAATTTGATTAGTGGTGGGATTAATTTTGGAGGTGATGGAAATATCGGAGAATTATGCGTTAGATGTGGGCCGGTGGGGTGAAAGGTGAGAATCAGGAGAACTCTATCCTTGTTGTGTCTGGGCTGAGGGGGAGCGAGAGCAGAACTACAGGACACAGAGGAGATGGGGGTGAGGGATCCATCTATAACAGCAGGGGGGAAACCACATTTACTCAAGAAAGAGGACATCTCAGATGTCTAGAAAGGAAAATCTCATTTTGGGAGAAGATGTGGCTGGAGACGGAAAAAAAATGAGCGCAGGTGATAGCGAGTTTACAAGTGGCAGAGTTGTAGTAATCGTCAGTCGATAGTCTGTCTCAAGGTAAGGGTGAGATGCATCAGAGAGAGTCCAAGTAAATTTGAGGGCAGGGTGAAAGTTAGTTGTAAAGAAAACAAAATCAATAAGTTCTGCAAGGATTCAGGTTGACAGCCCCGATGCAGGCACTGATGTAGTGGAGATACAGTTGGATAAGGTCATAAGTGATAGAAGCAGAATTAGGCTATGCGACCCATCAAGTCTACTTCGCCATTCAATCGTGGCTGATCTATCTCTCCTCCGAACCCCATTCTTCTGCCTTCTCTCATAACCCCTAACACCCGTACTAGTCAAGAATCTATCTATGCCTTAAAAATATCCATTGACGGCCTCCACAGCCTTCTGTGGCAATAAATTCCACAGATTCACCTCCCTCTGACTAAATAAATTCTCCTCATCTCCTTCCTAAAGGAACGTCCTTTAATTCTGAGGCTCTAATAATAGTAATAATAATAATAATAATAATAATAATAATAATAATAGTAATAAACTTTATTTTGGACTCAAGGTACAGACTATGGACAACATTACATAAAAATACATTGCATATAAAAACCATAAAATACATATAAAATCTTAGTATCTATCTATATTTAAAACTGTGTGTGTGTGTGTGTTTCTGCGTGTGTGTGTTTCTGCCTGTCTTGTGGGTGCCAGCCTTTGATTCGTTGCTACACCAACTACACGCAGAAACGCCGAGATTTTTTCCATTTCGGTAGAGATTTCACTTTTCATTCCAAGTATCCACTCCTGATTAAATTTCGTCGTGTTTATGTACACATTTTTAATAAAATCCTTCTCCCCCCCCCCCACTCACTCATTTTGTCTCCTCCTGCTGGCCAGCCACCATAACGGCTGTTGCCGCCCGGCTCTGCTCCAAAAACAACGCAAATTTTTTTTCTTTAGCCGAAGCACTTTCGGGAACCAGACCCCGGGGTCTGAAGCACGTTCGGGGTCCAGACCCAATGGTCTGCTCTTGGTCTAGTATCTTATTAAAAGCATCATTAATTATATATTAAAAAAACACAATACATTATTTAAAATCCAGAATAAAAGAGTAAGATCAGTGTCCTACAACGAGACAGCGATATCAGTGTCTCCACAACTGGGATTCGTAGCGTGAAGTGCTAAACTTTAAAGCCCTGTCCCACGGTACGAGTTCATTCAAGAGCTCTCCCGAGTGTTAAAAAAAATCAAACTCGTGGTAAGCACGTAGAATGAACGTAGCGGGTACGTCGGAGCTCGGGGACGTCTCATAGCAGTTCGTATCGCTAACGGCAGATACTCGGGGAAACACGGTAAGCTCGGGAAGACTCGTGAAGATTTTTCAACATGTTGAAAAAATGTCCACAAGAGCCCCGAGTACCTGCGAACGGCCATTACCGTAAATCTCCGAGTTCGAATCAGGGCAAACTCGGGAGAACTCTTGAATGAACTCTTACAGTGGGACAGGGCTTTTATGTTTGACAAAGCCACGATTAATTATATTTTCAAAGTCATTGTATACCTCTGGTCCTAGACTTTCCCACTAGTGGAAGCATCCTCTCCACATTCACCCTATCCAAGCCCCTCAGTTGGGGGATGTTCCAATGTGCTCATGGAACAAGGACTGTTCGACGTAACCAACAAAAAGTCGGGCATAGCTTGAGTCCATGCAAGTGCCCATGGCTCCACCTTTAACTTGGAGTAAGTGAGAGGAGTCAACAGAGTTGAGGTGAGTATGGATAAGTTCTGTCAGGTGGAGAAGAGCATAGTAGAGGAAAACTAATTGTGGTCTCTGTTCAAGGTAAAATCTTGATACCTTCCTAGTGGGGTAAGTAGATGTAAAGCACTTGGATGTTTATGGCACAAATGATCCAATGGGGAACTAGAAATCCAAAGTCATTGAAGAGTTGAAGGGTGTGTGAGGTGTCACGGATGTAGGTCGGAATGGAATGGACAAGGGGAGATGGGCGGGGGCGGGTGGGAAATGATATTTGGAGATGATAGACACAGGGTATTTGGAGATGATAGGCACAAAATGCAGGAGTAACTCAGCAGGACAGGCAGCATCTCTGGAGAAAAGGTATGGGTGACGTTTCGGGTCGAGATCCTTCTTCAGACTGATTGTCAGGAGAGTGGGAGACAGAGATGTGGAAGGGTGAGGTGTGAAATCGAGAGATCAAAGGGGACAATTATCAATGAAAATGTAGATTGTAGAATGGTTCATAGTTGAGGGGAAGGTGACAACAAGGCATACAATAAGTAAAATTTAAATAGGAGGACAGTGAAACTAGTCAGATAACTAGGATGGGGGAGGGGCAGAGAGAGAGGGAAAGCAAGGGTTACTTGAAGTTAGAGAAGTCAACATTCATATGAGAGGTTAGAAACAATGGGTCTGCCAGGGTTGGCCTGTTTGTGGATTTTGGGAAGGAGATAGAAGGAGGCAGCATGGGGCTGTGGAACGATAAGATTGGAGCTTGTGGAAGGGAGATCACCAGAGGTGATGAGATCAGCAATAGTCTTGCAGCGGTAGAGTTGCTGCCTTACAGCACTTGCAGCGCCAGAGACCCGGGTTCAATCCCGACTATGGGTGTTGTCTGCACAGAGTTTGTACTTTCTCCCCGTAATCGCGTGGGTTTTCTCCGAGATCTTCGGTTTCCTTCCACACTCCAAAACGCACAGTTTTGTTGGTTAATTGGCTTGGGTTTGTATACTTGGTATAAGTGTAAATTGTACTTAGGGGTGTGTAGGCTTGTGTTAATGTGCGGGGAGTGCGGGTCAGTGCGGACTCGGTGGGCCGAAGGGCCTGTTTCCACGCTGAAACTCTAAAACAAAACAAAAAACTAAAAAAGTCAACCTGCTGGACTACAATGGACAAACTTGGATTGTTTTCTTTGGAACATTGGAATCTGAGGGGTGAACTAATAGAAGTCTACAAAATAATGAGAGGCATAGATAGTGAAGACTCTGAAAATCTTTTTCCCACTGTAGTAATGTCAAAGACTAAAGGCATAGCTGTGAGGCAAGTGTTTTATATAGAGAGTGGTGGGTGCATGGAATGCACTGCCAGCATGATGGAGGTAAATACTTATATGGCATTGAAGATGCACATCAATTTGCAGAGAATGGAGAGACATGGATGATTTGCAGGCTGATGAGATTAAGTTAGCTTGGCATCATGTTTGGCCTGGACATTGTGGGCTGAAGAGCCTGTTCCTGAGTTATAATGTTCTATGTATGATCTGTATTCATGCTAATTCAATGTTCTAGCACAGATAAGGCACTGAATCAGCCATGATCACAATGAATGGCGGTGCTGGCTCGAAGGGCCGAATGGCCTCCTCCTCCACCTATTTTCTATGAATCTCCACACTGATGCACTTGCACAAGAATTTCTTGACCACTGCCATCAGAAGGAATTATTCTGATAAGACCATCAGGAGAGCTGCCTTCGAAAGATAAATTCCACTTTTCACTCCATTGGCTGGAAATAAAACTAGGAGCCCAGTTGGAAACTACTTCAAAATTCCTTTTAAAATCTTCTGTGGGGAAATTTAGTTTAGTTTAGAGATACAGCGCAGAAACAGGCCGTTTGGCCCACCTAGTCCGCACCGACCAGCGATCCCTGCACATTAACACTAACTTACATACACTAGGGGCAATTTTACATTTTATACCAAGCCAATTCACCTACAAACCTGTACGTCTTTGGAGTGGGGGAGGAAAGCAAAGATCTCGGAGAAAACTCAAGAAGGTCTCTGGGAGAACGTACAAACTCGATACAGCTAAGCACTCATAGTCAGGATCGAACCCGCGTCTCCGGCGTTATAAGGCAGTAGCTCTACCGCTGCACCACTGTGCCGCCCTTAATCCCCGTAAACCTGAATCCCTGTCACCACATTGTGATTGTCAATCAGAGCAGCAAATTAGTCGTGATGGCTTTACGGATGTTTGAGATCTTCATGCAGCATGTACCATTCACAGCACAGCAGACATTCGCTGTAATCCTTTCACTTTACTTTGCGCCTTAGTAATTGTATGAAGCCTTATTCCCAATGGAAGCCGTCAAGAGATTATGAAGAGCATGTCATTTTCATACAAAGCCTGCAGCTGAGATTGCTGTCTGAACCAATCTCTCCCTGGGTTTCAGATGCTTACAGAGCTCATTCCACAAGGCATCTGATATCTGGGAGAATTTGCCAAATGCCCCCCAGCCCACTGTCTTACCAAAGCTACAGCCATTTGTGTCTGTCACTTTCCATTTAACACTTCAATGCTTTAAGATCATCCTCAAAGAAAATCACCCATTTCCTCCTTGAGTTGTTGCAGGGGCAGACAAGTTGTTCTCTCCATGAGGTGCATGAGTCAGGAACATACAAGTGGATGTCAAGAGGGGGAAGCAGAGAGGAACATTTAAAGGCACTTCTCTGGGGAGAAGGAATGGGAGACCCATGGAGATCCTTATCTCCACAGATGTTGCCTGTCCCACTGAGTTACTCCAACATTTTCATCCATTTCAGCAACACGACCTGACCCAACCCGACCCGACTCGCAGTGTAATCAACGTTGCGGGGAAACAGTTTGTGTTAATAAATTATAATTCTGAAAATGAGATGATTTTTCCCAAATAACTTTTAAAGTTTACGAGGATGTTTCCGTAACCGGCTTTCGTCTCCGCACTAGTATCCTATGGGATCTTTGGTGCGGAGACAGAAGCCGGTTACGGAAATGGAGCCGAAAATTACCCATGAATCTGCCCATGATAGTACTACGTCTTTTTCGTCGAGTGATCTATCTTGCTCGCTATAGGATCTTTGCCTCACGCTGTCTTGGGAAAGTAGCCAACTTATTCAAAGACCATTTACACCCTGGTCATTCTTTCCATTCCCCTCTCCTGCCTGGCAGAAGATACAAGAATGTGAATGCACATATCATGAAGCAGCTGCAAGAACAGCTTATCGGACTCTTGAACAGACCTTTGATATGCTAGGGATGAATTCCAAATCTTCCAAGCTACCTCACTGTGGCCCTTGCACTTTTTGTTCTTTCCACTTTCACTGTAACTACAAAAATTCATTTTACTTCGGAGTCACGTTAGTGACTACGTGAAGAAGACCCGTCAGGGCACATGCGCGTCATTACATTGGTCGCATTGGCGCACGGACAGCGGGAGGACAGAGCTCCTCCCGTGGTAAGTACTTTTAGAGTAATTTTATAGTTTAAAGCTCCAGCTAAGGGGGAACTTAGCTGGAGTGAAAGTTTATTTTGTGGTGCTCTGTTTTTTATTATTACAGGCAGCACCATGATGAAGACGACCAGGGGGAGGGCAGCCGCAGGTAAAGCATAGGAGAGCCGCTGGAATGCGGTCTGTCAGCGGCCACCTCATACCCCTGCACAGTCGCCGACCGGGAGCGGGGTGACTTCAGACTCAGTGCTAAAAAGCACCAAAGCCAACGCCAGTCGGGTGTAGGGCACGGGGAAGTCTGGGATGCCCTTGGACTCAACTGAGTCGGGCCACAACGAGCCTGTACGGGGCTGGAGACATTTTTTAAATGGTTCTCCCAAATGGAGCACCTCATCCAGAGGTTGCTCCAGAAACGCACACTCCGGGGAGGAGTCGTGTGGGCGGTAGGCTGCAGAAAGGCCACGCCGGCAGCACCTGGTAGAGGGCTGCTTAAAGCACCCTCATGCATGAGGTGAGTGCAGAGGGTCAGCTAAGGTCTGACCCCGACTCTGACGGAGACTTGGAAATTAGCGAAGAACGGCCGTTGTCAGAGGTCCATTCTCTGGCAGCACGATTCGCTGTCCAGTCAGAGTCTGGAATCACCAAGAGACAGGGTAACTGCGAGTTGCTGAAGGTGCCAGCAGTGAACCGGGTGATATGGAGCCAGATGGGCATGGGCGTGCAGTGCCCAGGAGATGAAGCTGCAGAGAATCCTGAAATTACTTGGCTCAGGAATCACGGCGTTCGCGAGAACGGTGGATGGAGGGCATGTGTCGGAGACGCAGCAAGAGGTACTAGGGTTGCTTTGTACCACCCATTTTTTAGATAAATTGTCTCAGGGAAAGTGCCATTCGGCCCACCATTAATTCCAAGATTGCAGTATTTTTCCAGCCAAGCAACACAGCCGGCCAACCTACTCTTCGGAGAGGATCTCGCCAAGTGTGTCAAGGACATGGATGACGAGGCAAAGACGGTGGGCTTGATCAAGCCACCCGCAGTCGGGAAGTTTCCAAAAAAGAAAGTACCCCGACAAACGAAGCGGGAACATGGTCAAACATTGGCTTTCCCGCCAAGGAGCCGGGGACAACGGCATCCACCAGGTACCAAGGAGGTATGTGGGCCTGGTTCTCAGGTGCACATATCAAATGTGACACAACTTAAATCTGGGGTACATTACATCTGTTTCTGGGATGAATGGAAGCAAATTACCTTAGCTCTGTTTTATACAGAGTGTTATTCAAAGGTTTCGAATGGATTTCAATCCAAATTGTGATTTGCACATTCAACATGTTCTTGGGAGAACTATTCAGTTTCATTAACAGAACAGATGGATGTTCAGACTGCGCTTGCAAGCTTATGTGATAAAGGTGTAGTAGTTCACCAACCCCATCAATTTGTGTCTAATATTTTCCCAGGCCAAAAAAGGATGGGGGATATAGTATAGACATTGTAAGATGGAATTGTCACTGCTAAGCAACTGGGTCAAGAGGATGCTATATGGCAACTATAGACCTTAAAGGTGCGCATTACTCAATGTCTGTTTATTTGCAGGATAAGGATATTTGAAATTCACCTGGATGGATCAACTATGGCAACAAAATTGTTAAAATCTATAATAGGCATGCTGAGAGGCCAGGGTCAGGTGCTCGTGGCTTATCTCAATGATATCTTGATTACAGGGGTATCCAAGAGAACAGCTGAAGTAACAGGTGATAGTTGTTAAATCCAATTTTCAAAGATTGGGCATTATACATCCAGAGGAATCCAAATTAACACCTGACTATTTGGGTCACAATTGATTCAATTAAGTGACTCTGCTCAGGGAAAAGGGGTAGAGCTAATTGACAGGTGTATCAAGCATTAAGGATACATTAAGGATACATTCGGATCATTATAATAGACCTATGCAGTTATCAGTATAGGCTATTTCTGATTTGCAATGGTGGATTCATCATGTGTCCAGAAGTTATAGCAAGGTAATGCTTGACCAGCCTTCCATGATTTTGCAGAAGAATGTCAGTGCACTCGGGTGGGGTGTCACGGATACGAGTTTCAGCTGTGGAGGCAGATGGACTGAGCAAGAGGCATCGTTTCTGCAGACATGGGCAATTAACTATAAAGAGGCTTATTGCTCTAACAAATGTAATCTGCATGTTCAGTTTTCAGATTGACAATACTACGCAAGTGGCATATATATTAATCACATCGGTGGAATCAAGTTGGCATTTTGTGGCAGATTGGCTAATCACATTTGAGCCTGGTGCATTGAAAAAGATATTTCAGCTATTTATCTACCAGGTAGATTCTACATAGTAGCAGACGCCAAGTCACGGAAGTTCCATGACAACATAGATTGGATGTTGAACCAGGTGTTCAATAATATAGCACTTATATATGAATGCCAGATATCGATTTGTTTTGCATCAAGGTTCAACCATCAGCAGACTAAATAGGTTTCATGGGAACCAGACCAGGTGGCAGTTGCAATTGATACTTTGATGTTACATTGGGGTGGTATGTTTTATATATTTTCCTACCATTTTGCCTAATAGGTCAGAGTCTGCAAGAAATCAAGCAGGATGCCGCTTTGGGGGTGCTTGTAATACCTACTTGGCCGAATCAAGCATGGTTCCCTTTGATGTTACAGTTAGGGATCCAACCTCTTTTTGATGGTTCCCAAGCGTAGGAATTGACTGGAGCATCCGCTAACACGGGAAAGTCATCTGTTATGTGATAGTATTGACTTGTTAATTTGCAGGTTTTAAGAAGGCCATACCTGGAGCAAGGACTGTCTGGTGAACGGTGGACATTCTCACAGTAGCCTGGAGAAGGAGTACTCAAAAGGGACTCTACGATGATGCAAGGGGCTCATTTATAGCACCATTAATACAGCTTTAAGTGCTTTGTCCTCGTATGGTTTTGAGGGGGTCAGGAAAGATCCTATTTGGTTTCATCATATCATAGCTGGATTGATGAAAGGAATTTCAACTCTAAACCTAAACCCAGGTATATGACGATCTGGGATGTAAGTGTGGTCCTCAAGATGCTTCGACAGTAGGTTCCTGTCATGTCTCTGAATTTGCCAAACTAATCATGAAAGCGGTTATGCTCATGGCATTGGTACAGCATAGCAAGTGCAGAGTTTGCAAAAGCTTCTGCTAGACAGGATGGAAGTTGCTGAAGAGAATGTTATGTTATATATTTGCGTCCTGCTCAAACAGAGCAGGCCAGGTGTCACAGGTTTGTTAAAATTGTGTTTCAGCATAACCTACTGATCCATGTTTATGTGTAATGGCACATTTATTTTCACTATATTGAAGCTATAAAGACCTTAAGAAATGTGGAAACAGCATTGTTTATCAGTTACATGAAGCAACACAGGAGAGTGTCAGTGCAGACTATCTCAAGGTGGTTTAAAGCAAATGTTGATTAAGGCAAGTATTAACACTGAAGTGTATATATCCTTTTTTCCACTAGTGCAGCGGCAACGTCGTCGGCCAGGGCGATGGATGTTCACATCGGCCATATTCTTACAGGTGCCGGGTGGTCAAATGAATTGTTAAAAAAACAAATTTACTATCGGCTGAGTGCCGATCGGCGAGAGGATGTTTGCAAATTCAGGATTAAGTCCTGTTTAGTTTCCCCTGGGATAGAGGGGTTACTGGTTGTTTTGATTATTCAAATCAATTGTTACTGCATGATATTCACATTTCATGTTTAACGCATTATTGATTGTTTCTCATCGAAAGTCAATCAATGCAGTGAGAAGCTGGGATTTGGATCCACGGCATAAAATCACAGCTTTGAACCCTGCACGTAGTCACTAACGTGACTCCGAAGTAAAATAGTAAGATTAAACGAGATCTTACCAAGTTTGAAGTTTGATCTTTATTTTATGAGGAGTTACGTTGGTGATTACGTGCCCGCCACGCCCAACCCTCTCTCATAAAAAAGGTCATATGGTAGTTCTCATGTTGCTCATCTTAATATGTTACTTCAAATATTGTGTTATCTGTGATTTCATACGGCTGCTTTGAAGATTGACGTGCATGCGCCTTGACGGGTCTTCTTCACGTAATCACCAACGTAACTCATAAAATAAGGATCAAACTTCAAACGTCGTAAGTTCTCGTTTAATCTTACTTTTCTGAACTATATTTATTTTCTCTTTTGCTCTATCAGATGTACTCATTCATGGTTATGTTTTGCCCGAATTGCATGCAAAACAAGGGATGTCACTGTATCTCGATACACAGGACAATAATATACCAATACTTACACCAATACTAGTAGGTGCAGGGAAGGAATGAAAAGGGTTAGGGAATTTCAGTAGACGAATAGGGGTGGAAGATTGCAACCTTCACGTGGTCCGCCCTGTTGTGACGAATGCAATCAACCCGGCGTGCACAATCAAATAGAACAAGTTGTCCTACAACTTTAGGCTGTGCACGCCATATGCAAGAAGAAGTGGACGAATAAACATTTTCGAAGGAAGGCATGGTCGGATTGTGACTCTATGTAAACCTGTAAGCTTTGGGTTAATGGTTAACCTGAATTTAGTATGAGATACAGCACCAGAGTTTGGATAATTTTAAGTTGCAACAGGATGGATGTTACTTGCTGTCCCAGGTGAACAGCCTTTGGATTGAAATTGCTTTTTTATTTTTAGAAAGAAAATAAGCCAAATATTTAAAAAAATTCAAAATGCAAGGGTTGCTGAAAAAGTTATGATTTACCTCTGCTTCCAATTGCGTTGAGGAATGAAATAAAAATGTCAAGAGAGTTAACTGGTGACCCAATGCCCAGAAAGGCTTTCTGTGGCATTTAAAAATTCCATTATCAATGGAATGGAACTGCTAGAGACCTGCATGACGTTATTTCACTTGGGAGGCAGCAGGGAGTAGGCGATCAAAGCCTGGAGTTCTACAGTCAAATATGATCCTGTCCACTTACTCAGTTTGAGAGTTTTGTGATGTGCTGTTCTCATCTCCTATATGCCGTCACTTTCGCTATGTTAGTACTTAAGAAAATAAAGTGATTAAAAAAAAGGTCATGATACGGGTTTATAGCAGAACTGTGCAGGTTGAGTAAACTACCTATTAAAAAAAAAAGCACGTGAAAGATAATGATTTGGGAGGTGAGGTGAAACAGAATTTATAGACCAGATTGCATGAATTTTGAGACTGGGGCTGGTGAACCAAGCTCACTCTGGACAAGATTTTCAATCAGGAATCATTGTTACTGTATGTAATTGAATTCCTTTTCCTGCTCTAAGCAGTTTATGCTAGAGCTATTCTCTGGAAATCTGATAACAAATGTGAATGCACCAACTCTTTATGAGTGCGCAGTATCTTTTACACAGGGTAGGGGAATCAAAAACAAGGGGACATATTTTTAAGGTCAGAGGGGCAAGATTTGAGACAAACTTTTTCCCTCAGAGGGTGGAGGGTATTTGGAATGAGCTACCAGAGGAGAAAGTTGAGGCAGATACTATAGACAGCATTTAAAATACACTTCTTTAGTCAGAGGGTGGTGAATCTGTGGAACTGCTACAGAAGGCTGCAGAGGCCTTCAGTGGATACTTTTAAGGCAGACATAGATAGATTTTTGATTAGTACGGGTATCAGAGGTTATGGGGAGAAAGCAAGAGGGGGAGATGGATCAGCCATGATTGAATGGCATCGTAGAAATGATGGGGCGAATGGCTTCATTCTACTCCTATCACTTATGACTTGGACAGGTAGATGCATAGGAGAGGTTTGAGGAGGATATGGGAGCATTTGTGGGCAAATGGGACAAGCTTATATGGGGCATTTTGCTCAGCAATAGACTGAAGGCCCGTTTTGGTGTTGTATGACTATATCTCGATCTATAATACATGTAACACTGGAACAATTAAGCAGGTCAGGCAGCTTCTGCTGAAAAATAAACAATTAATATTTCAGGTCAAAGATCAGCACAGGGAAAGAGAAAACAAGTTAGCATTCATACAATATGATACGATAGAATATTTATCTCGGGAGGGAAATTGATCTTCCAACAGTCATAAAAACACAAAATACATGAAACATGAAATAAAAATGATTAGTGGAAAGGATTAGGGATGTGCAAAGATTGAGGAGGGGGGAGCGGAGTCGGTTTCAATCTACCTCACGGCAGAAGGGGGAGGAGTTGTGCAGTTTGACAGCCACAGGGAAGAAGGATCTCCTGTGGCGTTCTGTGCTGCATCTTGGTGGAACCAGTCTGTTGCTGAAGGTGCTCCTCAGGTTGACCCGTGTGTCATGGAGGGGGTGAGCTGTATTGTCCAGGATGCTCCACTGTTTGAGGAGCATCCTCCCCTCCAAGACCACCTCCCATGAATCCAACTCCGCCCCCAGGATGGAGCCAGCCTTCCTATTGAGTTTGTTGATCCTATTGTCGTCCACAGCCTTCGCCCTGCTGCCCCAGCACACGGCAGCGAAGAAGATGGCACTGGCTACCTTCGATTCATAGAACATCTGCAGCATCTTACTAATAGGAGCCTTCTCAGAAAGTACAGCCGGCTCTGCCCCTTCTTGTACAGGGCCTCAGCATTCATGGACAAGTCCAGTTTACTGTCCAGGTACACCTCAACATATTTGAATTTCCTGGTAAACTGCACATCCACAGCATTGATGGAGACAGGGGACAGGGATGTTCCTCTCCTGCTAAAGTCCACCACTACCTCCTTAGTCTTGTTGGTGTTGAGCTGCAGGTAATTCAGACCACACCACTCATCAAAGTCGTTGACTACACCTCCGTATTTAGCTTCCCTTCCTTCATTGATGCAGCCCACAATTGCAGAGCTATCTGAAAAGAGAGGACTGAAAAAGTTCACTTAAAAGATAGACAAAGTACAAATTCTTAAGACCATTCAAAGCTTTAATTTAACGTCTGACGGGTGTGAACTGAGAGACTCAGAGGCAACAGGTTCTCACGTCTGAATCTCCAGCAGCACACACAAAGAAATACCAGAACATCGAAGCTTATATACGTACCGATATAAAACCAATTGCATGATGTAATGACACAAAAACCATCAACCACCTCCAAATATGGAGTTGTTTTTCACTCTTTGGGCCCCTTCTTATCTGATTAACCTCTTCAACTTACATAAAAAAACTTGTAATAGAGCGGCGAACTATTCAACTTACATAAAAAAGCTTGCAAGAGAGCTGTGAACTTTTCAACTTAAAGGGAAAAAAACCTGGCATGATAGGAGTTGTCCAAATCCCATCATGCATTACAATTGGCCTTTTACAACAGGAAAGTTTAAATATGACAACAATCAATTAATAACTAACTCTTTCATTCCTCCCTTTTATCATATAATGATAACACTACAGTCCTTGGTTAGTACATAGTAAAGGCTTCAGACATTTCAGTACATAGATTAAGATAATGATCAGCAGTACAATAGATCCATAATGTATTACCATTCCCCATATTCCTCCAAACATACTAAATGGCCACCATTCTACACCTTGATTAAAGTTATGCATTTCCTCCCCTACCTCTGTAATCTTCTTTATTTCTGCAGTAATATGTGCTGCTAAATCTGTAATGTTAGAAGATTCATCAGGGATGTAAGTACAGCATTCACACCCCATAATACCACAAGTACCCCCTATTATCCTATAGGGGTATATATGACAAAGTGCATCCATTTCAGCCATAATGGATGAAAGGGCCTTTTATTTGTAGGTAAAGATGTCCACCATTTAATTAAACAATTTCTCCAATCTAGGGGACATATTAATCAATTCCCATGATAGACAGGCTGTCCCATACAGTTGGAAAGCAATCATCCAGAAATGCTCTGACTCTGATACACTTCACTTAGCCCTCGTCGGGAATATACAATTCAGTTTAGATGTTACACAGTTCTCACGTGAGAGACAACAAAGGCCAAATAACAACATCCCCTTCAGTTGTAGGTTGACCTAATCAACCTTTCCCATTTCTTCTCATCCCCAGGTACATACCAGGTAACCATGGAAATGCCCAAAATCCACATACAAAATACGTCCCATTTATTGGACTCAGCGGCCATTAGCACTAACCTTGGTGCAGGTGCTGTTCCTCAAGTATACTCCATTGCTTCTGTCACAATAACAGGTAGTATTAACTGGGCTCTGGGGGAATACACTAATTTAAGCCATGGTATTTCCCAAACCCTGATCTCATTTACCTTCCATCCTGTCATAAAAGAGGCCACATACCATTCTTCAAATATGGGTCCTTGACTTTGCCATTCTGAAGGTACCCATTAGTTGCTTTTTTATTGTGAAAACAGTAAATAGTAAAGGCCAGAATCTCAGTAAGGTTAAGGGGTATTGTTACGAGGGGTATTCCTTCTCCACCATTATATGGGATGAGCGTACACAACCAGCATACATTTATTATTACGAAGGACAAATTCAAAACTCATAAACAAAAACAGATTATTTCACCAAGTCCAGTCCAAATGGGCCAACCCCAGAATATAAAAGAGGGTCAATAGCCCCATTGTCCTTTTTTGGTTCTCCGAACTGTTTAAAGTCAATCAGATGAATCCAACGTGGTGATCTTCAATCTTCTTGGCGGTTGATGTTGTTGATACGACTTGGTACAGTTCTGTTCAACACAGTTTTAATTCCTTCCATCCCAATGCCTTATCAGTATGTAGTCTGACAGTATGAACTCGTCCCTGTGTTCAACTGGTAGTGGTATCTGCACTTCTTGTACCTTAGAATGCAGACCTGGCAAGGCATCGGTTAATTGCTGTGTATAATAATTAGTTAATCACTGAGGGCCTGTAGGTGAAACTTCCACACGTGAGTCGCACCACCAGTGGGTACGTAGCCTGTGGTAACCCTCAGTCTATAGCATCCTTCCCACAACTCGCAGTCACCCAGCCCTGCGTCACCTGCAAATCTGCCAATGCCACCATCACATTGCATTACATCGGCATACTCAGTTTCTCGCAGATCTGATGGCTATCAATGTCCCAAGATAGGCAAAAAATAGCGACATGTCCATCGCAATCTATCCTAGAAAGGGATTTCTTAAAAGAAATAAGTTAACATTTTATCTTTTTGGCACCATGCAGACAATCTTACAGTGGTGAAAGTGAACCCACGCATGTCTCCCCTCCACCTTTTCTGCGGTAGGGGTTGTTAGAAGGACCTGGTAATGCCCTTCCCACCGAATGTCCAGTCTCTTCCTCATCCAATTCCTGAGTATTACACATGTACCAGGTTCAATTTTAGACATAGTGAGTATGTCTGCCTTCCGCAAAGACCGCTCCCTCCGTAACTCCCTTGTCAATTCTTCCCTTCCCTCCCATACCACCCCCTCCCCTGGTACTTTCCCTTGCAACCGCAAGAGATGCAACACTTGTCCCTTCACTTCCCCCCTCCACTCCATTCCAGGACCCAAGCAGTCGTTCCAGGTGCGACAGAGGTTCACCTGCATCTCCTCCAACCTCATCTATTGCATTCGCTGCTCTAGATGCCAGCTGATCTACATCGGTGAGACCAAGCGGAGGCTTGGCGATCGTTTCGCCGAACACCTCCGGTCGGTCCGCAATAACCAACCTGAACTCCCGGTGGCTCAGCACTTCAACTCCCCCTCCCATTCCGTATCTGACCTCTCTGTCCTGGGTCTCCTCCATGGCCACAGCGAGCAACACCGTAAATTGGAGGAAATGCACCTCATATTCCGCTTGGGCAGTCTACATCCTGGTGGCCTGAACGTTGAATTCTCCCAATTCTGCTAGCCCTGGCTGTCCCCTCCCCTTCATCAGCCATCTGGTTGTCTCTGCCCCTCCCCCAGCCCTCGGGCTCCTCCTCCTCCTTTTCCTTTTTTCCTTTCTTCTCCCCACCCCCTATCAGTCTGAAGAAGGGTTTCGGCCTGAAACGTTACCTATTTCCTTCGCTCCATAGATGCTGCTGCACCCGCTGAGTTTCTCCAGCATTTTTGTGTACCTTCAATTTTAGACATAGTGGTTCTACTGTACATCCTTCAATGCCCTGGTTAACGATAAAATATAATTAGTCATTTCCATTGTCATGTGATGAAAGTGAACATCCTTTGGAGTATTCTGGTTCCATGTTGCCCCCAGTGGATGGTCATATAAAATCTCTGCTGAATTCCTTTTATTGTCATTCAAACAACTCAAACAAACAAAAGTTTGAACAGATTTTCGTTCCCTGTAGTCATAACAGCAAAAACAAAACACACAGTTCCACACAACATCCAGCACAGTGAATCTCCAAACATCTCCTTACTGTGATGGAACGCAAAAGTCCTATCTCCCTCTCTCCCTTCTTATCTGTTCCACTGGAGAAAGCCTGTCCCAAGAGAAATACAAGCAACATGATCTTGTGAAGTATCTCAGCAAGCAATGTAATATCAATTAGCTCTTTCATGCCTTGTGTTTCATTTTGGCCAAAAATGTCACACAAAACAATTCAATTCTCACAACACAAAATTTGCACATCAAAATAAAGTCCACAATAGACCTACACAACTCAGTATTTAGAACCACAGAAGTTAACAAAGGTATTTGATCTAAATACTCCAAATCTGAAGAATCTGAGTGTGCCCCTTTAATTGAAAGCACTGAACCGCATCGGAATTCTCAGTGGAATCCTTATCAGTAGAGAAAAAAACACTGTAAAAACAGTCAAACTGCTGCTTCGAGGTGATCAATGTTAAAGCCCCCAGACATTGCCATGTGTTAAAGGGACACACACAACTATTGTTTCAAACACAAAGCTCTTTAAACATTTATAACAAATAACACATTTGCACATTTTTCTCTTAAGTCATGATCCAAAAACACACTCCACATAGCTTCAAAGTGTAACACAGGTATCAAAGACTTCAAACATGATTAGTTTTTTTATCATAGCAACAAGAATTTTAAAAACCTATTTACACCAAGGGACCCCATGCATTTCAGTCTCTTAAAGGAACCCATACACATACACAAAAGAATGTACAAAAGCCATTTACAAAAGCAGTTCATACTATATTTACTTCAAAGACGTCTCTTTGTAATCTACTTTCCCTTTTTCTGACAAAACCCTTTTTTTTTCTCACCAAAAACTTGGTTTCAAAAAATTTACAAGAAAGATTTTACACGCCACTGTTTTTTATTAGCTCTGGGAGGACTGAGGTCACAATTGTGGTTATAAAGTCTTTTAATTGTGAAAGCCTTCTTGTTGAAACAAGAAAATTAAGTTGGAAACAAAACCCGTTACAGCATTTTCCTTTCACCATAAATCTTCACAATGATAGGCAGCAGGGTAGGATGGTCCAATTCCCTGTCAGTCAGGATCCTGGACGCTGTGATTGGACATGATCCAGATCGTGATTAGTCAGATTTCCCGTCACTCAAAATCTGGCCACACCCACTGAAGTGGCGACCAATCAGACTCCTATTTTTTCAAAGTCTGACCACACCCAATAAGATATCAAATTCCACAGACAAAGACCCACATTCTCATCCGAGGCTTAGCAATGCAAGGTTGCCTGCCATTCTGTTGCTCTGTGCCAAAGGCTATTCAAATCTTGAAGGCAGGTTTGTTTTAACTCTCAATGTTGAATTTAATACTGTTTCTCTTCTCCTGCCTCAGTCCTTACTCCCTTCCTTTTCTTCGTCTGCTTTAGTCAGGAAATGTTTAATTCTGTCCGAATTTCCCCGCCAATTTCCCCTATTTTGCTTTGTCAGAAAAAGGGATCCCATCATCTTTTCTCATTTCCTAACCATGTGGTCAGCTTGTAACTTAACATTCTAAATTTCTTATTATACTTAGGATTCAAATAACACATATGTTGAACGGGGGTTCCCCCATCACTGTTATCCAGCGCATTCCCCATAGATAGATAGAGAATAAGAGAGCGAGAGAGAGAGAGTGAGAGAGAGAGAGAGAGAGAAAAAGCAGACTTCGTAACTCTTTAATATAAATCCCAGGTGTCTCAACTGAGCTGACTCGCTAACCGAGACCCCAGTTTCTCAACCTAGCAGTCTTCTTTTCTTTTAATATAAGACCCAGGTGTCTCAACTGAGCTGACCCGCTAACCGAGACCCCAGTTTCTCAACCTAGCAGACTTCTTTTCTTTTAATATAAGACCCAGGTGTCTCAACTGAGCTGACCCGCTAACCGAGACCCCAGTTTCTCAACCTAGCAGACTTCTTTTCTTTTAATATAAGACCCAGGTGTCTCAACTGAGCTGATCCGCTAACCAAGACCCCAGTTTCTCAACCTAGCAGACTTCTTTTCTTTTAATATAAGACCCAGGTGTCTCAACTGAGCTGACTCGCTAACCGAGACCCCAGTTTCTCAACCTAGCAGACTTCTCTTTTAAAAAACAATGCTGCTTGTCTCACAACCCAATAACTCCTCGGATGTCTCAAAAAGGCAGACAATAGAGGGAGAGAGAGTGTGAGAAAAAAGAAGATAGACAGAAAAAGAGAGAGAGAGAGAGAAAAACAAAAAAACCAATTCTTTCTTAAAAAATACATACACCAAATTCATACGTAAAAATACATACACAATTCACAATTGGTCTTACCTTTGTCTATCTCTAAGAACCTCGGCAGGAACCAACGCAACGTCTGATGAAGAATCACCTATGTTCCCGGTAATGTCAAGGGGTCGGTTGCAACGGACCGATTAGAGCTCAGTTTTCTCCCTTGCCAAACCCGGTAACATCTGCAACCTCAAGCTCATTCAGCTGTTGATGGTGTCCCAGCGAGACCTGCGTGACTACGCCAATGAAAAAGTTCACTTAAAAGATAGACAAAGTACAAATTCTTAAGACCATTCAAAGCTTTAATTTAACGTCTGACGGGTGTGAACTGAGAGACTCAGAGGCAACAGGTTCTCACGTCTGAATCTCCAGCAGCACACACAAAGAAATACCAGAACATCGAAGCTTATATACGTACCGATATAAAACCAATTGCATGATGTAATGACACAAAAACCATCAACCACCTCCAAATATGGAGTTGTTTTTCACTCTTTGCCAAAAGCCAGTTACCCCAATGGCATCCTCTGGGCCCCTTCTTATCTGATTAACCTCTTCAACTTACATAAAAAAACTTGTAATAGAGCGGCGAACTATTCAACTTACATAAAAAAGCTTGCAAGAGAGCTGTGAACTTTTCAACTTAAAGGGAAAAAAAACTGGCATGATAGGAGTTGTCCAAATCCCATCATGCATTACAATTGGCCTTTTACAACAGGAAAGTTTAAATATGACAACAATCAATTAATAACTAACTCTTTCAGGACCGTGCCCTGCGAGGCCTCTGTGTTGCTCACCACCATGCCCGAGACACAGCTCTGTGTGTCATCCAGTCAGGTAGTTGGTGATCCAGGACACCAATGGAGCATTCACCCGCATCTTCGTCAGTTTTCTCCCTAGAGACTCGGGTTTGATCCTGACTACGGGTGCTGTCTGTACGGAGTTTGTACGTTTTCCCAGTGCCTTGTGGGTTTTCTCCAAGTGCTCCAGTTTCCTCCAACACTCCAAAGATGTACTAGAGGGCAGAGGTTTAATGATTTAACATGGATCTAAGGGACAACATTTTCACACAGCGGGCAGAGCATACATAGAACAAATTGCCTGAGGAAACATAATTATGATATTTAAAAGACACTTGGTCAGATACATTGATGGGAAAGGTTTGGAAGAATGTCGGCCAAGTGCATGCAAGTGGCTCCCCATTGGATTGCAACCTTGTCGTGGTCAGGGAGCTTGTGTGTCCCAGTGACCCCTAGAACTATGCCAGCGGGAGATTCGTCTCCTGTCAGGGTCTCCCATGCTGGACAGGTCGAAGGGTAGAGGCGAGATGAATAGCGATCCACTGGTCCTCCAGGTTGGAGGTTGAGCACAGGGCTAACAACCCTGTCTCGTAAAACAAATATGTTACGGAAACAGCAACTGAAGGAATCAACACTACTGGGCGTGATGGACTTCCAGGGCTATCGACAGATGCTGGGATGAATGTCAATGGTGACCAGACAGCATCCCAAGAATAGCCCTGCACTGAAGGGAAAAGGAAAAGAGGGAGACCCAAAACCACCTGGCGTCAAACTGTAGAGGAGGAAATGAAAACAATGGACCTGACCTGGGGTAGTGTCCAGAAGCTAGCCCAGAACAGACAGGAGTGGAGGACCTTCGTTGCTGCCCTACATGCCAGGAGGCATAATAGGCAGTAAGTAAGTAAGGAAGTAGCATGCAAGTTGGATTTGCTTGCTTGGGCAACTTGTTTGGCATGGAGGAGTTTGGTAGCAGGGCCAGTTTCCATACTGTGTAGCTCCTTGACTCTATATGATATTACATGAAATACGGTAACTGTCGTGCCGCACTACGACCTCTGTATTTTGTACCATGCATGCTTAAATCCTTGACTAAAACACCGGGCGGCATGGTGGCGTAGCGGTAGAGCTACTGACCTACAGCACCAGAGACCTGGGTCCGATCCCGACTACCGGTGCTTAACTGTAGTTTGTATGTTCTCCCCAAGATCTGTGTGGGTTTTCTCCAGGAACTCCGGTTTCCTCCCACACTCCAAAGGCGTACAGGTTTGTAGGTTAATTGGCTTAGTAAATGCAAACATTATCCCGTGTGTGTGCGCAGAGTAGTGTTAATGTGCGGGGATCGCTGGTCGGTGTGGAATCGGTGGGCCGAAGGGCCTGTTTCCATGCTGTATCTCTAAACTAAACTAAACCTGGTATATCTAGGTATGTTACAAAACTTACCTTCAGTCGCACTGTAATTCTGCCACTGGCCGTGTGCGCGATTTTGGCGCCTTTAAGGGGGGGCGGGGTTAAAATGCGGGTTTCTCCTCCCTTGTCCTGGTTAATATTTTGTTGGAGTACAAGCGTTGGCTGTAGAATCGTTCCTAGTGGCGTTTTGTGTATTTTTATTTTTATTAAATCGTCAATGTCAGCGCTAGAGTAATTTTAAAAGCAGCTCCTGAAGTGTCAACGCCGATAACAGGGACGGATTTCACACACGGGACAGGTAAACGAAAGTGGTTTCTTTAAATGTATAAAAGTGCTTCTTAAGAAGCCTTTAATTCACATATTTTCATGCGACACGGTGATTTTATTCCCCGAATTCACGGCAGTATTTTTCATGCCGATACGGGGTTAAATTCACCGCAAATGAACGTTTCAAAAGATCGCGTTCCAGAAATCCTCACTCGCAAGATGATTTAAATGCCCATTAATTTACAGGTATTAAACATTCAATTCCTTCCATTTGGCCTGTAAATTCATGAAAATTAGATTTAAAAATTATGTTATATTGTGAATTATTGTGTGAATGTTATTTGGACACTTAGGCTATTTAAAAATGTTAATCTATTCTTAAGAAATTGATAGATGTTTAGATCTAGTAATTGAATTTTGTAATTAGCTACAATTAGGTAACTAACTAATTATATGCTTTACTTTCATGTCTTCTAAGTAAGATTGTTTCATATTTGTTTCAGAATGCTTCAATCTATAATAACTGAAAATTTCTTTCAGTTATCTTAATTTGTAAGAAAGTTATGGGCTTTTGACTGTCCTCGATCACAGCTTTTGTGTTAAGTCAATGGAAAAGCAATAGGGAACAAGATGCTAATTTCCGAGTATGAAAATGGCCATAACGTCTTTAATACTGAAGATATGAAAGTGAATTAGGTGTCAAATTAAACTTCTTTTTATGCTTTATCTGATGGGATAAATTGCAGACTTTATTTTTAAAATCTCAAAATTTTGTAACATTGCTAGTATATCTGTTTGCTGTTCCATTATTAGCTACACTATAATTCTGCATGTTATCCATTAATTCTCGATGATTTAGGCAC